>CM021107.1:266584043-266944127 GCA_007115665.2 Sequoiadendron giganteum
CCTTCTGATGCATTTCAAAGATTTATCTCCTATCCAATGAATGAAATACATCACCTAACACCAATTTATGTACTGGATAAATCTTGTTCAGGTCTACATAACCTTGATTCATTAGAAGTTGCAGGAGTTCCAGAGGAATTACCGGTTGGAATCTAATCTTCTTTGATAAAAATCCCTTCAAAACATCATCACCGGAGGAGGATTCTCTAGTGGGATTTTTTGATTCTACAACTTGTTGGGATACTTCTTCATTCTTTCCAGCAATATCAACAAATTCCATATTTTTGTTTTCTACTTCCTCCTTTGCTTTTTCTTCATCTGCATTCTCTTTTTCTACATTTTCATCTTTTGCATTCTTCTCTTTCATTTCCTTTTCTTCTATTTTTTTCTTCTTCTACCTTATCTTCTTCAATTTTCTATTGTTCTTCACTGGGGTGTACTAGAGGTGTAGCAACATAAACTTCTACTTCAACATTTTCTTCAACAAGTTTTTCATTTTCTGGATTCTCATTGGCAACATTGATTTCCAGTAGAGCATTTGTACTACCTATTTTTGAAGGGACATTATTTTCATTCACTTCCAGAGGTTCATTATCATTAGTAGCACCAGAAGGAGGTTCTTCCACAACTTCTGTAGGAGTTTATATTCTAGGTTCAGAGGTCAAATTGGATGCACCAATCATGCCATACTTTTCTATAGTGTCCCTGATAGTGCTTATTGTTTCCTTCCTTATTCCTCTAATTTCTTTCTTATCTTTTGTCATCAGGGTATTGAATCTTCTTTTCTCCCTAAACATTTTAGCACAAATATTTTTCAAAAATTCTAAGTTATCCGAAGATAGAGAGGGTGCAATATATTTATATGCTTTGTTTCTTATTTTCTCCTCTAGCTCAACTACCTCTACTCTTCTTTTCCTTAGTCTTTCCCATAAATTTTCAGGAACATCATACCTAATGTTATCCCATTTGGCTTCCAAAATAATGACATATTTGATGATGGCCAAAATTATTGTTTCTTTATCATCTTCTCCTACTATATTATACAGTTTTATAGTGGACTTCACCATATCATCTTGATTCACCAAATTATTTACCAAAACATACCAGGTATTTTCGGAGAGGTGTTTTTCTCTTCCTGATCTAATGGAGCTTCTTCTGTAATTTTTCCCTTCTTTGTGTCATGATCATCTTTTTCATCAACATCATCTGAAGATGACACATATTGAACTTTCCTCAAGCCAATTTTAGTTTCTTGTGATGCACCTTCACCGAAGGAAGCACTCACCCTTCTCTTTCTTGTCAATTTTGCAGTAGGGTCTTCTTCCTCTTAGTCCTGATCATCTATAACACTCATATTATTTTCTCTAAAATAATTTTATTTTCTTTTTTCTATAGGGGATACCGAAAGAACACCTTTCCTTTTTCCTGATCTGGTAGTAGGTCCGGAAGGAGCTAGGCCGTTGCCTTTATTAGCAATGCTAGGCACAAAATTCATTATAGTTGGTTCTAAAGTTGGTATGGAAGGAGGATTCCTACTGGATCTCCTTACACTAGGTATTTATGAAAACTTTTCTCCTTGAAAAGATCTTGCTCGAGCTAATATTAGGTGTGAAACATTGCTTGAGAATTTTCTCCACATTTTTCTTACTTTTAGCTTTGTTCTGCTCCGAGCGAACTTCCTTGGATTTCTTTCCATAAGTTCCAATCCAGGGTTTATTCAGATCTTTAGGACTCTTTAACAGGAGTTGCACATATACTTCAGCATCATCTACTAAGACTTCACAACCCAAAGGCTGAATCCAGATGGTCCGTGGTTCAACCGCTTCTATCATACACTCATCAAAAGATACATGAAATATAATCTCATTTTTGTATTTCTCCACAATATTTCTCAAAATTTTATCTCTCTCATTTGTATTCTTCCTGAATACATAAAATAATGTCATCAAGGCATTTGTACATTGTTCACATCCCCCAACTTACTCATGTGTTCAAAAATATGATGGGCAATAGGTCAAGATGGATCCCAACACACAGTTCCAGATTTTTTAGGAAGCATTCTCAGAAAGTAGAATAACATACATACAATTAGAGAACCAAAATTAAATGGGTACTTATTTTCCTTTTACATCCTCAAGTTCTCAAGCAGTTGTTTCTTGAGAAGCTCACATAGATCATAATTAGTACCATTTACAAAAATATCATAGCCCATATAGATAGTTTTGGAAGACAAAAATTTCTCTCTTTAGTGAAGTAGATTTTATGGCCAATCATTATTGATGCATACTTCACGGCTAGATTTGTAATAGTTTTTTTCACTAGAGTCCTTTTTGTCATAGGTAGCATCAGTGAGTTTTGATATCGTTTCATTTTTCACTGTCTATAACATAGGTACTGATCTAGTGTCATAGAGTCCAGTGACAGATTTAATTACTTCCTTTTTTATCAAGTGTGGTTCATGAGTCCATAAGAACTAGTCATGCATTGTGCTAAGAAATAGATTCACATACAGGTTATCCACTATAGAACCAAATTTTGGAAAATTGTTCCAACAGTCCAAATTCATCATCACAAGATTTGAGTATTCAAGTTTAACCCAAAATTTATTATCAATGAGTTCATTCATCTATATATTGATCAATTTCATATGATTGAATTCTTCTGACTTAACCCTAATGTACATCCTTGTATCCTCTATTGACATGAAACTGTGAGGAATCGAAGAGAAGGCACCCAACGGGTCATCTTCAAAAAAATTCATCGAATATATTCAGTAGGAGGGTCTAGGTCTTTTTGTTGTTTGTATGACTACAAGAGTTTCCATTTTCTATATTCCGAACTCTTAAAAAGATTCACAAAATAATTTCCACAAGCTCACAAAAGCACAAAATCAAAAATACCTTTTTCTTCACAAATAGCCAAAACTAGGGTTTGTAAGTCACTCTAAATCGCTCCAAGCCATTCTTCGATTCTTTTGAATGCACAAATGATCAAAATTCCTTCATAATTTTTCTTTATAGATTAATGTGATGCCCTAATTCACATTTAATGCACTTGGAATTCGAAAAAGCTGCTAGATTTCCTCAACTATGTTGAAAAAACCTAATATGCTCCACAAACGAGTATACAAGCCTCTTTTCTTCCAGTTTATTTTTGAAAACCTCTGCATACTAATTACTTACAACTTTACTTTGTGTCATGGATCTAACATGCTTGTAATCAAGGGGTTTTAAGGATTTTTTGCTAAATCCCCCCCTAAGACCATGCTAGGTATAGTTATCAGAGGAATCATCTACACTAGATGAGGATATAGACACAGTAGTATTCCCTAACTCTTCTTTCTTTTTCCATATCTTACTCATTTATTTCTTAACATATTCTTTGTCAACCTTCTTCTCAAGTTCATTCTTCTTTTCTAGAACAAATTGTTTTCCCTTTTTGTTTCTGCATACCTTTGAAATATGTCTTGGTTTGTTGCAATTATAATAGGAAAATTTATTTGACTTGATTGACTTCCACTAAACCTTTTTCTGCACTTATTTTCCTCATGCCCATATTTATTGAATGTATAGCAATAGCCAACAAAGGATTGATTCATCCTTCCTCCATTAAACCAGTTCATTATCTAAGTTCTATATTCACTAGCTCTATGCCCAAACTTATTATAAGCATAGCATTGTCCAGGGGAAGAACCAGTAAATTGATTCATCCTGCTTCTACATTCATTTTCTTTATGCCCAAACTTGTTACAGGAAAAAAAGTGCCATTGAAAGCTGGGTACCTTTGTGCATTTGGCTATCTGATAGGTGGTTTTCTTTTCTGCTTTCCTTTATCTTGAGTCTTTGGATCTTTTACTGCTTTAGATCTTTCACCTATTTCTAATCCCAATCCTCCTTTGTCTTTAGAGGGTTTATTTCCAACAATCAATTCATCAAGCCTGGTGGAGCTTGTTTTGAAACTATCCTCACATACTTTTTCCTTTTCTAGTTTTGTTTTCTTCCACTTGTAGCTTCAGTCGGGTAATTTCTTCATTTTCTTGCTTCAATTGGTCACTAAATTATCTTTGAATCTCTTTGAATTTATTCAATTGTTCCTTCAATTTTTGGACACATTCATTTTCCTCATTGAGATTCTCTTTTAGGTCTTTATTCTCATTTTCAGCTTTGTAAAGATAATCAAGAGCAATTATGAGTTCTACATTATCTTTCATTTGTTCAATCTTCAAGATCTCCCTCAAGTTGTTAGACTTCTCCAGAGAAACCTTGCTCTAATACCAATTATTAAATATCCAATAAATTGAGAGGGGGTTGAATCAGTATATTCATAAACTTATTGAAAAAGTACCATTGAATCAATCCAATGCATATGATAATTAAGATAAGCAGAATCATCAAAAGAACATGAAACACATAACACAAGAGACACCAAAAATTTTACGTGGAAAACCTAGAGTGGTAAAAACCACGGTGAGGATTAACTCATAATATAGTATAACCAGTTATCAGATATTACAAAAGGGTGGCTCACTATCAGGACTCACTGTCCAAAAATGGGAGGCAAAATGAAGTAACAAAAATGGCTAACCACCAGAATTGAACTGATAGAAGTACACCTCAATTGAAGATTCAGTTCCTTTGTAATTTAGATGAATTCACATGCTAGTAGATGACACTTCACCATTTTTGATCCCTTATTTAGTCTTCTAATATTCACTCAATCTAATACAGATATCACTCTTTAAAAAAAAACATCTTATATATATATATTTGTTTGTCAAGGATAACAATCAAGTCAGCTTGAAAACATTCTTAGAAAAATTTCAAATGTGTGGCATGCTATAGTTGTCAGCATGGATTATACAAACAAAATTTAATCCATTACAACTTCTACTCTATGATAGGTCGGCTAGCAGTAGACCTAATAGAAAAAAATGTATACAACAAAAATTGATGCCGGAGATGACCACAAACAACTGTTCTTATGAGTTCCTATCCATGTATGCATTTCTCAGTCATAGATGATTTACCAAAAACTAAAGTAGCAGCTATTTACTGAAGAGGATTCCAAAGAAAAATACCAGAGGTTGGTCCAGTATTACCGGTTCAAAATACCGGATTGACGTGACTCAGTTAGAACTCATGTATCATGGTGAAATCAATGAGAACAAAACTGTTAACAAGGGATATGATCTTCATTCTTCCAAAACATCACTTATCCTTGTGTCATCGCAAGACACCTCATTTATCGGGGGCTTCTGTCATCACAAGACACCTCATATATTGGGGGCTTGTTAGATTTTTCTATGACTGCTCCCCCTAGAACCATTATTGGGTTCAGTTCTTAGAAGAGGCATTTACACTAGATGGAGATATAGGATTATTTGATTCATCCTTGTTTTTAGGTTCTTCCTTCTTTCTCTATTTTTTTTCCATTTCTTTCCTTAATCCTTCTGGATCTACCTTACTCACAGACTTTTTATTTTCTTTCGGATTAGGTTTCTTCCCAACTTTTCTCCTACAAAATTTTGAGATATTTCTTGGTTTGTTGCAAGTGTGACACACAAAATATCCTTGATCAAAAGATTTTGTTTTCATATTTGACCTACACTAATTAGCCTTGTGTCCAAAGATATTGCATGTGTAATAGTAGCATTGAAAAGACTGAATTCTTCTACTAGTATTAAATTTGTTCACCAGAACATTGCATCTATCAAACTGAGTCCAACTTGTCATTTACCAGAAAATCGAGTCACATTTGTTTATTAGTAGCTCTATTTCTATTTTTTTTGCAAACATAGCATTATCCAGCAAAGAATCCAACATTATGACTTATTCTATTCTAGTTCATCCTACTTCTACATTTTGTTGATCTATGACCAAATTTATTGAATGAGAAATAAAAGCCATTAATTTATGGGTACCTTTGAGCATTAGGCTATCAAATTGGAATCCTTCTGGTATTGATCCTTCGGTTCTTGTTTTGATTATCATTTCCTTGAAGCTTTATTTGATTGTCCACTTTTTTGAGAACTAGTTTAGTCTTTGAGCATTGTCCTTCTTCAAGTCGTAGACCACTTTTTTATTTAGCAGGTTTTTGAGATGCAATCAACTCTTCAAGCATTGTAGAATTTGTCTTGAACCTTTCTTCATGTCTTTTCACTTTTTCCAAATTATCTCTTAAGTTTACCATTTCTTGTTCAAGCTTTGTACATTCATTAATTTTATTCTAGATCTTAGATTTTTGACATTCCTCAATTCATTTATTTTCTTCTATTTTCACTTTCAATCTGGTAATATCCTCATCATCCTTCTTTAACTAATCACTAAATTCTTTATGTCTATCCTTGAATTTTTTGATCTTCTCTCTCAGCTTCCTGATGTAATCATTTGTTTCCTTTGGATTTCATTTTAAAGTTTCCTTCTCATCTTCACTTTTTTCCAATTCTTGAAGGGTAACATTGATCTCTTCAGATGCAGATTTTTCTTCCAGAGGAACAAAATACTATTTTCCAACCATGTATTCAAATTCTGGGACCTTCCTCAAGCTATAAGACTTTTTAGAGGAACTAGGCTCTGATACCGATTGTTGAATCTATCGAATATTGAGAGGGGGGGTGAATCAATATTTTGTGAGAAAAATTAATTATTAACCATCCAATTATCAATCCACATCTAATTGCAATAGTGGACCAAAACATAAAAGTGATCATAACACATTGACACTAGGATTTTTATGTGGAAAACCCAAACTGGGAAAAACTACGGTGAGGATTAGGTCACAATATATTATAATCAATTATAAGATATTATAGGGCTCACTTGCAAGACTCACTTCCATTGAAAAGGCTCACAACTTGAATACAAAATATGGCTTATATCCAAAATACAAAAGGTGTGGTTCATTACCAAAATGAACTAAAGAAGTGCACCTACAAAGTGCTGAAAGTAGTTCCAGTTATATGGGTTATATTTGATGGTTAGGTTGGTAATAAAGCCTAAATTTTGTGTTTGTATTGATGTATTAAAGTTTATATAATTTATATACTAGAAATTACACTTAAGAGTGCACTGGGTATGCCCAAGAGGTAGGGAATCTCAATTAGCAAAAATGTTGGTAGAGTATTATAAGAATGAATTCATTTGAAGTATGTCTTTACTATATATATTTGACGTAAAAAAAATTATATACTTGTAAGTGATATTATAAATGGTTTATGGTGAGGGAAGAATGACTGTATGATATATTTACATATATATTAAACAAAAAAAGTATGTAGAAATTTTATTATTCAATTAAGATTGAAAAACATGGCATGAATAGAATAATTTGCATAAGCCAAATTTGTAGAGTTTATAAAAATGAATTCATTGATTTGAGTATATTTTAATAAGAAAGGTTTTTTGGTTGTGGGAAACTCATGAAATTGGATAAAAGAAAAACTATTATTGAACTAATATTCAATATCAAGCATTCTCAAATGGTAGTGAACTATCCCAAATTTTTTTATCATGTGACAAAACTAGGTATATTTCCCTTGCAATAACCATCAACTGAATGCCTAAGTAACGACCATAAAATCATTTGTAGGCCTATAATTTTTTTTGAAAATGAATATATTATGATACTATTGGTTGTGAAACCATAATAAAATTCAACACATTTTCAAGCATGAGTGCATGAAAATTATATTCAATGAAAATAGTTTTTGTTTAAATATTCATTATATAGTTGTAAAGTTCAGGAAAAAAATTATGACAAAACAAACCAAGAAAGAGGACATGTATCTCATAAATGGTTTCTTTAGTAATTCTTAAGAAGTTGATAATTTCAATAACAAATTATATTTGATCAAAGTGAGAATTAAGGGAATACACATTTTTTTTTTTACATATAATTGAAAATACATATCTATTTTGCATATATACGCATATGATAATGTACATGAACCATTAGGATAAAAAATAGAGACTTCAAAATAATATAGTAAAGAAGTAAAGTATGTAAATAAGCATATAATTTATGTGAAAATAGGAAATCACCATATGCAATGAACATAATATTGTGCAATGTGCAATAAAAAATATAGATAAAATAAACGAAGGAACAAACCTAGAGTTCTTGCAGCTTTTATTGTCCTTTCAAGAGTTTACATATAATAATGCCAATAAGCGTTCCTCTTCTTATTTTTGGTGAGAAATATATGGGCTATGTTTCCTGCGTTCATATCTTTGAATGTGCAGGAAAAGTTTATGTGAAATCTTGCAATTTAACAAACTCTTGAAATAGTTATGAATGTTAGGCCTTGTGACTTACGTATTGTTAAGTCCCATACCTTTTTGTGGGATCTAACAGTGGACACCATGACTCAAAGGGGTTACAGGGGCATTCTTTGGGTTATTGTGATCCCAAAATGGGCCTATGTAATGTTTTAAGTAAACAACAAAAAATAAGGGAAGTGGGGGTAGATTTTTCCATCCTTGTATACAATTTCATTGACTTTCCCAAGTGCACCATTCAAAAGGCTTGTGGAAATGACCTCTTTCTCAATACATAAGAGGATCTTAGATTGAATTTTTCTTCATCGACAATTGAGCATGGTGACCTCCTAGGTTGTATTGTAGTTGACAAGGAAACACACATTGCTAAAGACAACACCATATATTGATTATGTAGTGAGACCATTTCATTTGTTGCAAATAGATGTATGAAGGATAAGAAAGTAGATTTATCTAAAAATATTAGTGAGGAACTTGAGTGTGACATTTGAACTTTCCAATATTCAATTATAGGTTTTACATTTCATAAATTGGAGAGGAGAGAACAAAAAACAATTTGGGTAGGATTTTCATAGATTTGATAAAATATTTTGTTCAATGTAATAAATTTTATGAATATAAACCATAGAGTGCCCCCATAAGAAGTTGAAGCATACATAGGGATGCCCTTGACTAGTGGTATCTAGCCCAAGTCATCTGAGAGCATGATTGAACATCCTCAAAATGGGATTTGGTTATGGCCAAGGAATGCTTCACGTAACCTGATGTCAATTCGTTGTAGCAGCTTTGGACCGATGAAGTTCATTTAATCTATTAGGATGTAGTGGATGAAGTAAATTATTTTTTGGAAGGTTGCAAGTGTTTGTCCTTTTATGGGGTCATTTATCTTATTGGTATTCAAAGGTTAGAATGGATAATCGATGCTTCTATGTTTAATGTTGTAACACATATAGGTGTGAGAAGTAGTAATGGTGATTGGCCAATTAGGGATGACCTCATGAGTGGACATTTGATGCTTGTTATCACATGAAACTTAATATTTATAACAATTCCTTGAACAATTATTTATAGAGGTGGTTGCAAAGTATCGACATATAGATGTGATATAATTATATCAAATTATATTTGTTGCTAGACAAAAAGGTCATTTTGGGTATGGTGATTAGGAACATGGAAGACTTGAAATGTTGGATGGTTGGATTCAATATTGTAGTACCAAATATTTGTTGGAGTGATTGAAGTAGGGAGATATCCAGTCATGGTGTAAGCCCATGTCACAATGACCAAGCATGTCTAGTTCATCTAAGTGAAAAGTAAGGCTTGGGTATAGACATGAAAAGACTTACCATTCATCTAAGTTTTTTTCTTACATCACAACCTCCTCACTAGGAGTGTTGGAATCAAGTTATTTGATAGGTTATGTTGGCATTCATTACACATGCTAGGTATGATAATTTCATGCAAAACTCTCCCATTGTTCTATAATTTGACTAGTTGATGAGACAAAATCAATGTGAATGCTACAAATGACTTGTATAGTAGTAGTTCAGTGCAACATAATTCTTCAAAGAATTTATTTTCTTTTATAGGGATAGTTGTGAAGCATGGGTAAATTCAAACAATAACTTCTATGGAACACTCTTTCCATTGGTTGTGCTTTGAATATTCTTTGAAGATCCAGTTTTGTGTAAGTTCAATAAGTGACATTGAATCTAAATTTATGGGGCATGCCATGCAAGCATAAATGTAGGTTGGGGATGTGCTTGTGGATGTGGGTGAGATTAAAACATGGTAAAAAAAATTGGTTTACATTTAAAAAAACAATTCTCCTGCTAGATAGGTGAAATAATAGAAAATGGGTTAGGATGCTTTTGTATTGTTTAGGACATAGAGAAAACCCACTTTCCAATTATTTCATTCAAGGATAACCCTAGAGATCTCAATGAAAAAGAGAGAGATCTTACAATAGGGATATCCTAGGGGTTGATTGCAAACTAATGAGGGGTTCACCACCAAGCTAGGCATTGGAAAGATAAATGCAATGTAAATCAATATGCTTAATCCTAATTTGATGCAATCTTTCACTAAGTGGCCTAGAAATGTATGCAAAATAAATAAAAATTTGCAGGATTAAATGTGTGCACCTAGAAATATGGAGATGATTGAACGAGGCTTTGAAATGATAAAAACAATGACTTTAATGCTGGATGGAACTCATATGCCAGGCTGGGCAAATCAATCCCAGATCTGGGTTTTTGTACAAAAATAGGAATCTAGAAAATGGGTAGCCAAATCTGTAAAAACCTAAATTCTGACCTAAACTAGGAATCATATGCTAGAACTGGTAAATTAGTATAGTTAGGGTTTTTTGGAACCTCAAAGTCAGAATATGGTTTTCAAGGTCTACTTTGTGCTTCCCAATTGATTTTCGGATCTGAAACCCTGATTTGCAACCTGTAGAAGTCTTCCAAGTATCTCCAATGCAAGGTGACAACTTTAAACACTTTGAAAACCTTCTCCAAACTTGCTCTTCAATGTAAATCTTAATTCTAAACCTACAAATCACACACAAAAGAGAGGGGGAAATGTTGTTTTGTTAGTAGAAAGGGGTTTGCCTTGGTCAAACCCTGTTTTGGTAATCAAACCTTGAAATGAAATGAAATGGGAATGGAGAATGATGAATGAATAAAATATGATGTTGCAACTCACCAAACCATAGCAATAAAAGGCTACAAAATATATGAGATGGCTCCAATGGATGTAGATCTTGACTCTTTCTTGAATAGGATAGATCTTGAATGAAATGCTAGCTTGTACGACAACACCCTACATCACAATTGTTATCTTAAAAATAAACATGATGGATGAAGAATTTGACATGATGCTTGATGCTTGAATAATTATCTAAAAAACTTGATAATCTTCCCTTGAAGAATCTTGAACACTCTTTTAAACACTTGAATGCTCTTGTGAACTCAAATTTTCTATTATGAATTCTCTCACAAAAGTCTTAGGTAAAAATGAATGAAAGAACCTTGTATTTATACTTATTTATGCAAGAATTCTTGAAATTACAATACTACAAGCCAACATTAGATCTAGGAGGATAAAATACCACCAAGAATTTGAATTAATTTTAATTTTGGGCCACACAGGACTCATACGCCCAAGGTGGCATATGAGTCCCATTAGGCATAATTTAGGGGACCTTTTCCAAAAAATCTTAGAAAGGTGTAAAACTAGGATTGGGACCAAAAACCCTAGGTGCAAACCATACTCCCCAGGTGCCATATGAGTCCTAGACCACCAAATCTAGGCCACACAACCAAAAAACACTTAATTTATGATTGGATGTTGATTTGTGTCGGGATTATCCTAAAAAAGATGCATTAAATGAGGCTTGTTGATGTAAAATAAGGCCAATTAAAGCATAAAGAAGCACAATTAATTAATAAAACCCTAGAAAAGGGTGAAAGTGTGTTACAACACTCAAAATAAGGCATCAATAAGCCCATTTAGTTCACAAGGGCCCAAGACCTAATGTGAATGTGTTAGACACATTGCAACACTAAATCAAGGCCATGTTAGGGAGTACTTTTTCTATCATTACATCTAGTCCCCACTTTAGTGAGAGGAGGAACTTGCTTCCAACTCACACTAAAGTAGACCAACACACATCAAGAGGGGTTCAAATGCACCAATTTTAGTAAGATAGGATGACCATGATCAAGAGGGTTGCGCAAGCCCCCAGGACCAAGGTCCTATAGAAAACCAACATAGGCAAAATATAACACACATGATAATGATATAAAAAGAAATAAAAAGACATAAACATACACTATCAAAGATAAAAGGAAAAATAGAAATAAAAAAAAGAGGGGGTGGATCAAGCTTCAACTGTTTATCCAACATGATGTGGATCAGATCTAGGTTGTTTGTCAAAAAATTATACACACTCTCATGCAACAAAAATCTAGGCTATCTATTGGGTAAGTAATTCAAGAAGGTGAGACACAAACAAAAATGATTAGTATGCAATCACACACACACATGAGTGGCTAAGGGAAATTAATGCCTCAGATTAGCTTCTCAAAAGACCATACCAAAGTTATACCTCCTGATAACTTTGATAAGACATCATGGGAAAATGAACTTCGAGTTTTATGAGGCAAGCAAAGATTCATATGCTTGGAGATCATGAACAAACAAGATGGCTCCACAGGCATGAAAAGTGTGTTATGCAATGTGGCCATATAACTGAAAATGCAAATATAATAATAAGGAACGTTCAAAGGAGTCTTGATTAATTCATGTAAGGTCTTTAACTTAGGGAAAAATGTGCCTAATGTCTCCAAGAGAGGACCTATTATGCCTTCAATAACCACCCCATTTTTTTTTGGTCAAAATGGGTCCCCCTTTGTTTTTTGTTTGTCCTTGGTCTTTTTCTTTGGGTCTTAGGATTTGTTCTTTTCCTCCTAAGTCTTTCTTTTGTTTGTTTTTGGGTTTGGGCCTCAGGAAGGAACATGCACTTGACCCTTTCAAATTTTAGGTCTCTGTTCATTTTTTGATCCTGGCCTCGCCCTTTTACCTTGTCTTTTCTTTGTTGTTTTCATACTTTGGGTCGTGTACTAGCACTTATACTTGTTGCTTTGCTAAGTATAAGTTTGTGTGCAGGTCCCAGCCTTGGTCCCTCTTTCACCTTGTGTGTTTTTCTTTATGTTTTGGGTTAGGTTATAAGATCAGAACTAGAATTGAGAACTTTTCAAAGTTCTTGTTCTTGTTTCTGTCCCGATCCCAATGTTCGACTTTATTTTTTGCCTTTGTTCATTTTAGGATTAGACTTTGGGTCGTGACTTGTGCTTTGAAATTTTCACAGTTCTCGGTTCATTTGAAGACCCGATCCTGATCCCTGGTGTTGTTATTGTTTGTTTTTTGGGTTTCATAACACAAACTACTGACTAAAATTTGCCCTGTTTGAAAGGTTTGGTCTTTGTCCAAGACCTAATCCCAAATTTCACTTGCCTTCATTCTTGCACCATGTATTTATGATTTTTGCTCGAATCTCGAGGCCTGAACAACTACCAATTAATCTCATAACTTCTCGCATGTGCGAACGGGTTTTTATCCTACCCTCCTTGATTTCACTCCATTCATCTTTCAAGTGTTCGGTGAATGGAACAAGAGCGACGAAAAGCTAGGGTTTGAAGGATTCACTATAATTTGTGAACGTGCTGCCATAATTCTTGGGTGCATTCGAAGGTAGGTTTTCTTGTTTGCATTTCTTTGTTCTTTTTTATGTTTTGGTTTCTTTTGTCTCATTTATTTGTTCTTGTTTTCATTTATTTTTCTTTTCTCATCTCTCTACATTTTCTTTCGCACTGTTTGGTGCATTTCTCCTTTCCTCTTGAATCCTTGTTGGGTTTGTTCTATTCCATTTTTGTTTTCTTGTGTCCTCGTTTTGTCTTTTGGTCATGGGATTTTCCATCCCAGTGTTCCCTAGTTTTCAAGGGTTTTTGGCTCTATGTTCGAGTTCGAATGATTTGAATTGTTTAAATTTCAAGTTCCAACCATTTTGAAATCAAAATTTTTTGATTCTTCACATGGCTCGATCCTAAGGGTACAATTAGGATACTATCATATTTTTCATCACCCTCATTATCATTGCCCCTCAGTTTCCCAATCGCTGCATGTATTTCAAGGTCGGGAAGTCAACCAACACTTAGGTTTATCCACTGCTTGGTATCAGTTCCTCTACTTTTGCAATCCCTAACATAACTATCAAGATCATGAGTCAAATTGATACGGTGAGTTTATTTTCTTCAGGTGTTACTCCAAGTCAAAGACCCGATCCAAACATAACTATTGGGATCAAGGGTCGGACTGTTACCAAACCATTAACCCATCAGTTGATACCTTATTGGGAACACACCCGATCCCAACTCCTGATATCTTATTGGTATTGGGACTTGGAGTTGACATATTCCGAGCTTGCATAAATTTTAAGACTTGGTTCATGACAGAATCCTGATTCCAATTCTCGATATCATTTCAGGATCAGAACTCAGGAAGCTACCAACACTTGCCCATTTTGAATGGGTATAGTCTCGTACGAAAACCTGATCTTGATCTTCGATTCAACATCGGGATTAGAACTCTACAAGATCCCCTTCATTGACTTCATTGGTTAACTAGCACTTCCTAGTTGTGACCTGATCCCGACTCTCGATCACACTGCAGGATCAGACCATAGATTGATACCCAACTTGTTTACCCTCATGTGCCAAACTTGATCCCTGACATCATATCGAGATCAAAACTTGGGAGGTGACATGCACTTTTCTTAAAAATAGGTTTATTTTTGAATGATAGCTCGATCCTGATTCTGCAATACACTATGGGATCAGGTCATGATAAGCTATCATCTTTACTACTATTCAAAGGTGTAGGTGCCAAGTCAGGACCAAATCCCAAATTTTGATAAAGTCAAGTTTGTGCTTAAAATACTCATGGTTCCTAGTTTTATCCCGAACTTGAAACCTGAAGATGCTTGATTAATTTGTTAAATAGGGTTTTAGATTGAACGACGGTGCGTATAATACAAGTGCAAGTGATAAATGGTTGTTTATAGAAATTTTCTTTATCTAATGGTTGTCAATACTGCAAGGTAACTAACAAATGTCATCTTTAGAGAAAGAAGTGCCCCCAAAAGGAACATCAAAGGGGCAGAAGCCTAAGAGATTAAATCCAAAAGAGATCCTAGTCATAATGAAATATAAGTTTCAGGGAAACCCAGTGTCATCCAAGTTTGGCTTTGAGGTGATGAATATTACAAATACATTGGTGGGACATTTAGATTTGGATCAATTTAGGAAAGACACTTTCTCACAAGATGATACCCCAAGAGCCAAAATGATTACTAAGTCTGGGTTAGCACATGTAGCCTCATTCCCCATCTCTATACAATGCCTTGAGTTCATCCTAACTACTGCATAGACCTATAACCCAACTCAAAGGTAGTGCATTGATGCACAAGGAAATGTAATTATTAACTTAACTCCTACAATGATTAGGATGGTCTTTGACCTACCTCCTCATCCTAACCCCAAGATCATGTCAGAGGATGAAGCACTTGCATGTTGAACATAAGATGAGGAGGGAAATAGGGAATTGATGAATAAGTGGTGGTTCAAAACATAGAAGAAGTTAGTAAAGAAATTTCCACAAGTTTAAGAGGTCTGAATTCATAGGTGAGGTTGGTGACATAAATACATTGTTGTCATGAGTGTTTGGGAAGAAGGATTCCAGTAGATTTGAATATTGGATGTTCCCATCTATTCAAATTATTCTTGATGGGAAACAATATTTGGATTGGGAACATATTATTTTAGACAACATTCATAGCCAATTGTTAAAATTGGTTGAAACCAAGACATTTTACATGATTTCATATGTTATTTACTATGCTGCAAGGATGGGTCGGTTCCCAGGATTGAATAATATAGGATCTATGGATATTGGCCTAGATCAAAAGAAAGTTTGGGAATATTATGACCAATTAGAGTTGAAATAAGTAAAGCATCATTTCAAAAGGGTTAATGATGAATTTTGGTATGCAAATATTAATCAACTAACAGGTGATGTTGGCTTTAGGTTATCTAGAGAGGCAATGGAATTAATTGAACCTTGGGGTTATTGGTTTATCCAATACCCCAAGTCTACTTGTATCATATTGTTTGGGTTTGGATATCACCCATTCAAATTGCCAAGGTTTTGCAGTGATAGGTGGATTTTGATGGATTTTTCTTGCTAGGCTGCGGAAGTAAATACAATATTTTTTGTGCAACACAAAGTTGTTTTCCATTCTTTCTCCTCCATGGAATTGGGATTTTATTCTTGTAGTTCTTCCATAGTGGCCAAGACAAAAACAAAATAATTCTAGGCCTTGAACTTCAAACACCACACTTCAAGGAAGGATTTTGATCCTAAAAAGATGTATGGTCTTTATGCTTCACAACTCCCTCTTCACAGGCCATTGCTAGAGGATTTTTGGGCCAACTTGTAGGATGATTTTGAAGATAAGGAAGATGGGATATGAAAGGTTGAAAATTCCTCAAATGAAAGAATTTGAAGTTATTCCAGACATTCCATGGGGTGTCACTGATGATGGGATTACCTTAGATCCTCATTATGAAATGGATGAAGGAGCCACAAAGGATTTGGATCCCATCGATTGGATGGCTAAGGAGGTAACTGAGATCCAACCAAGGACACAAGCAGTTGTTGAAAGAAGCAGGAAATGGATTAACCTCCATCTCAAACAACCAAGAGTGCAAGCTGCCAGGAAAAAGAGGTTCTAGTAATGAAACAGTTTCCTCCGCAGATTTAAAACAATAATATAAGAGATTGAAGATAAATGTTGCAGCAACAGAGGAAAAAAAATAGGACCCCACCTCAATAGGATAAGAGATATCATTACAACAAATTGATGATGCCTTGAAGAAGGCTAAAGTAACTTATGAAGTAGTTGTTGCAGGAGTTGTTTCGGGTTTCAGTGCTACACCTTTGGCTATAATATACCCGGAAGAATATCTTGTCAAAGAGACTCCTGTTACCACACCATCAACATCAAGAACAACATCTATTGAATAGAAGAGGGGTCTAGTAATTGATATAATAGAGCCACCTCCCCCTTCAAACTTCAAAAGAACTCCATCTTAAGAGGGAGAAAGACCCGAATGGGAGGAGTATTTGAAGAAGGTGGAAAAATACCTAGGTGAAGAAGGAGCCGAGTTTGAACTTGGAAGTTTACACAAAAAACAATTAGAGTTGAATGATGTTTTAACAGAAAAGGAGAAGGAGGAATTGTTGGAAAGTGCCCGAAAGTTAGTTGCTGAGCAACTAGTTCAGGAAGAAAAAGAAGAAAAATATAGAAAAAATTAAGAGATAGCCAGAGAAAAAGAAGTAGATGAGGCACTAAGAACATCTGAAGTAGAAAAATTAGTCATGGAGGAACATAAGGCAGAGGAATTGGAATTACATAGATTGAGAGACAAACATGAGGTTGCTAAGAGGGAAGAGGAAATGATAAAAATATAAGAGATTAAGGTCCACAATGAAAGGATGGAAGAAGAAAGTTTGATAAAAGAATAAGAGGACCAACATAAAGCTTCTTCCCAATAGACCATTATAGTAACTCCATCTTCAACACCACCTGAATTTGGAGAAAATCCAGCAAGTGCAGCCTCAACCTATAATATGGGATGATATGATACAAGAAATTGAGAAGGAGAAGCCTAAGAAGAAAGCCTATATCATCCATTCTACCAAGTTGACTGATGAGGGGGATGTGATAGCTGATATTTCCACCCCAATTGCTGACAAGGATGAAAGAGAGTTACATCCTGAAGATTATAAGATAAGCACTATTAATCTAGGAAAGAATTCCAAGAGTCAACAAACTAATCTAATAGATATTGTTGCTACCACCACTAAATGTAGATTGATCAAGGATAAACATGCCAAAGATGAGGTCAATGCAAAAGTGGGAAAAATGAAGAATTTTCTAGAGTTAATTTCATCTACTCCTAAACAGCTCGCACCTTCAAAGGTGCATGTTTTAATGAGTAAAAAAGAGGTGGATGGCTTAAATGAGATTAAAAAGAAGGCCACGTGATTTTCTAACTGGTTTAATGTATTCCAATTAGATATAAATGAGAATTTGGACAAGGGTTTCAAATGCTATATTGAAGGTCTTAAGTTGGTCAAGAAAATGGAAGAGTCCTTGAGGAAATGGTGGGAGGAAGAAGAAAAAGTTAGGGAGTATTTGGGAAAGTAATAGAGAATATAACTGATGCAAAATTGGTTTAGTTACAAATTTTGGGGGATTAAGACCTTGATTTTATTTCAAAATCTATCAATGTATCTATCTTCAAAATGCATAATCTCCTTGAACAAAGAATTTCCGTGCTAAAAAGCATTCAAGAAATATGGGAACATGAAGGCATCTTTGAGGAGATTTTTTTAAAACTCACTAAATTTTTTTTACCTCCTAAGTAGAGACTTGAGTCTTTAGGAGAAATAAAAGATACTCGAGAAGAAAGACTTGATAGATTAGTGAAACAAGGAGATCCTACTGATATGACACTCATGGATAGGCTCATTGATATCAAAATGAAAATGCGGTGGGTAGTCATGGATATTTATATCACTTGACAGAAGTTATTGCTACAATAAGGATGAAACTCAGAGAGTCTATATTTAAAGCTGATTGGGTCAATGAACTTGATGATGATGCACTAAAACATTTCTTTTTGAGCAGCAACATTGTCATAACATTTTTTGAGAAAATGGGTGACTTCAGATTAGTTTTGATAAGTCAAAATTGACTCATAGCGACCAGCAAAGGACTGAAGAAGAACCAACAGTTGATTTTTGATGGAGAAAGAGGGAAGGTGGAATCACTTTTTTGACACTTACAGTTTTTAATTTGATTGAAGAGACTAGTGGTGCACCTTTTCAGCTCCAACAACTTTAGCAGAGACAAATATTTGGAGTTAATTTTGCATCCCTATAATTGTGGATCTAGGCCCCAAATTTTGGATCTTGGTATTTGATAGGAGGAATTAATGCAAAATGGGTTTATATTATATAATTCTCTCCTCATTGTAAAGGTTGGCTAATTGAAGTCTGATTAGCTACCTAAATGAGAGATTTGATAGTTTACATATTTTATAGCTTTTTATGCAATGATACTTAGAAATACTCTTTTACAGTTTTAATGCAGTTTATGCTATTTTCAAAACTTTTTCAGTTTAATAATAATGTCAATGAACAATGGTTATTCATATGCCAGTGAGATTGTCTATGCACAAATGTCTCTTATTTGATGAAAATCAATACAATATTCTGAATTTGAAATCATTTTGTTGAATTATTTGTGGATGATGTTTCTTTATGTTTGTTGATCTATTAATTTTGATAATGAGCTGATGATATTTTGTTTTTTAAAGAAAAAGTTTTTTTAAAAAAGTGATGATGAATGGTTTAATGCTTTAAAATTTGCACTATGAATGAATGCAATAGTATGGATTATTCTCTAGGTTGTGTTATTCCATGGTCTTAGCTAGTCCAAAAAATGTTCATTATTAAGTTATATGTCTGAATTTAAAGAAATTTGTGTTCATGTTTTGCTCTTTTGAACCTTGTTTTATCTTTTATTGTTTATTTACAACCCCCAAAACATTAGATTAGTTCATACTATTTAGTTTGTATTTCTTCACCAGCAAGCCGCTTGAATATTGCAATTGCATAGGCCACTAAATGATGACAACATAGTGGAGAACCAACTACAAAGACCTTGGAACATAAATGGTTTTAGATTATTTATCTTTTTTAGGAGAAATAGGGTTAGTAATATTTTTTTTTAACATTGTTGTGTTATATTGACCATCAACAAAACTAGTGCTAGAAGGAGGGCCGGCCCAAAGGAATAAACTAGAGTGAGTTGGGTCCTCTTCACTAGATAGGTCTGAAAGAGTTCTCAGATTCGTTGTAAACCCTGACGCCTTTCTCGAAATCTAAATGCTTGTTAGACCCAAAACTCATAGGAATCTAGCACTAGCACCCACTCCACCTAGGTTTCCACCAATACCACAACTAGAACAACTAAATCCACTCATGGTATTCTTTGCAAATAATCCTTCGCCACTGGGAACCATCCCTGGTGGCATTAATGAAATGCCTAAGAATCCTTAGAAATTTTTTCCTACGTACTCCCATGGAGAATCATGAACTGCTGAAGAGCACATACAAAAATTTAAAGATGCTTTTACTTGGACTCAGATAGCTCATCATGATGTGGCATGCAAGTTATTCCCCTATTCATTAGGGGATATGGCTTACAATTGATATTTAAACTTGCCCACTGGATCCATCTTATGTTGGACAAACTTAGAAGATGTTTTTATTAATCAATTTTGGGTCTACGTAGATCTTTCTATCTTATATCACCAGTTCACCATAATTAGGAATGAACCACATGAGATGTTTCCACTCTTTAACACTAATTTCCAAAGGATGTATAGATAGTTTCAAGATCCCTATCTGGTGGTTGAGAATATTGCCATCAGATCATACCTAAAGGTCATAGACCCGCTGATTGGTTTATTTCGGTACAGAACCTACCTTGAAGCAGACATCGATTCACTATCCAAGGTGTATCATCTTTCTATTAAATTACATCGACATATTAGTTCACAATCAGGTGGACTTAGAGGATTTTTTCCTCCCTTAAGATATCCTCTGATGCCTAATCCAACCCCACTGTTCAATATAGTCCCAAGGATGTCCCACTCTACTTACAAACCTTTAGCTAAGCTACAAAGTCCATCCCAACAACCATGGGTCAATGGGGGGACTCTAGATTCCTCACAACAGACTCAAAATCCACATAATCTTACTGGAGGATCTAACTCTACAACTCACTCATCCACTGTAAATCCGATAGAAAGTGAACGTACCCCCCTTCTGACCATAGAGGTAGAAGCTTTGAAGAAGACTTTATCTCAAGTGACTAATGAGATGGCTCAACTTAAACTTAACCCATCTCAAATCCAAAATCAGAATCAAGGTTATTGGAATTGGGGAGGGTTTTCTAATCAAAACCAAAGAAACTTTCAAGGTCAAAACTTCCCTAATCAAAATTATCAGAACCAGAATAGGGGATATAATCATAGACCAAATAATAATAGGCAAAGAAATATTGGACTAAACAATGGGGGAGTTCCCCACAATTATCAGTCAAATGAAGATAAGTCGCACACTGCAAATCTTACAAATTTGAATTTCATGACAAATTGGTGCAGGCTACATGATATTGCTTCAAATTCTAAAGTTATTTTTCCTAAGATGGAGAAGGTTATCAAAATAGCACAAGGTTACTCCCAACCACCATAAGGGAATCCTAACAAAGGTAGTGGTTCAATTGACACAACCATGGATTTTGAAACCATTGATGGATGATACCAGTTTCCCATGCAGGGGGAGAACGAACCAGAGGAAGATACCTACGATGCTCAAGATTTTCAAACCAAGGGAGGTCATTTCTTGAGTAATCAGAACAAGGGGCCATTTACCACATCCACCCCTCCCAACACTATGGTTTCCCTGAACCAAAATGCTGACAACAATTTGCTTCCACCGAAAGGCCCATTCGAATTGCAGAATAAAGGAAACTTTACTTTTGTTCCTAAGTTTCATATGAATAATGACATGGAATTTGATTTCATTTTAGAAATGCAGAAACAAAGGAATTCTCTATCATTTTTTGACATTATGAAGTGGTGCTCTGCGTAATGTGACATTGTATTGAAATCCCTGGAGGAGGTAGATAGGTCGAAAGGAAAGAATAAGGTGACTCCAACAACTAATATGAACACAACCCTGTATAGAGGTAAGACAGGGACACCCCCATTCCTTTTGAGCCTGATAATTTTCATAAAGAATCTACATAACTTCCTTTTACATTCCAGAGCCTCAGGTAATGTCATTCCATTCTCTATCTACAAAATTTTTGTTTTAAGTCTAATTCAAACTCACAAGAAAGTGATACAATTAGATAAAACTGAGGTTAACGTCGTTGGTGAGCTAACAAATGTACATGTGCAAATTGGATCAGACCCATGGATCCAGACATATATAGCTATTTAGGTGGTTGATATCCCTGAAACATATGGCATGTTGCTTAGCTGAGATTTGATGAAAAGTATTAGAGATTACCTTTCTCTAGATTTCTCACATGTGGCTCCCATGGAAAGGGGTAACAACTCAAATTAGGATCGAAAGCGGACTTCATATTAAATATATGATCACAAAATATGACTGTCCTAATGAGGTAGAAATTTTTGAAATTGGGATAGGGGTTTATAGGAGAGAAGAAGAAAGCATGACCTTCTTGATGATTAAACCTGAACACTCACAACCTTTGGAACATAGTGATCCTAGGACCACAGTTAATCGACAAGTTCTAATAAGAAAATTATAGCAAGATAGGCTGGTTTTAGGAGATGATGTTGATTGATGGAGTTTGTTACTCCCAAATTGGTGTAGGGTCCATTACCAGAGCCATTCTGAGCTAACATGTCAACCCTGTGTAGATATTCTAAATTGTGTCTTTCAGCCATGAGACACTTGTGAACACCACCCCAAAACATCTCTAAGTCAGTTCTCATTTGAGGCTAGGGATGCAACTATTCTGACAAGGAATAATCATACCCAGGTCAAAGTCACTCCCCAACCCAGACAGACTTGGGTCTTATTGTCTGATTTATAGGATGATACCAAAGAATCTGAGAAGTTGTCTAACACACCCACCTATGCTAACCTTGCAATGCACAAGGGATTGCTAAAAATGATAACCAATTGTATAAGTGTTTATCAAAGAGAGGTGCAGGGAATAGTTTTTGCACAAGTTCTAAATATGAGTGAAGTACCTAATGAACATCATTTATAGCAGTCTCCCAATCTTGATGTACTGAACTAGTCTGTGCTGCCACTTATTCTTCGCAAAAAAAAACCCACGACTCACCTGAAAAAGAGATTCCCGCCCCAAACCAACTTTGGTCCCTTAAATTTTATGGTTCTAAGTCTAAAACAAGGAGTGGGGTTGGAGTTGAACTAACAAACCCAAAAGGGAAAATATATTTTTCTTCTTACAGGTTGTAGTTTGGTTGCACTAACAACATCGCATAATATCAAGCACGTGCTAGAGGACTAATGTTCATGCATCAAAAGAAAATTACAGCTCTCACAGTCATGGGAGATTATGAGGTAATTATTAAGCAAGTTCATAGTCAATATACATGTCGTAACAAGAGGTTGGTTGCGTACAAAAATAGGACATGGAATCTGATAGAGGATTTTGATGTTTTTGAAATTAAATTGATTCCCAGAGAAGATAACTAGATCACAAATGCACTAGCTGTTGTTTCCAGTAGTTTGGAGCCTATGCAAGACTCCAAACTAAAAATATTCTCTATGGAAATAGTGTCCATTCCTGCTATCCCTGTCAACATCCAGAAAAATTTAGGTGTTTGATGATGACCGTAATATCCTTGATTTCATCGTAAGTTTAAATGTATTTAAAGGGTAGATGATAGATGAATCTGACCGAGATTAAGGAGATTGGGATCTAGAAAATTGTGATGTAGAGGGAATTATGAACCTAAAATACAATAACAAATTCTAAGAGAATTATAGCATTGGAGAGGATCTTTGATTCTAATCCTCGAGCTTGCAAAAGATTGCCTATAGATATTGAAGGGGGAAAGTATGAGTCATATAACTTAGTAGATTTAGGTCTGAAAAAGAACATTATTGGTAAGACTTGTCCCAAAGAAATCAAAGACAAAATATTGGGAGTATTGAAAAAAGACATTGGAACCATTTCCTTGGGGTATGAATACTTGAAGACTTTCAAAACTTTAGTAATCACATACACATCCCATTGAAACCTGAAGCAAATCCATTCCAATAAAAGCAATGCCTATTCAATGCTCTAATCGAACCTCCAATTCTTAAAGAGGTATATAAGCTACTATTGGTGAGAATTATTTTTCGAGTAAGGCAGTAAACCTGTGTTGCTAATTTGGTCATGTCCATAAGAAAAGTGGGGAAATCAAATTATGTGTCGACTTCATAAATATGAATAAAGCTTCAAAAAAGGACAACTACCCGCTTCCTTCTCTCGACCAGGTGTTGCAAATAGTAAATGGTTCATAGATGATAGTGTTCCTGGATGGATATTTAGGATACAATGAGGTGTTGGTTAACCATGAAGATAGAATGAAAACTACCTTCACTACCAAGTGGGGGACATTCACCTATAGGAGGATGTGATTTGGTCTCATTAACGTTGGGGCCACCTTTTAGTGCACAATGGACATGGAGTTCAAGGAACTGGTAGGTAAATGTATTATCATTTATATGGATGATCTGATTGTGTTTTCAAAGAATAGGGAGGACCACCCTATAGATTTGTCAAAGGTACTAGCTAAATGTATATATTATGGTGTATCCCTCAATCCAAAGAAGTGTGTATTCGGGGTTTCGAAAGGGAAACTCTTGGGAAACATAATATCAGAGAGAGGAATATTAATTGCCCTTGATCGAGTGGAATCCTTTCTCAAGTTGACCATGCCAGGTAGTAAAAAGGAAATCAGATCTTTCTTTGGGAAGATAAATTTTGTAAGGAAATTTATAACTGGGTTTGCAAAGATCATTAAACCCCTAAATGAAATGATGAAGAAGGATGAAAAGATCAAATGGAGTAATGAGGCTAAGGTTTCCTTTACGCAAATCAAACTATAGACACATAAAAATGACTAAGGCCTGCAAGCACTATTTTACCACTTTTTGTCCTAACATAATTATGACATTTTAATTGTGTTTCTAACCCACCTTCAACTATTAATTAAATAATTCATAATTATTTAATTAATTCATGATCTTTCATTCTTCATGATTATTAAATAAATAAACCTTATTTATTTATTTAATGTGTCACTAATTATCAAATTCTTCTCATAATTAAATAAAATCCTCAATTTATTTAATTAATCCTTATCATTAATATCCTCCTGATTATTAAATAAATATATTTTAAATATATTGATTTAATATGTCACTAATTCCTAAATCTTCTCTTAATTAAATAGATTCATTAACTTATTTAATTAATTAACTACTCCTAAATTAAATAATTATTCATAATTATTTAATTACTGTATGTATCACTTCTTTATTTTTAAATAAAACAATTTATTTAAAAATGTCTCACATAGTTAACTAATTCTTCTTTATTTAATTAATTTCAAAAATTAATTACTTATTATCTCACAAAATCCATATTTTGAATTAATTTAATTCAAAATGGAAAGATTCTTCTACAAATCAAGTAATTTCTAAAATTACTGATTTGCTAAAATCTCATCTCCTTATCTTCTGATTTTTACTAATTTCATCTCAATGTCACATTTATTCTCCACCATTGATTTAATTTCCTAAATTAAATCTCGTCCACACATTTGGGGATTTTACCCTAACCCTAATTGAGAGTTGCCATTTTGAATCTTAACCATTGATTCTAGGGCATTTCTCAATCTCTCATCTCGTCCATTTGTTCAAGATTGCATTTTCTATAAAATGACAATCTTGATCTCATTTTCAACATCTCTTATTAATCTCTTGAATCTCTTATTATTTTCTCTTAATATTGCAATCTCATAATATCATCTTTCATTATCATCTTTAGGCTTATTAATTACTTGCATACTAGAATTAAATTTCTATTTTGCATTTAGTTTATTGAGAAATCCTTCAAAGGCTTTGTTTAGGACTAGGCATATAGAGTTTGCTCACAAATATGAGGGCATCCATTATCACAACAAGCTTAAGGAGGTACAATGGAAATGAATCATGGAGGAGAGAAGATTGGGTGAGACTATTCTAGTTTCATTCATTTTCCCATTTTATCTCTAATGTATTTCATTGTTTGTTGGATTTTATTTAATATATGCATGCATTTTTAGACTAACAATCTATGTTGCAGAAATTATACATTACATTTGGTGAACTTGACCCATTAACACATTTTTGTAGGTTCTCGTACGGCCTCAATTTTTGTTTTGTAGGTACAGGAATACAAAACGACACAATTGCCAGCCACCGTGACGCAAACGCTCTGTTGCACCGCATTTGCGCTCACGAATGATGCATTCGACTTATTGTGCCACATTCGATCTCGTGAATGACACATTCAACCTATCACAATGCACTTGACTGCCCATGCGACACAATTGACCTATTGTGCCACATTTGACATTCTATGACGCAAGAGACTGGTAAACTTTTTTTTTTCAGTTTTCCTTCAGTTTATGTTTTTTGTTCTCTTTTTTTTTTTTGTTTCTAGATTAGTGATTTCTCATGTTACTAATACTTCTGGTGACGGCATGTGTCCAGCTAGATTAAATTAGTTTTATTTTTTGTTTCAAACAATTTGCATCTTTTCACGCATTGGTTAAAAAGAACAGCTCACTTTGTTTCTCATTGGGTTTAAAATAAACTTCTAGATTAGAAAATACTACAAACGGTTAAAATGAACCCTCTTGTTTGAAAAACACTACAAATGGATAAAATAAAGCTTGTGATTTCTTTGTTTGTTCACATTTCCATTTTGGTTTAAAAAGAACATCATGTGAGTGTGATCTGAAATATTCATGTGCTCTCTCTTTGTTTTTAAACAAAGATCGATCGAACTATGAATATTTTTGGTTGCTTTTGTTGACCTTTAGAAATTGGGCCTGCTTTGGTGGGAGAAATTACTCACCCCAAAGTGACTCAAACTGGGAACGCGCTAAAGCCAAGCGATGCCCAATTGGTATATAAATTTGAATGTTAAGGAAAACTTAGCATTACAAAACTTCCTGCGGACCAACAATTGACTCCCCAAGTACCCTTGTGGTGTGTCAAAACTTGCAAAATGTAAGCCCTGTAGACTGGGATGATAATGCCTCTCACATGGCCTTCTGAATGGGTTCCCAAATTAAATCCTTTGTGTTAGAAATCCAAAAGCCTTCTATTCTTTGGTGTAGAAACGGTCATTGCCAAGGCACCCGCACCTGCGTAGTTCATAGTAGAAATGATCAATTTTCCATGGGAGTTTCATGCAGATTGGAATCTTTGTTTCCTTGAGAAGTGAGTGCACTGTAAGGGGGAGCCTGTGGGGCCAAGCTTTTGAATTCATTCGCTATGGATATAAGGTTAGTTGGATCCAAAAGAATAACGTATTTGTAGCTTTAGGATTTTTTTTTGTCAATATCTTCAAAGTGACTATTTTTTATCTTTTCAACACCAAGTGTTTGCCAAATTGTTTTCAGAAAACATCAACAAATTTCAACAAGCTGAAATCTGAGTCAAAACTGGTCAACCCTGCAAAACTTGTTGTTTTTTCCAAAAAAATGCTTAATGCGACATAAACACTCTGTCAAACCGTAATCGCTAAATTTTGAGTTGCAATTGATTTGATGAGATGCATTTGATGCATTCAGAGTCACAATCGCTCTGATGCACCGCATTTGCCATATCAAGCCACATTTGTCAGTATCAAACCGTATTCGCCATTTTGAGTCGTAATCACCAGTTTTTGAACCACATTTGCTACTCTGAGCCACATTCACTCTGTTGTACCGTATTCATTGTGATGCATTTGCATATCCATCTTCTCACTGTCAAAATCAAAACCCAAAACTTGTCTTTTCCAGAATTACATCAAGGTTTCCTTCAGTGTTACTATTTAAACTAGACACTGATTTGCTCAACTTCCCTCAACATTGCATTATAGGTACCATTTTTAGGATCACAATAGGATTCCATTTCCATGCCACTAGTTCCATTGGTAACTTCACCATCTCCTTAGACACTTAATTTTGCAGATTTTACGAGTAGACTCTTACCATTCATTGTCAAATTGGACCCAATTTCCTTTTCTCATTCAGTCAAAACTTTTGTGAATTATTTCCCACTCAATAGCCTAGTGTGGAAACTTCACTTTGTCCTCTTTTAGTCCTTTTATGGTCCATTGGTATTCCAAACTAGAATCATTGCAAAATCTTTGTTTGCTCAATTTTTCCTCCTTAGATCCCTCAATAGTAAGTACATCTTAGGCTCCTTTAGTTGTATACCATTTAGCATCTCCATTTTAGTATCACACAATTTTCATTCACAAATATTTGTCCTCATTTTGGTCTCATTTACATTTGATAGCATTCTAAACATTCCAAAAAAAAATCCCAAAAAACATAGTGTCATATTTAGAGCTTTTTCCCAAATCATCCCCAAGTTGAGCAAAAATTTTATGGTTGAAACTAGACTACAGAAAAAGAAAACACTCATGGATTCCTTTGGACAAGACACCAAATTTCTTGGTTTCACAACTGGCATGGATTCTTTCCCTAATGAAATGAACAATCATTCTTATAATATGGGAAATTCCAACATCAATCCTTTTAGTGAGATGAACATCACACCCGCTCCACAAGACCTTTTTGAACAATTCATCCGCAGATACTCAAATGGGGATGTCTTTGAAGAAGACATATTAGGTGCTTCGCAACACCTAGAAGTTGCTACTTTTGTGGAAGTAGTCTTAAATGACTCTTCTAGATTCTTAGCTATTCTCCTTGACCAAGGGGCTAAGTTACCAAAGGGATTTGATCTTAACACCCTTAGAGCAACTTCTCCCAATCTACCATCACACAATCCTTCCATGGGAGCTTCTTCAAAAAATGTCATCAACACCATCAATGCTACCTCCCTTGGTCATACTACCACCAAAACCAACACAACATCTATTGGGGGATCATCTTCCCAACCCAACACCACATCACAATCCATCCCCCAACAAACATCCACCATCCCTTCACAAACAATGGGTGTAGCCACCTCAAATATCTTTGGAACTTCATCTAGTTCCATAGTGGCATCAACAAACCTATTATTAGGCTCTTCAAATGCTATGGCAACCAACTCATCCAACGCTTTTGGGAGAAATAAATGAATAATTTTCATTCAAGGCACCCAACCTACTTCCTCACAAGTTAATACCAACATTCCTGTGACCCAAAACACCAAAATTCCTCATGGCCACAATCTCTTATTTGGGAAAGGCAATCAAGGCGCTCAATCCTTCACTCCATTTGGGCATCAACAAGCTCAAAATCAACGAGGCCCTCAATCCTTCACTCCATTCGGGCATCAACAAGCTCAACATCAACAAGGCCCTCAATCCTTCACTCCATTTGGACATCAAAAAAATCAAAACCAACAAGGTCCTCAAATTTAGTCCAACATGGTAGGATCTCACATCCCCACTTATGCCTCTCAAGTCCATACATAATAGCACATCCCTCATCCAACACTCATTTCCAACAACCGCCTAATCAGAGCACTCATTTTTCTCACTGACAACCAATTCCAAATTAGCACATCTCATCACAATAGGTGGGCACTCAAGCCATCCCTATCACCAACATGTCTGATGCTACCAACAACCCAATTGTGGAAGCACTCACACTCCGACTCCATGCTCTTCAAATGCAAGTGGAGACCTTGCAAAAATCCAATAAAAAGTCTTACATGTCACATGACTTGTGTCCATACCCGTTCAACACAACCTTGTATATGCCACCCTTTCCTCATGGATATGTGGTACCTCATTTTCCTAAGTACAAAGGAAAAACAAACACTATTGAACATATAAGAGAATTCACCTCTAGTTGCATGGACATTGCATATGAGAAAACATATCTCATGAGATTTTTCTCTAGAAGTCTCACCGATCATGCACTGGAATGGTTCTCAGTATTGCCTAAAGGAATCAAAACATGGGATGAACTGGCAAACAAGTTTGTTGAGAACTATGCCTATAACATTGACATGGATATCGACATTGCCTCCTTATGCAAACTTACCCAAGAGGATGCAAGAGAGACTTTTATCCCATTCTTTCAAAAGATGGAGAACCTTAGCAAGTAGATGTTTGGTAGAAATACCTGAAAAGGAGAAAGTCACCATGTTTTTACAAACTCTCCTAGGATTGCTAAGGTATGGCTTACAAGTCCATTATTGCACCACCTTTGTTGACCTTGTTGAAAAGGGTGTTAAACTTGAGAAAGCCTTGATCGCCAAAGGCAAATTAAAATATGGTGGCAAAAACATCAATGTCACCACAAATAATAACCCAAGTAGCTCCAATGACAAAACCAAATACTGGGTTAAGAACAGACATATCACCAATGACAGTGTGGTCGATGCAAAAACCGTCAATGCAACAAGTCATGTACTCACAATCAAAGGAGTACAAAATCAAAATGCACCTGTAACTACACTAACACCAACTTCCAATGCTATCAAAAGCAATCATGTGCAAAATAATCAAAGGCAGCTGCATCAACCCTGACAATTCCAAAAATGCACATTCACCCCTTTGGGTGAACCTATTGAAATTGTCTTGAAGAAAATTCTTTAAAATGGTGTCATAATGTTGGAAAAGCCAAAACTTTATGACCCTGGTCAGTTCAAGCCGTCATGGTGGGCTGACAGCGCATTTTGTGATTACCACCGTGCCAAAGGGCACAAAACCTCCTCTTGTCATCAATTGTGAAATTTGGTACAACACCTCATTAAGAACCACACCATTGAGTTAGGTGGTCAACCATTCATGTCTACTGCGGATCATACTATCCACAAAAACCCACTGCAGGATCATGGTAAAGCTTCCTCATCTGGCACAAAGAATACCAATAATCAAGCCAATCACATCCGTCCGGCCTACAATACTATCTATCCTGCATACAATTATCCCGATGGTACCATCATTAACAATCTTTGCACTGCTGATGAGGATATATGTGTTAATACCATTACCATTAAAAAGGCCCCAGAATGCAATGTCACCACGCGTAAAGGCAAGGTCACTATCCTAGGTCATTTTGCATGTCAACCTAAGATCACCATACCTAGTCCGTCCATCAGATAGTAAACCCCTAAACCAAAGTTCAACATCATTGAGCAATTGAATAAAACACCTGCTCAAATATCCATTCTTGAATTACTCCATATCTCACCCACACATAAGGCCATCTTGGATAAAGTCCTACAAGAGTCGTTTGTCCCAACCAACATCGATGTCAACCACTTTGAGACAATGGCCAAATATCTGAATTCGTCTCATCACATAACCTTTTCGAAAATTGACTATTCCTCGCCCAAACCATCTCATAATAATGCCCTTCACATCGAGGTTTTGTCCACAAGCATAAGGTTAGACGAGTCTCAGTAGATGGCAGAGAAGGATTGAACATCTGCTCTTTAAAATTGGTTAAAGCTCTTGGTTTCTCTGATGCATGTGTAGATGCTAGGAAGAGCATTGTCATCAAGGTGTATGATGATGAAGAGCATGCTTCGAAAGGCATCATTACAATTCCACTCTGGGTGGGACCAATGATCATAGATAGAACATGCCAAGTCCTGGATCGTGGCATACATTATAATATCTTACTTGGTCGCCCTGGATTCATGCTCTAAAGGCCATTCCATCCACATACCACCAATGCTTGAAATTTCCTTTTGATGGTACTGAAATCACTATCCCAGGAGATCCTGAACCATTTCAATACTATACAAATCTCCGAGCTACTGCTGAGCACCAGGTGTAGATACCGAAAATTGGTCTAGGCTTGTGAACACCACTTTCGACATAATTTTCTATAGTCCGTGGTCTTGATTAAATAATGTTAATTATTTAATTAACCTTTCTAACACATATTTCCTCTAATAATTAATACCCCTTTTTAATTAATTCATTAATTCATAAATGACCTTTATTCAACTTGGATAATTAAATAAATCATATTTATTTAATTATGTTGCGAGCTAATTAATTCTTCCCCCTTTATCTATCAATTAAATAATTTATTATTTAGTTACCCCTTTATCATACTTTTCCAACTATAATTAAATAAAGATATTTAATTATTCATTTAACCTCCTTTATCTATAATTAAATATTTATTATTTAATTATTCATTTTATCCTTTTCAAAAGTCAATTAAATAAATTATCTTTATTTATTTAATTAAAGTCTCTCATTTTCAAATGTTGAATTAAATTAGCATTTAATTCATATTTATTCATTTATGTCACATTCTTATGTCAATCAGTTATCTAAGTCATTCACTCACCTTCTGACTCGAGATCTATTTTTAGTTCTCCAGTTATCTCTAGATTCAACACTTGTTTATCTCTGTGAGAGGACTCTCTGTCACAACTAGTCAGTTAACTAGTTCCAACTCATATGCATGATATGTCTATTAATTAAATATATTTATTTAATTAATTAACTCATGTTTGCATTCGAATGCATTAGTTTTCGAGTTCTAACTTTGGCTTTTGCATACAAAGTCTATTTCTTCTATTTTTGGAGATTAAGATCTTGAACTTGTGTTCTAACTCACATTCTAACTTAGTCTCTATCTTCAGTCTTTCTTGAACTCATGTTCTGACTCGCGTTCTAACTCACATTCTATCTGAGACAAAACTCACATCGCATGGAATTCATCGATCTCTCTTTCAATCTGAGCCGATCGTTCAAAAACCCAAAATCTATAAAATGACCTGTCATTATCATTATTCCTCCTAATGAAATCATTCATTTTTGAGAAGAGACTCAACTTCGATATTTTGCTTAGACACTCGACGAAGCTATACTTGCATTCAAACACATAAATCTGGGGGCAAGAATAATAACAGAGGAAAAATGGAGAAGAACAATCAAGATAATTCAAAGGGATGAACGCATATTCGGTGAGATCAGTTTGGTTTTATTAGTTTAGTTTATTTCCTCGTTCTTTGTTGTTAGATTTTAGATTTTAGATTAGGATTTAACTTTGTTTATCTAGTCATGCTTGCAGAAAAATCTAGGATGTTACATTTGGTGAACCCGACGTGAACATACTTCAAAATCCGCACATATTTTCGTCTTTCCGTTTTTCCGTTTTCTTTTCTTTTTTCAAGTTTTCCATACGGCACACTGCATCTATTCCATGAAACGACGCATCTGTATTTGTAAACTGCATCTATGAAAAAAAATGACGCATTTGTCATAAAAAGTCACATCCATGAAGTCACGAACCGCATCCGCCTGTTAGTAGTCGAACCGCATTTGTGGCTCCAAAAGCCACATCTGGCTAGTAAAAATTTTCTCTTATTTTTGGTCATTTCCATACATCCTTGTTTTCATTTTTCACTTTTTAGGTTTTTTGGATTTTCGCTAATATTTGTTTTAGTGTTGTTTAGGGGGAATAACATAGTGTTTGTAGGATGAACCTTTGAATAAAATTGAAACCAAAACACAATTTTCTGCAGGATTAAAGCTGAAGAACAATGAACTAATGATGAATTTGCATGTAGGATCTAATGCCTTTATGTTGATTTGTTTATTTAAGAAATCTTTTGTTTGGTAGATAAATAATCATCGTGTGGGATTAAAATTAATTTTCTAATTGATAGATAGAAAATTTTCATTTGGATTAAAAAGAAGCACTCTCTTCTTTGTTCGGTGCTTGGCACGTATTTGTAACCCTTATGATTCAGTACACCGAAGTATCCTCTCCCCTTGCGTAGTCATGTGATCCTGGGTGTAAGAGAAATGGTTGCTGACTCTAGAACTTGGGTGTGTCTTGGTGGGAAAAAGTACTCACCCCAAGATGACTCAGATCGGTAGCACGCTAAAGCCAACTGACTTCCAGCTAGTATATAAAAGTGGATTCTTGGGGAAATCCCATGAATCACATGGACTATTCCAAGATGGATAGAAATGGACTCTTTCCGACATTGGATAGTGTCTCATGAACGGAATTCCCTTATTAAAAACCTTGTTGTAGAATTACCAAAATTCTACCTACTTGTTGGCGCAGTAGGGTTGGCCCTGTGAAGCCGTCTTATATTCTTACAGTTTATGTGTGGAAATGAAATGTATGCCATGGGAGTTTCATGGATACATTAGCTTGGCTGCCCCATATAAGTGAATGTCATGGAGGGGAGCCAATGGGGTCAAGCTACTAGTCATTCGCCATAAATATGCGTAGCTAGAGACATACAAATAAGAATTCAACAAGTATTGTCCTAAAAGCCTAAGTTGTCAATGTTTTTGAGTCTTAAACAGTCCTCCCACAAAATTGAAAATACATTGATTGTTGTGTTTGTTGTTTACTGTATTCATCAAAATCTTGATCAAACCAACAAAGCCAGTCAACAACTTTCAGGAAAATTTCAACTTTCGGGAAAAAATTCAACTGTCAGAAAACCAAGTCGCATTTGTCAGTTTAATTGTTGCATGTGTATTAGCGAGTCACATCTGTTAGAGGAAAATTCACATCTGTCTATCAATTTTCATAGTCTGCATATCATGAGTCGCAACTGTCGTATTCTGAGTCGCATGCATGCATGCAAGCTGCATCTGTGAGTTTTTGAGCCACATGTGTATTGGTAAACTGCATCTGTCAGTTTTGAAGCCGCATGTGTACTAGTAAACCTTATTTGTCATAGGAAAAACCGCAACTATTAGAAACATTGCATGCACTATCAAAAACCGCATCTATGAAATCCTAAACCGCAACTGTCTAGTGAACCGCATTTTCCTATCAACAGAAAACATCAAAAATCGTGAGCTGATTCTGAAACATTTTGTCACTTGTTGCTTTAGGTTCTTACCATCAACCTTGGATTAGAAACTAAAAATTTTGCTCAAAATCTTGCATCATTAGGTGTCATATACGTCTTAGTCATAGTCATCCTAAGTTGCATGCATATAGAAACTCCCTAGGAAACTGCATATAACAGAATAGATAACTTTCCTCATCATTGGAAACATCCATGTTACGATTTTGTAAAATCATTGAACCTTGTCACTTTAGTCACATCTAGTGGATCTTTTTAGCTCATTAGTCTAGTTTGAAAAATTCACCTTGTCAACTGTCCTTGTCATACAATCAGGTTCCTTGGTTAAAAACAAGTCTTTGCATGCATTTATTCCATAGGTGGTAGGTTATACCATCTTAGACTCATTTATCATCATAGTTTACTCATATTTTGCATATTGTCCATCTTGTCACATGCCATCTTAGCTTGCGTCCTTTTAGAAACCATTTTAGCAACATCATTTAGTGTCAAAAAATAAAAATAAAAAACATCCAAAAACATAGACATAGGTTATATCAGTTTTAGGCATAGTCTCCATTACCCATTTTGAGAAAAATCTTTCATGGTTGAAACAAGATCCCAAAAGAAACACAAAGCAATGACATACCCCAATGAATTCATCAATCCGTTTGGAAACCAACTGTCAAGAAGTAAACGACCACACCAGAAGTTGCTAGAAAAACATGTCACTAGAGACACACATGGTTAGATTTACATAGAAGACATAGATGTGGCAGTTCAAGATCCTGAATTTGCATCCTTTATGGATGAATGCTTGGCAAATGATCCCCAACGCTATCTAGCAAAATTGCTAGTAGAAGGTGCCAAACAACCCATATGATTTGATATTCATACTTTGCAAACATAGTCAACTCAACCATCCCAAACTGCAACATCAATCGTCTCTATTCCCCAAATAACCGCAGCAATACCAACAGGTATACCAACTCAAACACCATCAATTGTAAACACAATCCCTTTTAACATAACATAAGGTTTACAATTCACTGTGGGCACAACTTCCTCCAATCCCTTTGGCACCAACACGACTGGTAAGAGATCCAAAGTTGGTGGGAATATACCTATACCAAACCAAATCATTCAGACAAGAAGCATCCCTATACCAAATTAGATAATTCAAATAGGAAGCATTCTGATACCAACTCAGACCGTTTAGGGAGGGAATATCCCTATCCTGAATCAGAATATTTTGACAGGATATATTCCCTCGCCCAATCATAACCCATCACAAAACATGGCGTATCAAAACACCTACATTGATCCAAATAACATGAACACCATGTCTTTGACACAAGTTGATGTCCTTCAAAACAAAATGCAAGCTCTTCAACAACAAATGGACAACATGTCTATGTCCGAAAAATGAACTATCTCAGCACAAGACCTATGTCCATGTCCATTTGATAAAGCGCTCTATATGACACCTTTCCCCCATGGATACAATATACCGGTTTTGCCTAAGTATAATGGGAGAAAGAATCCTATAGAACACATTAGAGAGTTCTCAACAACATGCATGGACATATCGTATGACCCCACATACTTGATGAGACTATTTCCATGAACCCTTGTTGGGATAGGACTGGAATGGTTCTCTAAATTACCATATGGTATATGATCTTGGGGTGAATTAGATGATAAGTTTATCAAGCATTTCACCTTTGACATAGACAATGAGGTAACAATTTCAACCTTGTGCCACATGACACAAGAAGATGGTGAAAATTTCACCACTTTCTTCCAAAGATGGCAAAGTCTAGCTAGTAGATGTCTAGTTGAAATACCCGAAAAACAAAAGGTCACAATATTCCTAGAGAACATCAACCCCAAATTGTGAAGTGATCTAAGGGTACACTGTTGTACTTCATTCTCAGATTTAGTACAAAAAGGAATCATCCTTGAGAAAGGCCTTATAGACAAAGGAGAAATGAAAGTACTAGGTAGAAATCCGGTTGTCCAACATCAAAACGCTCCAAATGATAGAAACAAATTCTGGTCGAGGAACAAGAATGTTACAAATGACGACATTGTTGATGCTAAACACATACATACATGACTAGTTATCACCCTTAGGGGTTACAATCCCAATCAAGACACGATGAACAGTCTAGATCAACAAGCTAACTATGTCCAAAATTCACAACAACAGACCACAACAAAGGAGATTTCCTACATGTGAATTTACACCTTTAGGACAACCAATTGAGACTATTTTCAAAGAGTTGATTAAACATAATCTTATCAAACCTTTGGAACCAAGAGAATATGATCCTGGACAGTTCAAACCTTCATGGTGGGATGATAACTCTTTTTGTGACTATCATCGAACCAAAGGGTACAACCTCCAACAATGTCGTCAACTCAAGAACATCATACAAGACTTTGTTGTAAACGGAACCATAGAGGTTGGTGGGCAGAAAAACACTAAGAACAGTGATCATAAGGTCTTCACGGACCCATTACATGACCACACAAAAGGAAAATCCTCTAGTTTGGGACCCCCGAATAATCCATCGGCCAACTATAACAATACCAAGTATGACTATGGTAAAGGAATGATCATAAACCACCTCCGAGCCACAAACGAGAATGTCAATAATTTCACCATTAAAAAGAATCCGGAATGTAATGTAAACACATGTAGAACTAAGATTACTATTCCTAGTCCTTCTTCTGAGCCATCTACGCAAACTTCCAAGTTCAAGTACAACCTTCTTGATCAATTGAGTAAAACCCTCGCACAAATATCTATCTTGGAATTGTTGACAATATCACCTTAGCATCAATCGATTCTTGAAAAAGCTCTACAGAACACAATTGTTCCTACAAACTTAGATGTCAATTGTTTTGAAGAAATGGTGGGATATTTGACCAAATCGCATCATGCCACATTTTCTCAATAGGATTACTCAACTGAAAAGTCATATCATAATGACCCCTTACATCTTGAAGTCTTAGTCCATCAAAACAAAGTCCGACGAGTCTTAGTAGACGGAGGAGCAGGTTTGAACTTGTGTACCCTTAAATTGGCTAAGGCATTAGGATTCTTAGAAGACTGTGTAGATACTTCTAAGAGTATAGTCATGAAGGCTTATGATGATGAGGAAAGGTCATCCAAAGGATTTGTCACACTCCCTATCAGAATTGGCCCATCAATCATGAACACTAGCTTCCAAGTCTTGGATCTCACCCTTCCATACAACTTGTTGTTAGGTAGAACTTGGATACATGCAATGAGAACCGTCCATTCAACATACCATCAATGTCTCAAGTTCCCTATAATGGCACAAAGATCACTATTGATGGTGATCCAGATCCTTTCCAATATTGTACAAGCCTAAGGGATCTCCCGCAATGGCAAGTACCTATTAACCAAGAGGCCTCATCATCCACTCTATCCCAATACGTTGACCCATTACATCTCACTAAGCCCATTTCATTCCAGCAACCATCATCCACTCCTAAACTCGAGATCCAAGACAAGGGCTATGGTGAATATAATATAAAGGCATCATACTGCATCAGTCAACTGATTCCACCTAAGGCGTATGGCCTATGCATGGTAGATAGAAGATAGTCAGTGGTCACATTTCATGTTCCCCCTATAATGACATTAACTAAATGGGAGAGTTAAGTGAAGAAATTTTGGATCAAGGTGATTCCTAGTTGTATCAAGAAGAACATTAATACCCCTCCCCGTCTATTCAAATAGCCAAGGACTAGTATGGAAAAGGATTTAAGATAATTCAAAAGGAAGGCTATGACAGGCATAGTGGGTTAGGACTATATCAAAATGGAAGGACGTAACCAATTACTATCTACCCATGACCAAAATACTTAGGGCTAGGGTGTCTACTATTTAGAATTGGGTGTCCTGGTACTTCGTCATCTTTTCAAGAGGAAGTAAGTGCTTACGCAGACATCGAGACATCTTATGAACCACTACCCCCAGTTTTCGACAAACCCCCAGTCTACGACAAATCTCCAGTTTATGATGAATCCCCTTACTCTAGCGATGGTGAATGGGAATCCCTTTCATCTACTGGTACCATGAATATTGATGCCCTATTTGGAGAATTGGACCTCAACATGAAACCTGTACCAAAACAATCTAGTCCTCGTCCTAAGAAACACTTGTCCAAAGCAGAATGGCAAGAGAACTATTATTGGGAAACCCTTCATCATTCATCTTGGGCACCTAAAGAACCATCCTCTAATGAATCAGCCCTCACTATAGTCCCACATCAAAGTATACCTACTCTTAGGAGGAAGAACAAGAAGGAGTTGGTCCAAAACTTCTATGACCATGTCAACCATTCTATACTCACCTTGTCTGCAAATACCTTTAGGAACTCCGATGATGACATGCCCCTTATCTATCCTGAACTTATCGACTGGGATCAACAAGGTACACCTATCATAGATACATTTCAGAAAGATGAAGCAGTTGCTGAGTTCATGGGACTTAGAGAAGGCATACCAAGAGGGGATCATAAGGCAGGTTTTACCATAGACTTGGACGATATAGCATATTTCGGGGAGTCTATTTACAACTCTAGTCACAAAAATGAGAATGAAAAGAAAGAAGACAATGAAAATAAAAATGATGAGTCCCTAGGTAAAAACCGAATGGTGCCTTTGGACAAAAAATAAATTAATAAAGGATGTATCCGAGGGTGAAAACCTCTTAGAGGCACCCAAGGATAGAGGTTTAAATATTCTCCCTGCTGAATAGGAAAAGTCACCAATGCTAGTAGAAGAGGCTGTTGTAGTCAACATAGGTACATAAGAGAATCCTCAAATAGTACATTTTGTAGCTTGTTTTACAGAGATAGAACAACATGAGTTTAAGAACTTCTTCCAAAAGAGACAAATAAACTTTGCATGGTCGTATGCTAACATGCCTGGGTTGGATCCAGACCTAATATTACATCATTTACCACTACAGTCAGGTATCAAACTAGTCAAATAGAAGTTGAGGAAAATGCATCCGCAAATTGCTCTATTGGTCAAGATAGAACTTAAGAAACTCTTGGATGTAGGGTTGATATCAAATCTTGTACCAGTGACTAAGCCAACTGGGGGCATTCGCATTTGCACTGACTTTAGAGACATCAATAAGGCATGTCCTAAAGATTACTTCCCTTTGTCGAATATTGACATGATAGTAGACCTTACTACAGGATATGAGATGCTATCCCTCATGGATGGTTTCTCTGGATATAACCAGGTTAAAATAGCACTTGAAGACCAACACAAAAAAACTTTCACATGTCCATGGGGCACATACTATTGGAATGTTATGCCGTTTGGCCTTAAGAATGCAGGAGCTACCTATCAATGGGCCATGACTACGATTTTCCATGACTTTGTACATACTTTTATGGAAGATTATGTAGATGACATTATAGAAAAATCAAAAATGAGGGAAGATCATTTGAAAGTCTTAGACAAGATATTCTAGAGGCTAGAGAATTACAATGTCAAGCTAAATCTGAAGAAGTGTGTCTTTGGGGTGAAATCAGGAAAATTATTAGGGTATATCATCTCTCGAAGAGGTATTGAAGTAGATCTAGGGAAGGTAAGATCTATCATAGAAATTTCTCCTCCAGCCAGCATTGGTCAACTCAGAACTCTACAAGGAAGATTACAGTCAATTAGGTGTTTCATAGTAAAACTAGCAGATAAAATACATCCATTTCAACATCTACTCAAGAAAGGAGTACCATTTGTGTGGACAGCTAAATTTCAAGAGGCCTTCCAGCAAATCAAGAACTATTTTCTTACTCCACCAATCTTAATGCCACCTATAGAGGGAAAACCATTGATACTTTACATCTCAGGAACTCAGTCGGCATTAGGGGCTCTTCTCGCACAACACAATGATCAAGGTCATGAGAGAGCAGTCTATTATATCAGTCGTACCTTAGTGGGCTATGAATTGAATTACACCAACATAGAACGTGCTTGCCTTGTGGTAGTTCTTGCTACCCAAAAACTTCGGCACTATATGCTCAATCAAAAAACAATGTTAGTTGTGAAGATTGATCCACTTAAATACCTCCTAAGTAAGGCAACTTTAATAGGCTGATTGGCTAAATGGGTTATGATACTTAGCGAGTATGACATTTAGTATGTCAAAAGGAAGGCTATAAAAGGATAGGTGATTGCAGATCAACTAGCTGATGCACCTATAATGGTAGACCATCCTTTAGTGGTTGATTTCCAGATGAATTTCTCTTCAACATTGACATTAAAACTAAATGGAAAATATACTTTGATGGGTCACATACAAATCGTGGTTCAGGAGTTGGTATCTTATTTGTCACACCTCAAGGTGATACCATTCCTGAATCATTCAGGATTGCTTTCCCTTGTACCAACAATATAGTATAATACGAAGCCTTAGTGACAGGGTTAAAAATGGCAGCTCAATGGAAAATTAAGAGCCTACATGTCTTTGGCGACTCTCAACTTGTAATCCGATAGGTAAATGATGACTACAAGACTAAGGATGAAAAGCTTATACCTTACAAGCTAATGGCTAATAGTTTCAAATAGTATTTCAATGACATAAATTTTCAACAGATACCACGTATCCAGAATAGAGCTGCAGATGCTATGGCAACCATGGGTTCCTTGTTGGATATTCTGAGTAATGTGCCTAAGTTTGAGTTTCTGGTTGAACAGTTGTTGGTCCCTGCTTATGATGTCCCTGATACTGTGATAGTGTGTACCATTGTTGGTCCTATGTCTCCTTGGTATAAAGACATATTCGACTATCTCACTGACCAAACCTTACCCCAAGACTCGTCCAATAACCAACGTCGAACCTTCATCCAAAAGTCAGCCAAGTACACCATCATCAAAGAAACACTGTATAGACGTACCTTAGATAACGCCCTTATGAGATGTCTCGAGGCTAAAGAAGCACAAAAAAATTTGCGAGTGGTGCACGAGGGTATATGTGGATCCCATTCGAGTGGTCCTACTCTAGCCCACAATATTATGAGACTAGGTTACTATTGGCCTACGATGGAGAAAGACTCATACGTCTTTGTAAAGAAATGTAGACAATGTCAAATACATGGAGACTTGATGAGAGCGCCAGCACAGGAGCTTCGTCCAGCTACTTCACCATGGCCCTTTTCCCAATGGGGACTTGACCTCATAGGTAAGATACACTCTTCATCATCCAATGGCCATAAATTCATCATCACCACTACCGAATACTTCACCAAATGGATTGAAGCTATTCCCATGACCTACATAACCGACACAGAAATATCTAAGTTTATCCTAAACTATATCATTTGTCGGTATGGTGTACCCCAATCCATAATCATAGACAATGGCTGCCCATTCAAGAACCAAGTAGTACACCATTTATGTGAAGAATTCCACATCAAACACCATTTCTCCACCCCGTATTACCCACAAGGTAATGGCCAAGCTGAGGCATCTAATAAGACAATTGTTAGAATCCTTAAGAGGACTATCAATGACGCTGGTCGTGACTGGAACCTACAACTTAATCCTACCTTATGGGCTTACCGCACAAGCATCCACATTCCCACCGACGCCACTCCATATTCCCTTATATTCGGGTCCGAAGCTATCTTACCTATTGAGGTTGAAATACCTTCTCTACAAGTATCCTTGAAGGGTCATATCGACAATGAAGCATGTCTCTGGGTTACAAGAGCTAGAATTGCTAGATGAGTGAAGACATAAAGCATTAGATCATTTACAAGAATATCAGAATCGTCTTCGTTGTAGTTACAATAGGAAGGTTCTCAATAGACACTTTGACATTGGTGACCTCGTATTAATGGAGAATCCTAAGAACCAAGATGAACAAGAAAAGCCAGGAAAGTTTGAACCTAACTGGTTGGGGCCGTACATTGTCATAGAAGCCTTTGGATTGGGAGTGTACCAACTCTCTACTCTTGAAGGAGAGCCACTTTTGTCCCCTATCAATAGTCTGCATCTAAAGAGGTTCTATGCTTAGTCTCTGAGAATCCGTGTCTTAATCTGGAAAAATACAAAAAAATCAAAAAAGCAAAAAAATGGTTACCTAGATGAAAACCTAGCAAACAGGCATCTTTGTAACACCAAAAAAAATGAGAAAATCAAAAAAATAAAGAGAAATAAATCTGTCCAATAGTGAAAACCACTTCAGTGGTGCTATGGATAAGTACCATGGTGAAAACTTGACAAACAAGCGCCATGTGTAGTCAAACTCGCCCTTCCGTCTACCATCATTCTAATTAGACTTTGTCACCTTCACTCATAATAAATGGTTGTCTTATCCATTAAGTGGAACGATTGACATCTAGCATCCATTCTGTCACATTATCCACTCCATTTTCCAAACATCTTCCCAACTGGGGTAAAATCCGTGTTTTATGCCCTAACACCTTGTACATAACATCACACCATCGAAAATGTCCTGAAAAATCCAAAAACATTAGAAAACTCCAAAAATCCAAAAAAATCAAAACAGTTAGAAAATCCCAAAAATAGAGTCAATCATGTCATGTCAATCATGTCTAGTCAGTCATGTCATGTCAGTCATGTCTAGTCAATCATGTCATATCAGTCATGTTAAGTCAGTCGTAGACATAGTCGAACTACGTTGCCTCTGCGATTGGTATGTAGGCAAGGCCATCAATCGATGTGCCCCCGAGGCATTAGGTCTATCAATCTAGGTTTGTCATGTATCAAACACATTAAAATCATGATGCTTTGTATATTCAAATTCAATTGTCGTGTTGAACTACGAGGTCTCTACATGTACAACGTAGGCAAGGCTAATCAATTGATGAGCTCCTGAGACCACACTAGGTCAGTCCAATAGGGTTCATTCACAATCACTATCACACAAGTTACATATCATAGTTTAGGGCATCATCTCATGTCATACACTGTCAATACACATACACACACTTTAATCAGTCAAAGAATAAAAAAAAGTCATGCATCAACAAGGCAAAACATCTCAAACAGTCATCAAGTCAATATCCAACACATTGTCAAATTGATCAACCTATGTCTTATGCAAGATATGTCTTTCTTGTCAATAGACGTCATCAACTTGTCATAGTCTCATGTGGCTTGTCACTTCAATGTCATCAAACTCCAACATCTTATACGACATGTGTCTTTCTGAAACAAAGCTTTGTCATGCTTTATACAGAAGTCACCAAGTCGAAACCAGACTGAACGTCTTATGCGGTATGTGTCATTCTCTCACATTACGCTATGTCAAACATCAACATCAAACAATCCCACAAGATCAAGTTTTGGCAAATACATTTTATTTGGCTTTATGACTTTATATCTTATTTTGTCTTATCTTTTTATCAATTTGTGCAAGATCTTGTTACTAGCTTTCTCAAGAATGTCCCTTAAAGGATTTAGAGAAGCAATGATGTCTCAGAACTCTTTTTCTTTGCTTGTTGTCTATCAACTGTCTTTTTAACATTGGTTTTTGCATCATGTTACTAGTTTCCTCAAGGATGTCCTATCAAGGATTTAGAGGAGCAATGATGTCTCATTACCCATCTTTTATTTGTTTGCTATCTGTGGTTTGCTCAACAAAATGACTGGGGCATCTTGTCCTTAGTCTGAGTTAAGACACTCCTTGTCTATGACTATCTGTTTTTCACAGATGGATGACTTTGTACACTATGGTCTATCTCTTATCATAGTGTGTACTATCCATCTGTGTCATGTCCCACCCAATGATGATAACAAAGCAAGCATAGCATATTTGGAAATATATCAAAGATTATATTTTTTTCTCAATCAATAACCATTCTTTTTCAATACTAACTTTCTGAAATCATCCATGCTAACATTTCTTCTTTTCTGCATCTTCACCACCATTATCTATCCATTTTGAGAGCACACTCATGTTCTTCAAACCCGCCTATCTTGTCGAGGGGGCATACCACTACCTCCTCATCGTTCTCCCTTTCACTGGGGCATACCCTAACTTGTTTCATACTAGGGCACGATCGGGGCATATTTACTTTGACACAACACCGTACCAACGTTGTATCAAAGAGGGGCAAACTGTAGATACCGAAAATTGGTCTAGGCCTGTGAACACCACTTTCAACATAATTTTCTAAAGTCTGTGGTCTTGATTAAATAATGGTAATTATTTAATTAACCTTTCTAACACATATTTCCTCTATTAATTAATACCCCTTTTTAATTAATTCATTAATTCATAAATGACCTTTATTCAACTTGGATAATTAAATAAATCATATTTATTTAATTATGTTGCGAGCTAATTAATTCTTCCCCCTTTATCTATCAATTACATAATTTATTATTTAATTACCCCTTTATCATACTTTTCCAACTATAATTAAATATCTTTATTTAATTATTCATTTAACCCCCTTTATCTATAATTAAATATTTATTATTTACTTATTCATTTTATCCTTTTCAAAAGTCAATTAAATAAATTATCTTTATTTATTTAATTAAAGCCTCTCATTTTCGAATGTTTAATTAAATTAGCATTTAATTCATATTTATTTATTTATGTCACATTCTTTTTTCAATCAATTATCTAAGTCATTCACTCACCTTCTGACTCGAGATCTATTTTTAGTTCTCCAGTTATCTCTGGATTCAACACCTATTTATCTTTGCGAGAGGACTCTCTATCACAACTAGTCAGTTAATTAGTTCCAACTCATATGCATGATATGTCTATTAATTAAATATCTTTATTTAATTAATTAACTCATGTTTGCATTCGAATGCATTAGTCTTCGAGTTCTAACTTTGGCTTTTGCATACAAAGTCTATTTCTTCTATTTTTGGAGATTAAGATCTTGAACTTGTGCTCTAACTCACATTCTAACTTAATCTCTATCTTCAGTCTTTCTGCAGTCACCAAATCACCCATTCCATCACCTTCTGCCACACCATCATCCTCAGCCTCCATACCAAGTAAAGACCTTCAGATCTAGGACCTTGGCTATGGAGAATTTAAATTAAATACGGCTTACTCTATCACCACAATACCTAAGCTGCCTAAAGTCTATGGTAAACCATGTTTTGCAGTCGAGCCCAAAACAAATTTCAAGGTTCCTCCAAAAAGTATTTTCACACTGTGGGGCGATATGGGTAATGAAGTCATTATCAAAATAGATAGCTAGATCTACAAAGACCTAGAAGAGTTACCTCCACTACTAGTGCATCTCTATGGAAAAGGCTATGATATATGCAAAGCCCTAGGTTTTGATGGCACAAGCGGTCTTGGAAAGGACAACAATGGAAGGAGGGAACCTATTATTATTTTTGTGAGACCAAGGTACATAGGGCTAGGGTTTGACCAATTCAGAACTGACGATCGGCATACCCATGAACTTTCAAGTGAGGACATAACGACTACAGAAAGTTTCGAGACATGCAAAGAATCCCTTACCAAAATTCACTCAAATGAATGGGAATGGGGATCTAAAAAAACCCTAAGTGACTATGATATTGACGAACTATTCCTGGATCCTAGTCAACTCCCTTTTGAAGAATGATTCCACCAGGAATATAACATTGACCCTATTGACCGGTGTTCCAAAAATAGGGAATGGGTTAGCATTCCTAGGAATCTGAAAGAGCATAAGGTGTCATTGGCAACACCTGAATCATCCCACCCCATTCCTGAGCCCACCCATGAGCCTAACTTATTTGAGCCCACTATCCATACTTCTGAAATACCAACCACTAGTCATGATGTTGATAATTTTATCCCATATTATGATTTTAAATTTGACTCATCTGACTCAGAGTATGTTCCATCTATTGCATTTGACACGGAAGTTGAAATTGACAACTTTTCCTTTACTCTTGAGGCTTCAATTTGCACACTTTATGCATCTTCCCCATCCTTTACCAACACTGACGATGGGATTCCCCTTGTCTACCCACAACTAATTGACTGGGACCAAAAAGATCCACCAATGATGGACATCTTTCAGAATGATGAGGCAATTATAGAATTCATGGGGCTCTGATAAGGTATTCCATTGATCTAGATTGTGTAGCTTATTTCGAGGAGACTATGTAATCCTCCAGTCGCAAAAATACAAAGAATAAAACAAAAAAAATATCTTTAGGTGAAAACCGCAAGGCACCTTCCGATAGCAAAATAGTAAAAACAAAGGACGTATCTGAACGTGAAAACCTCTTTGAGGCACCTAAGGATGGAGGATTGTACTTTCTTCCCATGACACAAGAAAAATCAGCTATGCTCATTGAAGACATAATGGAAGTTAACATAGCCACACCAGAGAATCCCAAAATGATTCTGTTGGCCGCATCATTGTCAGAGGAAGAAAAACCTGATTTCAACAATTCCTCACCAACAAGAAAGTTAAATTTGCATGGTCATATGCTAACATGCCAAGCCTTGATCCCGAATTGGTTTTACATCATCTTCCTCTAATCCTAAGAATCAAGCCAGTCAAACAAAAGTTGCACAAAATGCATCCAAAGATTGCACTACTTGTAAAAGTTGAACTAAAGAAGTTACTAGATGCTGGGTTCATAAGGTCAATAGACTATGCTAATTGGATATCTAACATTGTCCCTATCACAAATCCAAATGGACAAATCCATATCTGCACATATTTCAAATATTTGAATAAGGCTTGCCCAAAGGATGATTTCCCTTTACCAAATATAAACATGATTCTTGATCTCATGACAGGGTATGAGATGCTATCTCTCATGGATGGTTTCTCATGCTATAACCAAATCCAAATTGCAATAGAGGATCAACACAAAATGACATTCACTTGCCCATGGGTAACATACTATTGGAATGTCATTCCTTTTGGCTTAAAGAATGCAGGCACCACATACCAGTGAGCTATGAAAACAATCTTTCATGACATGATGCATATCCTAATGGAAGATTATGTGGATGACCTATTGGAAAAATCTCTGACACAGAAAGATCACCTCAAAGTCCTGGAAAAAATTTTTAGACGGCTTGAGGATTACAAAGTTTGATTGAACCCTAAGAAATGTCTCTTTGGAGTCACTTCAGGCAAGCTATTCAGATACATAGTTTCGCAACGAGGCACTGAGATTGATCCCGCAAAAGTAAAAGAAATTCTAGACATGCCTCCACCAAAAGTGATCAATGAGTTGTGAACACTTCAGGGCAAATTGAAGTCTATCCGCTACTTCATCACACAGTTGGCAGTAAAGTGTCAACCATTTCAATATCTATTACACAAAATCATTCCTTTTGTATGGATGGATAAATTCCACATAGCCTTCCAAAAAATTAAGGAATATCTATTGAAACCACTACTCCTGATGCCATCCATTGAAGGCAAGCCATTGATCCTATATGTCTCCGCAACTACAAATGCACTGGGGGCATTATTCGCACAAAATGACAATGAGGAAAAAGAATGAGCCATATACTACATCATTCGCACACTGATAGGATATGAGCTCAACTACAAAACTATTGAATGGGCATGAATTTTAGTTGTCTTTGTGGTGTAGAACCTAAGAAACTATATGCTAAGCCATCAAACACATTTGGTAGCTAAGATTGACCCACTAAAGTATCTTCTAACTTAGGCAGCATTGACAGGTTGTTTGGCGAAATGGGTCATGATATTAAGTGAGTATGACATACAATATGTGGAGTGCAAGGTAATAAAAGGTCAAGTAATAGCATACCAGCTTGCAGATGCACCAATCCAAGCCACTCATCCGCTGATAACTAATTTTCTTGATGAGTCTATCTTTCACACAGAACCATCCTTACCATGGAAACTATACTTTGATGGGTCTCACACCAGTCACGACTTGGGAGCTGGCATCTTATTTGTCACACCACAAGGGGATTCAATTCCTAAATCATTTTGGATCACCTTCCCTTGTACAAGTAACATTGTAGAATACAAGCCATTGGTCACAGGTCTCAAGATAGCAATTAAGTGGAAAATTCAAGCATTGCTCATATTCGGGGATTCTCAGTTAGTCATCAACCAAGTCAATGATGACTATGAAACAAAAGATGAGAAGTTTCTTCCTTACAAAAAAATGGTGGATAGTTTCCTGATGTATTTCAAAATGATTTCATTTGAAAAAATCCCAAGGACAAAAAATAAGGCAACCAATGCAATGGCTACCATTGGATCTCTCTTAGACATCCCTAAGAATGTGTCATAGTTTGAATTCTTAGTGGAATAGCTATTGATGCCTGCATACAATATTACAGATTCAAAAATGGTGTGCAAGATTGTTGGTCCCAGTTCACCTTGGTACCAGCACATATATGACTATCTTAAGTCCCAAACCCTCCCACCCAACCTTTCCAACAACCAAAGAAAGTCCTTTATCTGAAAAGTGGCTAGACACACCATCATCAGTGACACCCTATACTACCGTGGCTTTGATAACACCCTTCTTCGCTGTCTTGACACTAATGAAGCCCAAACAACTTTACGAGAAGTGTATGAGAGTATATGCAGATCTCATTTGAGAGGTCTAACGTTAGCTTGAAAAGTCACCAGACTGGGATACTATTGGCCAACATTAGAGAAAGATGCTCTTCAATTTGTCAGAACATGTTGGAAATGCGAGGTGCATAGTGACCTAATTTGTGCACCTGCATAGAATCTCATACCGATCACTTCTCCATGACCTTTCACACAATGGGGACTCAACCTCATGGGTAAGATCCATCCATCCTCTTCTAATGGCCATAAATTCATAATCACCACCACTGAGTACTTTACTAAGTGGATTGTAGTCATCCCTCTCACTTACATCATCGGTAATAAAATATCCAAGTTTATCCTAAATTACATCATTTGCCAGTATGGTGTCCCATAATCCATCATCACAGATAACGACAGTGCATTCAAAAATCAGGATGTTCATGAGCTCTATGAGCGATTCCACATCCAACATCATTTCTCCACCCCATACTACCCACAAGGTAACGACCAAGCTGAGGTGTCAAATAAACAATTCTTTTCATACTTAAGAAGACCATCAATGACACTGGCCGATATTGGCACCTACAACTCAATCCTACTTTATGGGCCTATCATACTAGCATTTGTACCCCCACTGGAGCCACTCCATTTTCCCTGGTCTATGGATCGGAGGCCATATTGCCCATCGAGGTTGAAATTCCTTCTCTATGAGTCTCCTTGAAAGGAATGATTGATGATGAAGAGTACAGACATGCTCACCTACATGAACTAGAAATGCTACAAGAAAGATGACAAAATGCCTTAAATCATCTGTAGGCATATCAAAATCGTCTCTTCTAGAGCTATAATAAAAGAGTAATGGTGAGAAAATTTGAAATCGGTGACTTGGTTCTCATGTAGAACCCAAGAAATCAGGTGAACCATGAAAAACCTAGTAAGTTTGAGGCTAATTGGCTTGGTCCTTATATCATTACTACCGCATTCAGTTTTGGAGCTTATCAGTTGGCCACACCTAATGGAGAATAGTTGATAGAACCCATCAACAACTTCCATCTGAGAAAGTTCTACACATAGCATCAGAGAGCTGGGCTAAAAACCTAAAAATAGAAAAAAATAGAAAAATAGAAAAAATCGTCCCTTGATGAAAAACCGAAAAATAGGCGTCTTGGTGACATCCAAAAAAATAAAAAAATGGAAAAATAGTAAAAGAATTGAATTCATCCAATAGTGAAAACCTAGCAAACAGGCGCTTTGGATAAGTACCATGGTGAAAACCTGACAAACAAGCGACATGTGTAGTCGATCTTGCTTCACCATCTACTGTTACTCAAATCAACCTTTATCCATTTTTCATAATCACAAAGGCCTGACACATTCACGACATCCATCCTAGGTCCTGTCGATTCCGGCCATGGTTAGCATTTGGTTGACATCATCCCTTGCATATCCTTGCCTTTGCCCTTTGTCTGCCTATCTCCATATCATTTGACTTGGTTAATCCTGGATCGGTCTGGGGGCAAGACCTTTATCATGTAACTGCAGTGGGTGTCGCACATGATCCCGCATTCTGAAAAAGTCTTGAAAAAATCCTAAGAATATGAAAAAGTCCTTAAAAAACCCTAAAAATTTGAAAAAGTCCTAAAATTTTGAAAAAGTCTTAAAAAAAGATCTAAAAATTTGGAAATGTCCTTAGAAAATTGAAAAATAGAGTCAAATTCAATGTTTTTTTGATCAATTCAATCGATCGTATCAGTCAATATTTTATCCATGTTCAAACTACGTTGTCTCTCTGCATTTGCTACATAGGAAAGATTCATCTTTGAATCCCTGAGACATTAGGTCAATCTTTCTAGGTTTGTCAAAATAAAATCAAGATTCAAACTTTTTTCCTTTGGACAAGGTCATTGGTCGTGTCGAACTATGAGGTCTCTGAGTGCACGACGTAGGCAAGGCATCAATTGATGAGCCCCCAAGGCTACGCTACGTCAGTCCATTAGGGTACATGGAACTACACGTCAAACTCTCTTCAAATTGCGGAAACCTTCTATCGAACCTCAAGCAAACATTCTATTAGAAAATCTATTTCATCAACATTTTCAGTCAATTTAGCATGTCAGTAATGACATGTAGTCAAATTCTATCAAGACAATTCACCCTGGCAAAATTTTGGGTTCGTCTTTAGATGTGTCCTTCTAAAAAATAACTCTCGTCATTTCTTTATGCTTTTGGATTTGACCTTCCTAAGCATCATCAACATCATCTGGCATCTTGATGGATTCTCCTACTTCCGAGAATTGGTATCTGGGATATCAACGTCATTCAGGAGGTGTCCTTCCTGAATTTGATATTGCTCGACATTTGGCAACACTTGAAATTAAAACACTTGGCAAACAATTGGAAAACTTTATCTGTCTTTTGATGATTATCATGATATTAGTTCCTCATGTCCTAGGAACCACGACATATCATGATGATTATCCTTGTATTTTTTAATCACTCCACTATTAGTTTCTCCAGGATGTCCTAACTTCAGGATTTAGAGAAGAAACAACGTAGTATGATGATTTTACTGTCTATTTTTTTTTACTATCATGTGGCTAGTTTCTCAAGGATGTCCTAACGTCAGGATTTAGAGAAGCAGCGATGTCTCATGATTGGTTTGTTTTTTCTGGTGGTTGGTCATGACAAAGTGACTAGGGGCAATTGTGTTCCTTGTACGAGTCATGATCATCCTTGTCTGTGACTATTGATCTACGTGACGATTCGACCTTACACACTATCGATCTACATCATATCATAATGTTTGTCGGCCATCATGAAAATTTTTTCCCAATGATGATTAAGAGGAATAACTAGGATAACACTATAGAAAAGATTTGAATTATTTCAATTTCCGCACTAACATGCATATCTTTCTTCGCACTAACATCAATCTTCACCTTTTCTTCTCTCATTCTTTGATGATATCCTATGACATACAAAACAAAAATTTCATACATAATTACATGAGCATTTCATAATCACATCTCACATCTGCATAAATCAAATACCATAATTCACATTACATAAGGCTATCATTTACATTCATCCATTTCACATCATAAAACCATCATTTGCATCAACATATAAGCATCATAAGTAACATTTTCATTAGCATATAAGAATCACATCATCATCACATTACACAATGCATACAAACGTAACCACATCCATGAATCTCATAGCATCATAAAAGCATCACATAGGATCTGATAAAGCATAAAATACCATAATACATACAATCACTTAAACCACATAAAAACTACATTGGATATATATAATCTCAACAATTTCATGTCACAGGATAGATTCATTTGATATCCCAAAAATGGAGCTCCCAGGCTCAAATATCAAAATATAAAAGCGTCTAGAAACAAGTCCTATGATGTCCCTCCTTCATCTCGTGGAGGTGAACTGCGATGTGGTTGTGCCTAACCAGCCACATGAAAAGTGACCTGGATGGGCGTGTTGTCCTGAGTCTGACTTTGAGAGCCTGAGGCCTTAGTAACACGAGGGTGGCTTTGCTCTGTCTGGTGTCATGATAACACTGACCTGTGACCATGCTTTGACATATGGCTATGGCTTGATGAGTGCCTGTGAGAGTTGTGTGACCTATGGCCTGATGACCAACCTGATGCAGTGGACCCCCCAGCACTGTTATGACTACTGTTGCGTGACCTGCTGTTGCTGTGTGTCTGGATGCCAATGCCTGTCTTGTTGTAGGATCAAGACAACCCTAGGTCCCATCTCTCAGGGGGAACCATTTGCTCATATAGCAACCTGTACCCCCCTTCTATTTGCCATCTAGGCTAGCTCTCTAGCCATGTCCCCTGTTGGCCCCATGCACAACTTGGTAAACTCTGTCACCCACTGATCTAACTCCTACCATCGGAGGATGACCTAATCTCTCTCCACCCTGGTAACCTCTAACTTTGCTGCCAAGGCCTTGTTCTGAGACAAGGTTGCATTGAGTCTGCTATGAAGATCGACTATCCTCTGATCAATGGTAGCATCGGCAAGAAAAATTGGTGATCTATCACCCTCCTCATCCTCGGAAATCATTCGCTCTTGCAGTCTCCGATCTGCCTCATCCTCCTCCTCCTCCTCCTCATCTCTCTCTGCATCCCTCTCCTCCTCTTCCCAGATCTCCTCCACATCTATATCAAGAGGTTGTCCTCTGATGAATGGATCCTCCTTTGTGGGCATCTCCACCTCCTCTCCACCCCTGACCACCACCTCAACCCTCACCCCCTCTGAGCTCCTCGCCTACCTCTAGCTTGGCTGGCATCTCTCTCTCCTCGCCCTCCTCTTGGATTGGTGACAATGGTGGAACACCCAACCTCTGCCTAACTCTCCTGGGCTACCTCTACCCTTTGTCATCCCTCCTCCTTGCACCTCTCCCACCTCCTCCATCCCCTCCTCCCCCGTCACCCCCATCATCTCCCCCACCACAACCTCCATCTCCTCTGTCTCCCCTGCCTCCATCTCTCCCCCCAACACCTTTGCTATCTTTTCCTCCATCCTTGCCACCCCGGCCTCTCCTCAGTACCCATGGGATAATTGACCTCCGATCCATAGGCGGTGGACCATCTGGATCTATGAAGGGGATAGGCTGGTGAATCTGCCACCAGGCGTCAAACTTAGTAGATGTGCCTACATTTGTTGGACCTCCCCTCCACATCCATGGAACTACAACTAGGCCATCTATCTACTACTTGGCCAATGTCACTGATATGGGTGGTCCCCATATGGTCTCTCTGGAAGACCATGCATACTTTGTTGTGCCTACTGGCACATCCTGTTGCTCTCCAAACTATCATAGTACCCAGTGGGGTAGTTACATCTCTATGATATGATGGCTCTGCACTTTAAGACTGATTAGGTATCTAAATTGTATGCACAATGATAAATGGCCATCCTCATATGGCCATTGATCGTAATCTATGTAAGGCCTTAAGACAAAACTAATCATGGTGTCAATCTTATGACACTAGTATCCAGTATCTCCAACGTGAGTCTAAATTACTGAACCTACATACAAGTAGACATACGACATCCCATCGCCCAGCTACTACATCTGTACTGGTGGCCGAAAGATAGGAATACACTCCCATGCCCAAATCATGAGAAGAATAGTCTCGCAACTGATACTATGGCCCTAGTGATAAATGACCTCATGTAGCTGATGATATAGCATGGCCAACAAACAAGGCCCCCAAGCAAAAACAGTCCTCTATCCTTGCATACAGACTAGTACATCCCCCCATCCAATGGGAAATCCATGACCACGATAATCTAGAATCAGTTATCCAACAATCAGTGTCATCAACATAGCATCCCATCTGGGAAACCGATCAGCTACAACATCCATACCCAACTGGGCACCACTGGCATCCTCATACATATCTAAAAGGGACTTTTTCCCTTAGTGTAGGTCGTATACAAACCTCTCTCCATGGATCGGTATGCGAAGAATGTGGTACACATGCTCTAAGGTGACCGTCGCCTCTCTTGTAGGCAGATGAAAAGAGCAGGTCTCTGAGTGCCACCTCTCACAAAGCGCTATCAGAAAACCCCTATTTTCCTGAATAATGGGCATATAGGTGATGTAGTATAAACCCAATGACATCAGGCGTTGTCTCTCCCTGTCACTCAAATGGTCTTTAAAGGCATATGTCGCTAGCTTGATCTCTTCGGTATAAATGGGCACTAGTCGACTCTGCACAAGCAAAGAAGAGAGTTAGCACACATGGGTCAACATTATTGAAATCAAAATGCATCTAAAACTAAGGTCAACACAAGTCAACTTTGGTCAACTACAATTGCATCACGTTGACCACAAATGCATCACAAATAGTCAATTGTGGCTCGTCACATGTCACTTGCGTCACAATATGTCAAATGCATCGTTTTATCTAGAAATTATGCAACCTAACAATGATTACATCGTTCCATGTGCAATGGCATCGCGGTTTATGCAATTGTGTCATTTGACCTGGTAATTGCATCACAAATTTCCTCACTTGCATTGCAATCTGGCAATTGCATTGTTCCCCTCGCGTATGCGCGAGCGAACAAAATAGCCTAGCTACCCATTACACTTGTGTCGCAATGCAAACATATACGGAAAACACGAAGGAAATTTTGGATTACTCGACAACATTTGTGTCGCAATGCATTTGTTCAACCCCCCTTAAACCCTCATAAATGCGTTAAATTTAAAAATTGACAAGTTGGATAGGGTACTTACCGGTGCCTCTGTGCCCTCGGGTCATCGATAGGTTCACACACGGTATCCATGGTGGGTATTCACTAGAATTACCATAATCTCTCTGAGCTCTGATATGTGAAATTTCTATATAGAAAATGAGAAAATGACACTTGTTTTTTCCTTTTCAACCTATTTATAGGTTGAAAATTAGGGTTTTGACCTAGTAGGTTTGTACTGGAAGCTCCTTTGACCATCTTTGTCTGGTATTTTGGCTAGCTAAGCATCCTTGACTACCAAATATGACCATGCCATTATTTCTCTGGCCATTAATTTGATTAATCGGGACACTTTCCAAATTTTTTTTTGACCCCGGGTCGAAATTAGAAATTTTTCTCGAGGGGGCATAGGCACTCTGTACCTTCACTGGGGCATATTCTGGACTTGTTTTATTTGCCACAATGTGACAAACTGCATTATGACAAAGAGGGGAAAATGTAGACACATAAAAACGACTAAGGCCTGCAAGCACTATTTTACCACTTTTCATCCTAACATAATTATGACATTTTAATTATGTTTCTAACCCTCCTTCAACTATTAATTAAATAATTCATAATTATTTAATTAATTCATGATCTTTCATTCTGCATGATTATTAAATAAATAAACCTTATTTATTTATTTAATGTGTCACTAATTATCAAAGTCTTCTCATAATTAAATAAAATCCTCAATTTATTTAATTAATGCTTATCATTAATATCCTCCTGATTATTAAATAAATATATTTTAAATATATTGATTTAATATGTCACTAATTCCTAAATCTTCTCTTAATTAAATAGATTCATTAATTTATTTAATTAATTAACTACTTCTCCTAAATTAAATAATTATTCATAATTATTTAATTACTGTATGTGACACTTCTTTATTTTTAAATAAAACAATTTATTTAAAAATGTCTCACATAGTTAACTGATTCTTCTTTTAGTAATTCATTTCAAAAATCAATTACTTATTATCTCACAAAATCCATATTTTGAATTAATTTAATTCAAAATGGAAAGATTCTTCTACAAATCAAGTAATTTCTAAAATTATTGATTTGCTAAAATCTCATCTCCTTATCTTCTGATTTTTACTAATTTCATCTCAATGTCACATTTATTCACCACCATTGATTTAATTTCCTAAATTAAATCTTATCCACACATTTGGGGATTTTACCCTAACCCTAATTGAGAGTTTCCATTTTGAATCTTAACCATTGATTCTAGGGCATTTCTCAATCTCTCATCTCGTATGTCCGTTCAAGATTGCATTTTCTATAAAATGACAATCTTGATCTCATTTTTGACATCTCTTATTAATCTCTTGAATCTCTTATTATTTTCTCTTAATATTGCAATCTCATAATATCATCTTTCATTATCATCTTTAGGATTATTAATTACTTGCATACTAGAATTAAATTTCTATTTTGCATTTAGTTTATTGAGAAATCCTTCAAAGGCTTTGTTTAGGACTAGGCATATAGAGTTTGCTCACAAATCTGAGGGCATCCATTATCACAGCAAGCTTAATGAGGTACAACGGAAATGAATCATGGAGGAGAGAAGATTGGGTGAGACTGTTCTAGTTTCATTCATTTTCTCATTTTATCTCTAATGTATTTCATTGTTTGTTGGATTTTATTTAATATATGCATATGCATTTTTAGACTAAAAATCTGTGTTGCAAAAATCCTACATTACACAAATAGTGTATAAAATAGGTGCCTATTCTAACCAATCCTAATTATTCACTACCCTTTTATATTTATTGTTTCACATTTGATCATTCGTGCACTATTGTCTTGACACAACGAAAAGGTGAAGGAGATGAATGACCTATAACTTTCATGAGCTCTCCATTCAAGAATGGTGAAGTCAGATATCCACCTTTGGAAAATCAAGCCTTCATGATAGTACAAGTTGTTAATAAATTCAAACACTATATTCTACTCATTAAGGTCACTTACATAGTTTCTCACCTTGCGGTAAAGTCTCTTTTGATGCAGAGTGAATTAGGAGAATGAAGAGGAAAGTGGATGGAAATTCTACAAGAGTTTTATCTTGAAATTCATCTAATGAGGTTAGTTTGAGGATAAGGTTTATCCAAGGCTATGGCTGACATTGACACGAAGATTACTTGTCAACAATATACTATACAGTCATTCATAGGTGATCCTTGGTACTCAGATTTAATTTTCTTGCTATTAAATAATAAATGTTTAGATGGAATGAATGCCACTCAAAGAATCACATTGAGATTGAAGAGTTCCAATTATATGCTCAAAGGAGGAGCCCTATATAGGAGGAATTTTTAAGGTGTCTATTTATGCTACCTTGATCAACAACAAGCAAAACATGTCATCACTGATTTTCATGGAAGACATGGTACTAGGAACGGTTCAACTGATCCCATGGCACACCAAATTCTGGGATCTAGTTATTATTGGCCCCACATGTTTCAATATTCTCATCAGCACATTAGGAAATTTCATACATGTCAAACTTTGGCATCTTAAGAATGCAATACAATAATGCCCCTGCAACCACTATATGAGGTAAGACCATTTGCCCAATAAGCATTAAATTTTGTTAGGGTAATTAATTCAAATTATTCTATAGGTCACAAGTTCATTCTAATGGAAATAGATTACTGCATGCATTGGACTGAGGCTCAAACCTTCAAGAAAAACACCATCAAGGTTTCTATCAGGTTCGTCAATGAATACATCATCACTAGGTTTGGAGTACCATTCACTCTAGTATGTGATAACAACCTTGCATTTTCTTTTGTAGAATTTATTCAATGGGCATACAAACATAATTTTTTTTAAAAGTATTCCTCTAGTTACTATCCACAGGGGAATGGGGTAGTAGATTCTACCAATAAGAATTTGTTGGAAGTCATTAAGAAGTTGCTAGAGAGTAATCCTAGGGATTGGCAGACACAACTGATTTTTTCCTTGTGGGAAAATAGGACTAGGATCAAAGCTGCCTTAGGGAACTCACAGTTTAAATTAGTCTATGGCCAAAACCCAGTCTTTCCTATCCATCTATAGATACTCTTTCTTTGATTCATGCAAGAGTTATATTCCCAAGATGATAGGATAGAGGCCCGATTAGCTAATTTGCTGAACTTAGAAGAAAAAAGAGATGCTGCTTTGTAGCATTTTTCTAAACATCAGGTTGTTGTCAAATACTGGTTTGAAAAAAGAACCAAAATTAAAGCTTTTAGAATATCATACCTTGTACTATTGTGGGACAAAGCTAGAGAAAGGAAAGGTGACCACCAAAATTTTTACCAACTTTGGTTGGGTCCATATCAAATCACTAAAATCCTTGGTGAGAGTGCTTTCTAGTTAAATACTTTGATAGGAGAACCTATTCCATTTCCAGTCAATGGATAGTTTCTCAAACACTATTTTAGCCCAGGAAGGTCTAATCTTTTGTCTGATTGTATATATGTAATTAGCTATTTTCTTGTGTTTGGCTTGTTCATTTGTTTGTTTGTTTGCGTTCCCTTTGTTTTGGTTTTGTTTTTGGGGACCTTAATTTTCTCCATTTCAAAGTGAAGGGAGTAGTTATTCAAAAGGATACTGAAGGTACTAGGAGATAAATTGATTTAGGTATTTTCAGGCATGTCTATCGGGCTCTTTCATTTTGAAACTTGTGCTTTATTGATATTCTAATGACAGATTGAAAGGTTAGTAAAAAATAGGTATATTGTAAGTAATATCATAAGACACAACTAAATCTGTCACAAATTAGATAGACTCATATGACTTCATAAAAACCTATTTGTCTTAGGGTGATTGTGATGGAGCCTAAATTTTTAAAGTCCTTGGTCTTTCGTTATTTCTAGTTTGTCTTGTTTTTCTGAGGGTACTTGAGAAATGATTTATGCCTTGCTTCGATGGGACCTTGTATTCTATTGTTGGGTTGGGTCTATTTTGTCGTTACTTTTTGGAGAGGGTCTTTTAAGAACAACTTATGTCCTATGTGATTGTCTAGGCATGGCACCTTTTAATATAAAATGAAAATTTTTGACCAACCTTTTATTCACCTAAGTCTAAATCGGTCCATGCTTTATCTGTTAAAAATAACCTTAAGTCATCGACTATCGTTGCCCTAGGCAGTGTCTTTTTCCCCTTTATTTTCCTGTGTATTTTAAATATTTTGCAGGGGTTATTTTACCGACCGTTGATCTTCTTAAGTTTGATCTTGACCGTTGCCCGCCATCCCGTGATGACATCACTGCTGGCTTTTGGGCGATCGTGATATCATGGGTAGGCGCCACGTGTATTAAGTTGCCATGCTGAAGGAAGTAAATAAAGTGTTTTAATTTATGCATTGAACTTTAGGGAATTATCAAGTAGGTTACTTAACCACATAAGAAATGCACGTGCTTGTAATCAACGACAATGTCTTAATCTTGATGGAAAAGTTGCTCGACAGATATATATTGATGCTACCTCCTATTTTGATCGTCGAGATCGTAGATGGTGGAGATCAATGCTTGTCCACTATCGCGTGATCCTAAACCAAGAGGAGTTTAGTGATCGTGATATCGCAAGCGAGTGCCACGTGTAATTTTTGAGGCTGCATTCTATGGTGGGCCCTTGATGGTGACATGTAAGTGTTGTCAGCTTTTTTTGAAGACAATTGTTCGATGATCTGATAGAAAGATGAGATCGACGGTGAGATTTTAAACTTGCATCAAATGAAATTGAAGCCATTGGCATAGAATGCAAGTAAGCTGTAATGGCAGACAAGACATCTACTTAGCTATTTTCATCATTTCTGAGTATTAAAGTTCATAATCACATCGCCATAAAGACATTCAAGTGTTTGCGAAGTGATCCAGAGCCAGAGATAGAAGTTTTCAAAGTAATTTCAGACAGGTTTGTTTGTTGTGTAGCACGAATTTCGTAAGTTGATTTCTCTTACCACTATTTATGTTTGAATGTGATCCAAGAAAAGGTTGCATTGTGTTATGGGTGGTTTTCTTGGTTAAAGTTCTGGGGTTACTGTTCCTTTTGATTGTGAGAAATTTGCAAGACTCTGCTGTAGTTCTATTCTGGGTAATTTTAGTTTGTCTTCGAATTTGTTTTTGAAGAATCCCTAATTGTTAAAATGGCACCACCAAAGCAACATTATGGCCGTATAGATTACGTACACAGAAATTTATATGATGATTTCCTAGACCAATTCCCTTTATCAACAAATGACAAGAAGAAAGGTTTGGTCTTAATGAATGGGACAGCCCTAGGTGAGGGATTAAGATGTAAAAATTATAATATTGCAGATGCTAGAGTACCTGTGATAGGTTTGGAGTTGTTCAGAAGATGGTATGGGCAATGCAATGTGTCTCACCCTTTTTCAAACAGTTGGAGATATGATATGGGAAAACTTGTGGTACCAAATGTGTTTCTGGATGTTGACCTACTTAGGGCAGTTGCTGCACGATATGACCCTATCACACAAATTATTAGAGATAATGATGGCAGCGTTCTATTGAGTGTGAATGTAGATACAATTCATCAGGTCTTTGATTTGACTAAGTATAGCTCATTTCTGGTTTGAATTGACTTTGAGGAGATGAGGCAAGAATATGCCAGATCTCAGCCTCTTTTTAGGTCAAGATTGCTTCCCCCTCATTTGGCCAGGGCGAGTAGTTCAATAATTCACATCAGCCCAACAGACCGAGAGCCTTTCAAGCTAAGTTGTTTTGTTGATCATTTCTTGGCAACATTCTATTCACTTTGCCAAATTATTGGTTCCAACCTAACACTATGATGCCCATCGCTTATATGTTCATGGGGGCTTAGATTCAGCACCCTGATTTTTATGTGATTTATGACTATGCTTCATTCCTTGCTGAAAGGATACGTGAGGGTTTGCTGAAGTTGCACAATGGAGATTTTGGTACTCCTTATTAATGCATATGTTTTTGCATGAGAATGTTGACTTCTTCTCGAAAAAAATGGAGCTGAGGCGAGAGGTAAATGGAGAGAGATTACTAGTATAGGCTTGGAGTGCAGACATGTCTGGTAACAAGGGAGGTGCTAGTTTTGTGCAGTTTGATAACTGCTTTGCCTCTAGGCTTAGGGCTAAATTGGTGGTAAATGTGCCAAGAATTCCTGAGGATTTGCATGATTTCCTCTGACCCAAAATAAGGAAACCTGATTTGAAGGTATGCCACAATTGGAGTGACATTATTCTTTACCCTGTGAGTACTATTTTGAGGGTTTATGGTTTCCAAGGAGCTCCTCATATTCTCCCATATCATGTGCCATCAAGAATGGGATTTGCAGAAGTGATGTGGAAATTAGGCTGCATTCATGAAGAAAATTTGACAGGAAGAGGAAAAGGGACTTTGTTCCCTGATTATACAGTTGTCTCTGACTTTGTTTTCACAAAGGGAGGATGGGTCCATTTTGACCGTTATTTTGATGAATACCATTTGAAGAATGGATCTAGAAGACTAACATGACCCTAAGGGACTCGTTGCCCTATTTAGGCAGAAGATTAAGGGTGGTAAATTCATTCAAGTTTTCAACTTCCCCGAGGATTTAATAAGAAATGAATTTGATTTGAACCAGCAAGAATTGAATAAAGAGAAGTGGATTGCATATGAGAAAATGCTAGCCATGGTACATAAATTGGATCCAAGGTATGATCCATTGATGGAGTTTACTCCATTTCATAAAAGAATTGATTTTTTGATGAGTAATTTCAAGGAGATTATGAACATCTTGAGGACCAAGAAGGCTAATTTAGAATTAGACTTGGGGGTTTAGGAATCAGAGGTGAGGCCTAAGGAAACAAGGCCAACTTACCAGCCACCAGTGGATAGACCTCTATACAGGAGAAATAAAAATAGTAGCAGTGATGAAGAGGTAGGAAATAAGAAGGGAAAACAAATAATGAAAGCATCATCACTGCCGAGTCATGGGATCAGGAAACTTGGTGGGATAAAAATTATAGATTTGGATTCACCACTGAATAATGATCCTATGGAGCTATCATAAGAGCCAAGCCCTAAGAGGCAAAGGATTGAAGAACCACAGGAGGTTTTGGTGGATGAAATAGTCATAACTAACCAAGAAATGTAGGTCGGTATCCCCTCTCCTCCTAGATCAACACAATTGGTACTCACTGATATGGTTATAAAGGGGCAGTATGTGCAAGATGCTAGGATGGAAGCCTGCAAGGCATTCATGGATGATGATGCCTTTGTGAAAACTCCTGTATTCTTGCAACTGATTTGGAGAATGAAGCTAGAAGAATATCAGGATAAGTGCAAGAGCAGGAGGGAGTCAAGACCTAATAGGTCAGACCAGGAGAATGATGATGAAGTAAAGGCTGAATTGATGGAGCAATTCAAAAACATCACTCCTGAGGAAGGCAGGAAACTTGTGACCCAAGAAGGTGTCTTACTCCTCCCTGAATGGGACATAGCTGATGCTGTGGCATTCAATGCTATTATGCAATCCAAGCATCCTATGCAGAGCAGTGAAGAAGAGGTTAAGGCAACCTTGCAGGATTATTCTTTTAGTGAAGAATATGAGACATTAGCCATATGGGCACTGGCACCTCAGGGCAGAAAACCAAATGTGGCAGATATTAGCCCAAATCTAAAAGGCGGGCTCATTATCAAAAGAGCTTCTGAAACCTCAGTAACAGAAGCCACAAGCCTGACACTCAATGTGGCCAAATTGGCCCAGAGGACAACAGAAAGGGAAGAGGCTGAAAAGAGGAGTCTGATGGAAAAATATAATGCAATAATCGGGGAATATAGTAAAATGCAACAAAGAAATGTTGAGCTACAGTCTGAAGTATATAGGTTAAAGTATTGGCAGGTAGGAGAATCTTCCAATGCTCCTATTGTCAGAGAAATACCTACTACTTCGGGGTCATTACCCCCTACTGTCCCAATCATTTCTATCCCTAGATCCCCAATTTAGACATCAGATCCTAGTCATGTGCCAGAGCCGGTTGAAGAGGAAATGGAATACTCTGTGGAACCCACCAAAAAGCAGATGATGAGTAAGATCATAGAGTTATAGGCTGCCCTAAAAACTAGTGAGAATAATGCCATGGCCAAACACAATGAGGTGGTGGACACCATGTTGAGGCATTTGAATGAGAAGGTTGATTCTAGGCTACCATATGTTCATTCTTTATATTCTTTATTTTTGACTGGTTTACAAAATATTAACAGGGATCGAGATGTTGTCTTACCCTTGGTTGAGAAGTGGATCCCTCGTGCCACTGACTTGGACATTATGTTTAGGGCTTCCAAGTTTGATGCAAATAATAGGCCTCAATTGTTAAAACCTACTCAAGGTTTTGTGAAATCATTGAAGGGATTCCAGGCCCTACTTGTGACTTGAGTAAGAAAATTGGAGAATTAGTAAAAGGTTTTAATGATTGGAGTGATACCTTTTTTCCCGATATATTGGATGCACAAGGAATCATCAAGGCACTTCAACAATGCCAAGAAAGGGTAGAAGAAGTTATCACTACACAAATCAAATTGATTTGTGATGACTCAGATCATGACTTGTTAGTAAGCAACATGGATAAAATAATTAATACTAGCATGTTTCTAGAGTCATTTGAAAGAGAAGCCAACCAGGTTGCAGTGAAATTCACACCTTACAATACTAGGGTGATTGAGGTGATGAATTTTAATTGGCCCATGGATAAAGAGTATCAAATTCGGGTAGACAAGTACCTAACTGATTTGGAATGAAAAGGTTTTTCCACCAGCAACTTATAGCTCAGTGGGTACAGTGTAACTAATTATGGTTTTGATTCCATGACATTTTTTGAGCAGAGAGTTTGAGATGTAACTAATGCAATAGTTGTTGTATGGAGGCAAAAGATCAATGGAAAGATGTTCAAGGAATGGGAAGTCTTAATCATTGTTTTGAAGGGGTGCATAGCGGTCCTATTGATTAATGACATGTGTAACTTTTGGCCTGATGCTTGTTTGCTCCTTCATTTCTATAAGAAGGATTTCAAGGCCAGAAGTAGGGGTTGGCAAGCCGAAAAATTTTGAAGGTTGAGTCTAGGTCTAGTTGCTGAACATATTGTAAGAACTTCATTTTCTAAATGTTGAGGCAATTTAGGTTTGGGGTTCATTTTTAATGGGTTTTATGTTTATGAAATTCCAAGTTTTATAACAGTACTATCATTTGAGTTACGATGATATATCTCGAGCTCTTGTCTCTCCTGTATACAGACATATCATAATTTTGAATAAAATGATCAAGGATTATGATGTTCATCTCATTGTTGTGATGAGTATGTTCTGTTTTGGCTTTAATTCAAAGAATTAATTAAATGCTTGGATGGAATCATAGGTGGGTATGCTTGTAAAAGGATTTGGTAAGAAGTATTAGGTTGGGATAGGGATTGACAATATTGTAATGCAATATTGCTAGGGATCATATATGTTATGTGTTTGAATATGTTGTTGCTTTCTGAATGTTTGTAAACTTGACTCCCCAATGGTATATGGCATTGATCTAAATTGCATGAATTTATGAAATCTTGTTTATGTATGTCTTCACTTAGGGCTTGCCGCCAACTTGCAATTAAAATGACTATCATAAGTTATGAAATGGTGTTATAACCATCTCATGCTCCAAGTGGTTGATATTAATGATGAATAGCCAATTCATTTCAGTCTTGTCTCATTTTGTTGAGCTATTAAGTGAGATTATTTGAGAACTTTTAATAACATGTTTATGAGTTTGGTGTAGAGATCATAAATATGATTATAGGGACCACCCTCCTAGGTCTTGCAGAGCCTGAAGTGTAGGAGGTTACTATTAAAATCCTCGTCAGTTGGTCCAAGTCCTCAGAGTTGCCCTTGATTGGAATTGGCAATTCCATAGGTAGAATAGGAGATAAACCTGGTTTACATGAAAAAACACCAACAGATTGTATTTACGATTCATGTGAAAAATTTGAGTCCCAACACTGTCATGACGTCCATCGTAGTTCTCAACCTACTGTTCAGATTACTATGTCTGAGTATTGAGAAAAGATGACAAAATGATTGATCCAATATAGCCAATAAAAAAAAGAGAAGTATTGAAGAATGGAAAATTCAATATAATAAGGTTAATCAAATATCCCTATTGGGGCTATGGATGTTTGGCTGGCAGTAGATAAATAATTTGAGAGAGCTAAAGGTATCTTCGTCGGGGCTACGAACACCTAGTTGGCAATGGAGCAATGCCCAGGATATCATTGCACGATAGTTAAACTGGCTCAACTCACGTAACTTGAATCCTTAGTATAGTTTTTCAATGATAGGTTGGGTCTTTAGGGAAAATGATGCACCATAGATACACACACTTAGATTCAAATTTATTTTTGTTGATTTATATTTGAGATTCTAGCTCAACCTTATTTGTTGTGACTGATCATACTTGATTTAAAATATTTATAAACTAGAGGTTCTGGGTAATTGAATTCTTTAGTGTCTTGAAAATGGGTAAACCATTTTCCCAGTCGAGTCGCCAATTGTTATGTCTTGCATAACCACCCCATTTTTTTTTGGATAAAATGGGTCCCCCTTTGTTTTTGTTTATCCTTGGTCTTTTTGTTTGGGTCTTAGGACTTGTTATTTTCCTCCTAAGTCTATATTTTCTTTCCTTTCAAGTTTGGATCTCGAGAAGGAACATGCACTTGATCCTTTCAAATTCCATGTCTCTATTCATGTCCCAATCCCAACCTCGCCCTTTTTCCTTGTCTTTCCTTTGTTGTTTTTGGACTTCGGGTTGCATACTGGCACTTAAAATTTTTGTTTTGCTAAGTATAAGTTTTTGTGGATGTCCCGACCCTAGTCCCTCTTTTTCCTTGTGTGTTTTTGTTTGTGTTTCAGGTCAGGCTATTGGATCAAAATCGGAACCAAGAAATTTTCAAATTTCTTGTTCTTGTTTCTATCCTAATCCTGATGTCCAACATTTTTTTTTTCCCTTGTTCATTTTGAGATTGGACTTTAGGTTACGACTTGTGCTTTGAAGTTTTCATCATTCTCGATTCATCTCAAGACCTAATCCTAATCCTCGGTGTTGTTATTGTTTGTTTGTTGGGTTTGCAGACCGTAGGCTATTGACTGAAACTTGTCTCGTTTGAAAGGTTCGGTCTCTGTCCAAAACTCGATTAGGACTTTTGCTTTCCCTCATTCCTGCACCATGTCTTTATGACGTCTACTTGAATCCTGAGGCCCAACCAACTACAAATTAATTTCATAACCGCTCATATGCATGAATAGGATTTTATCCTGCCACTCCTCAATTTCGCTCCATTCTTCTTTCAAGCGTTTGGTGAAAAAAACAAGAGCAATGATGAACTAGGGTCGGAAGCATTCACTATAATTTGTCAATGTGTTGCCAGAATTCTTGGGTGTGTTTGAAGCTAGGTGCTCTTGTTTGTGTTTCTTTGTTCTTGTTTGTGTTTTCGTTTCCTTTGTCTTGCGTGTTTTTTCTTGTTTTCTTTTCTCTTTTCTCATCTCTCTACTTTTTCTTTTGCACCATTTGGTGTGTTTTCCTTTGCTCTTGAATCCTCGTTTGGTTTGTTATATGCCATTTTTGTTTTCTTGTGTCCTCGTTTTGTTTTTTGGTCATGAGATTTTCCATCCCATTGTGCCCTAGTTTTCTAGGGTATTTGGCTCTACGTTTGGGTTGGACAGATTTGATTTGTTTAAATTTCAAGTTCCAACCATTTTGAAATCAAAAGTTCTTGATCCCACACATGGATTGATCCTGAGGGCATGATTAGGATACTGTCATATTTTTCATCACCCTCATTATCATTTCTTCTTAGTTTCCCAATCCCCACATGTATTTTGGGGTGAAGAAGTGAACTAACACTTAGGTTTATCCACTGCTTGGTATCGGTTCCTCTACTTGTCCGATCTTTGACATAACTATCAGGATTGAGAGTTAGATCGATACCGTGAGTTTAATTATTTTCAAGTGTAACTCCAAGTCAAAGTCCTGATCCTAACATAACTATTAGGATCAGGGATCAAACTAATACCAAACCATTAACCCATTATTTGATACATTCTTGGGTACACACTTGATCTCGAATCTAGATATCTTATTGGTATCGGGACCTGGAGTTGACTCATTCCTAGTTTACATAAAGTTTACAACATGGTTCATGACATAATCCTGATTCTAATTCTCGATATCATATCGAGATCAAAGCTCAGGAAGCTACTAACACTTGCTCATTTTGAATGGGTACAGTACCATACAACAACCTGATCCCAACTTTCGATTGAATGTTGGGATCAGAACTCTGAAAGATCCCCTTCATTCACTTGATTGGTTAACTACCACTTCCTAGTTATGGCCTAATCCCGACTCCCGATCACACTAAAGAATCAGACCATAGATTGATACCCAAATTTTTTACCCTCATGTTCCTAACAAAGACCAAAACCTAATCCCCGACATCATATCAAGATCAAAACTTGGGAAGCGACATGCACTTTTTGTCAAAATAGGTTCAGTTTTGAATGATAGCCCAATCTCGGTTCTCTAATACACTATGGGATCAGGTCGTAGTAAGCTATCATGTTTACGATTATTCGAAGGTGTAGGTGCCAAGTCAAGACCTGATCCTGAAGTCCAATAATGTCAAGTTTGTGCTTAAAATGTTCATGGTTCCTGGTTTTATCCCAAACCCAAAACCTGAAGATGCTTGATTAACTTTTTAAATAGGGTTGTAGATTGAACTAGGGCGAGTATGATACAAGTGCGAGTGATAGATGGTTGTTTAAAGACCTTTTCTTTATCTGATGGTTTTCAATACTATAGGGTAACTAAAAAATGTCATATTCAAAGGAAGAAGTGCCCCCAGAAGGAACATCAAAGGGGAAGAAGCCTAAGAGATTAAAGCTAGAAGAGATCCCAGTCAAAATGAAATATAAGTTTCAGGGAAACCTAGTTCCATCCAAGTTTGGCTCTAAGGTGATGAATATTACAGATACATTGGTGGGACATTTAGATTTGGATCAATTTATGAAAGACACTTTCTCACAAGATGTTATCCCAAGAGCCAAAATGATTGCTAAGTTTGGATTAGAACATGTAGCTCCATTCCCCATCTCTCTACAATGCCCTGAGTTCATCCTAACTTATGCAGAGACCTATAACCTAACTGAAAGGTAGTGTATTAATGCACAAGGAAATGCAATTATTGACTTAACTCTACAATAATTAGGTTGGTATTTGACCCACCTCCTCATCCTAACCCCAAGATCATGTCAGAAGATAGATAACTTGCACACTGGACACAAGATGAGGAAAATAAAGCACTGATGAATAAGAGGTGTGTTGGAAAAATAAGGATAGACAACTAAGAGGGGGGGTGAATTAGTTGTTACAGAATTTAAACTTATTCAACCTTAAACAAACTTTAATCATAAATCTGATAATTAACAGTGAAAGCATAAATCACTAACACATCAGAGACACATGAACACCAAGATTTTTATACGTAGAAACCCTGTTAGGGGAAAAACCACGGTGGATGTTAGTCCACAAGATTATACCTTGTTAGAAGCATAACGAAAGAAATGAATAGGGAATGCACTTTCATTTAGTCACACTGCCTAGAGCTCATTGCTCAAAGGGAAGGCTCATTGCCTTACATAAAATAATCAGATTAAATCCATCTGATGAAGTTGAATTGAGAAATTAGCTTCTCCAAAAGCTTGATGACATTTTCGGTTAAGCACAAGAACACTTCTTCACACTTTGCTCAATCTTCTTCACACTCTTCTCTGAAATCAAATGATCTAATCTTTACTCACACATTTCACATACACACCACACACTCACACACTTTCACATCCACACAATGAAGAAAAATTCATTCGCATATATCTGCTACATGAATTTACATCAACAACTTTGTCGGCCATAAATAAAGAATAAATTACAGCTGTCGGCCCAATTCATGAACAAATCTCAATGTGCACCAACCTAAGTTGGTCACAACATAGTAAGGACCTAAATCAACATCCTCGAACACACCAAACAATAGAAGATTAATCCATAAGGATCCGCAACACACTACCACCATCATGTCGGCCAAGAACATGAAAAATCGAACACACAAAGGAAAAATGTCCAATCACGAACACACCAATCAACGTGGATGTACCACATTGATAGAGCACGATCTAGAAACATCAATAAAAATATCAAGAATATACATAACAACTCAATTCATCAAAATTGCAATCTCATCTTCCAAGAACACCTGCTAGAGTAACTTAATAACTATAGGAACACAAAACTTCATAGCTTTCTCAATTCTTGATGCGCACCTCTGAACCTTCCATATAACATACTAGATAGGATCAGAAACAAACCCTTTAATGCACACCTTCTGATCATCAATGTAAAAAACTTGTCATCACTCTGACCTTCTCAGCTTCACAGACTGACTACATAATATTTATTACAATTTTCTCAATATCCTCGACATATATAGCCTTCAATCCATTAATGATAATAGTGTTGACATCAATGACAACCACATATCAGAAACACAACCTCAACATCCAACAATCTCCCCTTTGGTATTGATGGCAACACATGATGTGAAAAATACCATCAACACAACTAACTCTTTTCCTCCTTACACTTCTCTCCCTTACAGTACACGGTTTTTCACATTAGACTTCTCCCCCTTTGACATCAATGGAAAAGGTATACAAGATTTGAATGACATATCATTTGAATCATCTAACTACTCCCCCTAAGTAGCAGCCACCAAAACATCAACTTGAAACAAGATCTGACTGTAAGTCCACGGATTGATGCAAATACTTGCACCTTAGTTTGGATTAAGAGGGGAAATCACCCTTAACTTGCCTCTGAGATACTCAAAATTATCCTTAGGCAACGGTTTAGTAAAGATATTTGCAATTTTTTCCTTTGTAGGCAGATATTCCAATCCGACTTCTTTATCACTCACTTTGTCTCTCAAAAAGTAATACTTGATAGATATTTTTTTTTCTTTGAATGTAGCACTTGATTCTTAGAAATGTTTATGGCACTTGAATTGTCACAAAATATAGCAATAGGCTCATCATACTCAACTCTAATATCTCTTAGCATCTTCTTCATCCAAAATACTTGATTACAATTGTTTGCAACAACAATATATTCTGCCTCAACAATAGATAAGGAAATGGAGTTTTTCTTTTTACTTAACCAAGACACCAACTTCTTCCCCAAGAAGAATGCACCACCACTTGTACTTTTCCTATCATCTACATCTCCTACCCAATATGCATCTGTAAAGGCATTCAGAGTAAGATCATCATCCTTACGATACCAAAGACCAAAATCAATTGTTCCTTTTAAGTATCTGAAAATCCTCTTTATTGTAGTCACATGTGATTCCTTTGGATTAGCTTGATATCTAGCAACCATGCACATAGCATTCATAATGCTAGTCTGGTCTAAGTCAAATTATAGCAATCCACCAATAATTGACCTTACCTTGTTTGATTATCCTTAGGAGAATCATCACTCTGTGTTAGCTTGCATTCAGTTACCATGGGTGTACCAACTAGCTTTGAGTCTTCCAAGCCAAAAAAATTCAATAACTCTCTTACATATTTGGACTAACAAATAAATATTCCATCGTCTAACTGAGTTATTTGAAATCCTTAAAATAATTTCAGTTCTCCTATAATTGACATTTCAAATTCACTTTTCATTTCATTAGTAAACTTCATCCATAAGTCATCATCACCTTCAAAAATAATGTCATCAACAAAGACTTCAATTATCAATTCTTTATCTTGATGCAACTTGAAATATAGATTTTTGTCAGTAGTACCTTTATTGAATCCAAGATTCAATAAATATTTATCTAATCTAGCATACTAGGCTATAGGTGCTTGCTTGAGTCCATATAGATCTTTCTTCAGTCGAAAAACCATATCTTTTTCATTAGTCAATTGAAATCCATCTAGTTGTTCAATATATACCTCTTCTTCTAATTCTCCATTCAAAAATGCTAACTTCACATCCATTTGATTGACTTTGTAATTCTTGAAAGTAGCATAAGAAAGAAACAACCTTACATTTTCAATTCTAGCAACAGGGGAAAATGTTTCTTCAAAATCAATACCTTCCATCTGTGAATAAACTTTGCATACCAATCTTGATTTATTCTTGGTCACTTTACCTTGTTCATTTAGCTTATTTTGAAAGACCCATTTGGTTCCAATCACATTTTTGTCTTAAGGTCTAGGAAAAGGAATCCATGTATCATTTTTCTATATCTACATCAGTTCTTCCTTCATTTCTTCCATCCAATATTCATCTTTACATGCCTCATTGACATTTCTAGGCCTAGTCTTGGATATCAGACAATATTCTTTTGCAATCCTTTTTCTAGTCTGCTGATGTAGAGTGGCAGGGGAAGCACCCAACTTGACACACTTATTCAACTATATCCTTCAACAAGGTAACATATTCACTCAACTTTAATCTCACACACAGATACACCAACAATACTTGGGGATGATGTAGACACCCTTAACATGCCAGAACATGATCAGCCAACTTGAATTTTCACTCAGAAACACCCATTCCTCCACCGCTTTCATTATGCCATGCATTCCTTCTAGCACTCACCAATAGGACAATCATGAAAAAAAAAAATAAAGGAAAATAACAGAGAAAGAAACCATGTTTTATAATTCTTACATAGACCCTTATAGATCCCCAAAATCATAGGACTAAACACCAAGAGGAGGTGTATCAAATAACTAATTTACAAGCCACCAAAAGGTTTCATTTGGCTTGTGCAAAGAAGGAATCAACTTTTCAAGGCTCACCCCAACACCCCTAGTGCCTTTAAAATAATTCAATAGGTTCCCCAAGACATTTTCCATGCTTTCCATCCATTATATTTACTCAAATACTCAAAAATCAACAAATAATGTATTCAAATGATCACATTTTGGATTGTACAAAGCAAAAACCAAACCTAGGGAATCACATAACTTTTGCAAACCTTCATTTTTAACTCTGAAAAAAATTCAGCATTTAAAGGAGTCCTAAATATACCAATCCACCAAGTTTCATATTTTTCCCATAATGGAAATGGGAATTACATCCATTTTGGTGACCAAACCCTTGTTTTGCAAGGTTTTAGACCCACTATCACTAAAATTGATGTAACTTACTCAATACTTGATGAAATTAACTCCAATTACAGCCAAAAGAAATAATACTCTTCCCTCTTTCAATCCATATGCATTATAAGTCCGTACAATGAAGTAACAGACCGTACCACACATGAGAATAGGAAAAAATGCTGTAAAATCAGAAAAAATAGAGTTTTCTTTGTATTGGTGCTTCAAAACCTCAACAACCTTCATGCCTCAACCCCATGGAGGATTTATAAACATTTTTCCATCCTCTCCAATGTCCTTTAACTAATTTTTGAAAAAAGGAGCCAATGTTAAGGTGTTTACAACATTACAATGAGATTACATCATATTGTCAACATGACAACTTTACATTTTGTGAAGCAACTTTTAATCCTAAACTCTTATGACTCCTAAATCCAATCTAATGGATTCAAAATAGACTTACTACAACATTTAAACCTCAACCTTGCATATCCAAGCACAAATTTAGGATTTTTCCTTTTCAAGGCTTACATGACAACATTTTTGCAAGATTGCAATTTTCTACATTTTGACTCCAAAACTTAAAGACTCACACTAGATCTTACTCAATGGTCTTATTAGACATTATTGAAGATGAAAAAACTCAAAATACTCAAAAATAGTCTTCCTAACCTATTCACCATAAAAGGATCCAAAATGGAGGTTGAGGTGTAGGTTCTCCCACACCATCAACACACCTTTGTTCTTGTCTCCTATGATCTGACTTTCAAAATGATTTCACTTTACATACCTTGGAATTTTTGGTTCGTTTGTTCTTTCTTCTAAATTTCCACTTTCTTCTCCTTCATGATTTTCTTGATTCACCAGAATAATTTTAACTTGATTCTATGTCTACGCATTCTTTCCATTCTAAGTATTATCTTGTTGGTCATCTAAATCATATCCACAATACCTAGATGATCTAATAGTGTCTTCATCAACTCTAACATTTGCACTTTCAACTATTTTCTTCAATCTTTGATTGTAGCACTGGTAGGCTTTGCTCTTAGTAGAGTAACCTAGAAAGATTCCTTCATCACTTCTAGCTTCAAACTTACCTATATCTTCATCTCTTTTGATATAACATCTACTTCCAAAGATTTTGAAATATTTAACAGTAGGCTTATAACCAAACCACAAATCAAAAGGATTCTTACCAGAATTACAATTGACATTCACCCAGTTGATAGTATACACAACAATGCTTATAGCTTCTCTCCAATAGAAATGAGGAACGTTACCTTCCAACATCATAGTTTTGGCAACATCTAAAGTTGTTTTGTTCTTTCTCTCAACAACTCCATTTTGCTATGGGGTCTGGGGAGCATATAACTGTCTTTTTATTTGATGCTCTTCACAAAATAAATTGAACTCCTAGGAACTAAATTCACCACCTCTATCTGATCTCAAAAATTTGATCTTCAAACAAAGAAAATATGAAGATATAGCCAAAGAAAAAGAAGAATCTGAGGCACTAAGAATGGCTTAAGCGAAAAAAGTAGCTATGGAGGAACAAAAGGCCAAGGAATTGGAATTATAGAGATTGAAAGACAAAGAGGAGGCCGCTAAGAGGGAAGAGGAAATGATGAAAATAGAAGAGATTAAGGTCCTCAATGAAAGGATGAAACAAGAAAGTTTGCTAAAAGAACAAGAGGACCAACAAAAATCTTATAATAGACCATTTTAGTAACTACTTCTACACCTCCATCATCAGCACCGCCTAGTGTTCAACAACTAACTGCTCAACTGACTGCTCCTACGTGGTTCAAGTTGAATTTGGAGAAAAGATAGAAAGTGTAGCCCCAATGTGTAATATGGGATGATATGATTTTGGAAATTAAGAAGGAGAAGCGTAAGAAGAATCCCATGCCATCCATTCTACCAAGTTGACTGATGAGGGGGATGTGATAGTTGAGATTGCCATCCCAATCTCTAACAATGATGAAAGAGAGCTACATCTCAAAGATTATCAGATAAGCACTGTTAATCTAGGAAAGCATACTGGGATTCAACAAACTAATTTGATAGATATTGTTGTTGCCACCACTAAATCTAGATTGATTAAGGATAAACAAGCCAAAGATGAGCTCAAAGCAGAAGTGGGAAAATTGAAGATTTTTCTAAAGGAGTTAATTTCATCTACTCCTTAATAGCCTGCACCTTCATAGGTCCATGTTTTAATGAGTAAAAAAGAGGTGGATGGCTTAAATGAGATGAAAAAGAAAGTCGCGTGGTTTGATAACTAGTTTAATGTATTCAAAATAGATATAAATGAGAATCTAGACAAGGGTTTCAAATGGTATATTGAAGGTCTTAATTTGGTCAAGGAAATGGAAGAGTCCATGAGGAAATGGTGGGAGGAAGAAGAAAAACTTAGGGAGTATTTGGGAAATTTGAAGGTAATAGAGAAGATGACTGATGCAAAATTGGTCCAGTCATAGATTTTCAAGGATGAAGACCATAATTTTATTTCAAAATCTATTAATGTATCTATCTTCAACACACATAATCTCTTTGAATGGAGAATTTTCATGTTGAAAAAAATTCAAGAAATATGGGAACAGGCAGGTTTCTTTGAGGAGGTTGTTTCAAAACTCACTGAAAATGTTTTACCTCCTAAGTAGAGACTAGAGTCATTAGGATAAATAAAAGATGCTTGGGAAGAAAGACTAATTGATGGATTAGTGAAACAGGGAGATATTGTTCATCTGAAACTCATGGATAGGCCTCTTGATATTATAACGGAAATGTGGTGGGTAGTCATGGATATTTTTCATCTAAGAGATGCTATTGCTACCACAAGGATGAAACTTAGAGAGTAGATATTTAAAGTTGACTGGGTTGATGGACCTAATGATGATGCACTAATTTTTTTTCTTTTGAAGTATGATGAATATCATCATGAAGCTCATAAATAAAAGGAATCATTTTATCTACCTTTCTTTTTGAGTAGCAACATTGTCGTAACTATTTTTGAGCAAATGGGCAACTTCAAATTAGTTATGATAAGTCAGAAATGACTCATAGTGATGAGCAAAGGACTAAATAAGAACCAAAAATTGATTTTTGATGGAGAAAGAGAGCAGGTGGCAACCCTTTTCTGACACTTACAATTTTTAATTTGATTGAAGAGACCAGAGGCACACCTTTTCAGCTCCAACAACTTTAGTAGAGATAAATATTTGGACTGGGCATCCCTATAATTATGGATTTGGGCTCCAGATTTTGGATCTTGATTTTTTATAGGAGGAATTAATGCAAAATGGGTCTATATTATAGAATTCTCTCCTCATTGTAAAGGTCGGCTAATTGAAATCTGATTAGCTACCTGAACGAGAGATTTGATAGTTTACTTTTTTTACAACTTTTTATGTAAAGATTCTCAAAAATACTCTTTTACAGTTTTAATGTAGTTTATGCTATTTTCAAAACTTTGTCAGTTTAATAATAATGTCAATGAACAATGGTTATTTGTATGCCAATGAGCTTTGTTGTGCATAAATTTCTCTTACTTGATGAAAATCAATAGAAGATTTTGAATCTGAAATCATTTTTTTGAATTATTTGTGGATGATGTTTCTTTATGTGTGTTGATCTGTTAATTTTGATAATGACCTCATGATATTTTGTTGTTTAAAGAGAAAGTAAAATAAATTGATGATGAATGGTTGTATGCTTTAAAATTTGTACTATGAATGAATGCAATAGTATGGATTATTCTATAGGTTGTGTGATTCCATGGTCCTAGCTGGTCCAAAAAATGCTCATTATTAAGTTCCATGTATGAATTTACATAAATTTGTGTTCATGTTTTGTTGTTTATTTACAACCCCCAAAACATCAGATTAGTTTGTACTATTCAGTTTGTATTTCTTCACCAACAGGCCCCTTGAACATTACAGTTACATAGTCCATTGAATGATGATAGCATAGTTGAGAACCAGCTACAAAGACCTTGGAAGATAAATGGTTTTATATTATTTATCTTTTTTAGGAGAAATAGGGTAGTAATATTCTATTTTAACCATCAATAGGACCAATCAAAGAATAAAATATTCACAACTTAAGGGATGCAATGTGTCGCATCAAGCCACTAAGAGGAATATAATATGATAAGAGAGATCACACTCTTGAGGGACATCACACCCAATTTCAACCACAAAGCGAAAAATGCATCACATGAAATAAGAAGACTACACCATGAACCATACAAAAGAATAATGTCAATGTATGCCCCCACTTTAAACAAAATTACTAAACACCGTAATGTGAGAAATTAGTTTAAAGTAGAGAATGATAAATGCTAACAATAAAGAAGACATGAGAGCTAACTTGGAAATCCCTATGCCAAGTCATATGTTTCCAAATTAAACTACATGATGTAAAAAGAAAGGAAAAGAGAGGGGTTGCCCCCAAAATAAAAATCCAAACACATAAGGGATAAATGGATTTGGGGTCAGTATGTTCTTATTACAATGTTTTCAGAGAGCTCGAAACTGTCATCATCTCCCAAATACTCATAGAATAGTCCAAGAATGACACAAAGAGAGTGAAAACAAAAAAACCTGTCAGGTCAACATGGAAGAGACATGAATATCTTGACGCCTTGCATCATCCAAAAAAGGAAAACACAAGACAAAGAAAAGATAGAAGAAATTTTTTTTTGACATGGAAGAGAGATGAATGTCTCAACGCCTTGTGTCATCCCCAAAAGGAAAAAAACAAGACAAAGAAAAGATAAAAGTTAAAAAGTAAAAGATTTATGAAATATAGAAGAATGAAGGTACAAATAGAGGAATGTCACAAAAAGAGAGAGACACATCAAACAAAACAATATGGGGGATCACATCATGCACACGCAATCACAAAAAAGAAAAAGAAATAATGCAAAGAGACTAGTAAGGAATGTGTGAGTCAACCTAGCTAAAGGGACAACGACAAATGCATTACTAGGAAAAGGCTATCTAATTCTTTCCCCCCACTTAGTGTAAGAAAAGAATGAGTCGAGGTAGGTGATGGGAAGGAGCTCCTTGCAACTTGAAATGATTTTCAATAAATATATATGTAATAGTGAGAATGTTATTATTCTACAACTACTACATGGAAAGGAGCGAAATTCCTATAATTTATATTCAATAAATTCAATGTTGTTGGGAACATCATATTTATTCAATATAATCTGTAAGGAATGATAGTAATTAGTACTATGCCCAAGAGTTTGATGGTATGCACAATACTTCATGTTATCTTTAGGAAACTTTGATTCTAGTATGGGGTGGTAATTTTATGAGAGCATGATGAAGAAGCAATTATAATTCTTTCTCATTTTCAGATCTAGGACAAGGAAGGTGGAAGGGCTTGCTAGATTTATAAACTTCTTGAGTTGACTATTGAGGAGGAGGACCTAAGACAATCCTACCACTGTTATGAAGCATTGGTTTTTATTTGTGAAGGAGGAAACTTATATCATGAGGAGGATCTTGATATCTTAACCTTTTTGTATTTTTCAATTGGAGTTTTATCTCAGAGTTGATGAATTTCATGTTCACTTGTTGTATCACATCCTTGTTTACTCAATATTTTGAATCCTTTTCCATATGTCTCTTCTAGGTTGATGGGAGCATCTTTCATTTTGTCAACATAGAATGGTTGAGTGTTTGTGTGCTTAGAGGAACTAGGTTCACCTATTGTAGGAAACTTAGGTTCAAATTTTGTCTCAACTTCAGTATGTAAAAAACCAAACATCTCAAGTGGTGGTATTATAGGGGGTGTTGATTGGTATATGGATGGATAAAAGGATGCATTAGCTTCAAGGTTGTTAAGACAATAATTTAGGAACTTATTCATGCTATCATCATCTTCTCCAATGATGTCAATATCACGAGGAGGACATGCATTAGGTGTTGAGTGAGCATGAGTGAGTTCAATTTCATTAGGGTCATTTCCAAAAGCACAACTTGATACATCCACTAAGGACTTCAAGGACATCCATAGTTTTCCAAAGCACATATCCATGATGAAATGCAATGTAAATCTCAAGGTAACTATGCAATGATATGAAATGAAATGTTCTAGATGCAATTTTAAATTTAAGAAATGCACAAGATGGATTTAATTGCACTAGATGCAATAAAATAAATGAAATATAAAATCAGTAAACTAAAACATAAAGTTATCAACAACAAACAGAAGGTTGGAAACAATGTTTTAGATGATGGAAAATGCAGTGCAAAATCTGCATTAGGACTGATTTTCCCAGATGGGTGTATTTTTCCCAGTGGTGTTTTTTTTCAAAATTTTTAGAAATTTTCAATTGATTTTTATGATTTTTATGTTGTATGATCTATAACCTAAGTGAAAATGCAGATTTTGTATGAATTTCAATTATATGATATGCAAAAATGCAACCTATATGCACTTTCACTAATGCAAAATTAGAAACCCTAGAATGTCAATTAACTAATGAAAACCCTAATGCAATGGTAATGCAATCAAGATATAGCATGGAAATGCACTCCAAATTAGCATTATGATGTCCTAAATGTAGGTTCACTAAAATGAAATGACACAAAATGGGTTATGATGCTTTCATATTGTTTAGGACATAGAGCAAACCCATTTTCTAATTATTTCATTCAAGGATAACCCTAGAGATCTCAATGTGAAAGAGAAAGAGATCTTACAATAGGGTTGTCCTAGGGGCTGATTGTAAACTAATGATGGGTTCACCACCAAGCTAGGGCTTGGAAAGACAAATTTAATGTAAATCAAAATTTTGAACCCTAATGTGATGCTATCTTTCACTAAATGGTCCCTAGAAATGTATGTAAAACAAAACAGATAGTTGTAGGATGAAATGTGTGCACCTGGAAATCTAGAGATGACTAAATGAGGCTCTGAAATGATGAAAACCATAACTTTAATGTTTTCTAGGACTCATATGCTAGACTGGGCGAATCAGTCCCAGATCTGGGTTTTTGTGCAGAAACAAGAATCTAGAAAATGGGTATCTGAATAACCTAAACTGGGACTCATACGCCAAAAATAGTGTATCCATATAGTTAGGGATTTCTAGAACTTCTATTTATGAATCTAGTCTTCAAGGTCTGCTCTATGCTTCTGAATTGATTTTCAAATCCAAAACCTTGATTTGCAACCTGTCAAAGTCTTCCAAGTATCTCCAATGCAAGGTGACAAATTTGACAACTTTAAAAACTTTGACAACATTCTCCAAAATTTATCCTCAATGTATCTTCAGTCTAAACCTGCAAATCACACTCTAAAGAGAGGGGAAAATGTTGTTTGTTAGTGGAAAGGGGTTTGCCTTGGTCAAACCCCATTTTGGTAATCAAACCTTGAAATAAAATGAAATAGGAATGAAGAATAGTGAATGAGCAAAATATGATGTTACAACTCACCAAAACCTAGCAATAAAAGGTTGCAAACATGTATGAGATGGCTCCAATATATGTAGATCTTGACTCTTGCTTGAATACAATAGATCTTGAATAAAATGCTAGTGTGAATCATAACACCCTACATCACAATTATTAGCTCAAAAAAAAACATGATGCATGAATACTTTGAAATGATGCTTGATGCTTGAATAATGCTCTAAAACACTTGATAATTTTCCCTTGAAGACTCTTGAATTCTCTTGTAAACACTTGAATGGTCTTCTGAACTGAAATTTTATATTATGAATGCTCTCACAAAAGTCGTAGGAGAAAATGAGTGAAGGAACCTTGTATTTATACTTAATTATACAAGAATTCTTGAAATTGCAACACTACAAGCCAACACTAGATCGAGGAGGATAAAATCTCTCCTAGAATTCAAATTAATTTTAATTTTGGGCCACATGGGACTCATACGCCCAAGGTGGCTTATGATTTCCATTAGGCATAATTTATGGGACCTTTTTCAAAAATGCTTAGAAAGTTGTAAAACCAAGATCGAGACCCAAAACCCTAGGTGGGACCCATATGCCCAAGGTGGTGTATGAGTCCTAGACCACCAAATTTGGGCCACACAACCTAAAAAAACCTGAATTATTATTGGATGTTGATTTGTGTCGAGATTTTCCTTGAAAAGATGCATTAAATGAGGCTTGTAGATATAAAATAAGGCCAATTAAAGCATAAAGAGGCCCAATTAATTAATAAAACCCTAGAAAAGTGTGAAATTTTGTTACAAAACTTTACAACACTCCAAATAGGGCATTAGTAAGAACATTTAGTTCACAAGGGCCCAAGACCTAATGTGAATGTGTTAGACACATTGCAACACTAAATCAAGGCCATGCTAGGGAGTACTTTTTCCATCATTACAATAGGGAGAGAGGTAGTTTAATAAAATTTGACAACTCTCTTGGTCACCAATATTGTGATCCACAAGATTTTCAACAAGTATTTTTAGAAGGCTATTAGGCTAACTTATCAAACTAAAAATTGAATGAAATGTAAGAAAACATGGCGTGGTATGTTTCAGATTTGTTTTTAACTTTTGATGCATCTTTCACAATATATTTGAACAATGGATCAATTGAGAGAACATGTTATCAGTCTATATTTCCCTTCAAAATATAGAGGATAGGTAGGTTGTGAAGATTCAAGTGATCATCATTATGAGATGGGGTGTGCTTAGGTTGGCCATTCTCATCATTTGTAAGACTTGATATATCTTTCATCCTCCAAGGGGATTTGTAACAACATATAAGAGATGACCCTTTTCTCCTAAGGCATGTTAGTAAGGTGTTTCCATTTCATGCCATCTTGATAACCCATCATTGAAAACTGATATGAGAGATCTCATATGGTTCATACTGCATGAGTCTCCCTTGAAAAGGTCCTAAATTGGTTAATTCTACGAGTTTTGATTTTTTGGGTTGTTGCTTCCTTCATCGTCGTCGATCTTTCACCTCTTCCATCTTCTTCTCCTTTTCTTTCTAATATTTTTAGGTGTCGGCCTTCGGCCTTGCCCTTTAGGCCTTACCACTTCCTTTTGATATGTCATAAGCCTCCTACTTGACCCCTGAAGCCTGATTATATTCTTTAAAGATTTTCCTAAGTCTTGCCTTTTCAAACTTCGGAGGCTAGGTTTCCCTCTTATTGCTTACCAAATTTCCATCTTTCCCTTGTCTCCTTCCTCAATAAGGCATAAGCTTTCTCCTCAACCCCTGATCCTCAATCTCATATATCAAATATTAGAGATCATTCTTTCTACCTTCACTTTCCATACTTCTTCCATTCCCCTCGATAAGGCCTCTAAAGATTTGACCAACACTATATTTTTTGGACATCAGAGTTCAGGCTTCTATCTTACTCCTTACCAATTGTTTGGTAAGAGGTAGCCTTTCCTCATGAGGCCCAACACCTAATAGGGGAAATTTTTTTAGCTTTCATGGTTTCAACCTCCCTCATTCTATTCTTTAGCAAGCGAAATAAGTAGGCCCGAAGCCTGAACCTTGATATTTCCTATTTTTTGCGGTCCTTGATTTCGACCTCCTTTCTTAGCATTTTTCAACTAGCAACAAGCGATACTCCTGACACCTAAGGTCTGATGGTATTTTTCTATTTAGAAAATGGTACGAGGTATCCCTGATGCCCAACCTCTGACAAAGACACCTTTTCAAGGTTCTAGGCCATTTATTTCTTGATTAGACATGAAGTTCCTTTCAGCCGGATGCCTCGATCTTCTACATAATGGCGTGTTTTTTCACAATGAAGCCATTAATGTCTAAGAAACTTTCTCACCTATCTGTTCAAATTTTGAGGCTCGAGAACAAAATTTATTGTGCTTCATAATAGTTGTGGTTGATATCATGAGCATCCATGCTCATTTATTACTGATTATTGCCCTTGCTTTCTTGCCCCATAACCAAATCGCTGATTTCACAAGTGCATTTTGGAGGGATTTTCAGACAAAATTTATTGTAGAGGTATGACATGTAGGTCTTTACATATCTAGGGCTCATCCTTCAACATGTTTTCCATGATGTGATCACCTCAACTCTAATCGAGATGGATTTATGTTGTTTTCTAACCCTAGTGGGGGTTAGGGTTTGGGTTAGAGTTAACTAAGTTATGCCTGAATGATAAATGTAACACTTGTAGATTTTTCAAGGGTTCTTCCCTAGGTTTTTCTCTAATAGGCTTATGGTACTCTAGCATTTTGTGACTATAAAATTGGCTTCCATGTCTTTGTGTCAGTAAAAAATCACTTATTTTACCTCTTCTCTATGCTTGTATCATGTGTATTGTTTGATATGTCTCTATGCATGCACTATTTTTATTATCTTTTCAGGGTGTGTTATTGTCCTAGCTTGTTATAAAAGTGTTGATTATGGGTAGCCTCTAGCCCATTTGATATTTCAAACTCTTAGCCTTCATGTTTCCCTTATAAATTTGATAAAGTAGAGAATCGTGTGAGTTTCTCAAGTGCTTTTGTTAATAACCTATGAAACAAAAGTAGGAAGAAATAATCTAAAACTTGGTGCATCACCTTTTTTCCCTGATTTTTTAGTATTTCTCCTTCTCCCCTTTTCTCCTACAATTCATAGTTTAGGGTTAGTGTAGAAATTTACAACGTTGGGTTGGACTAGCCTTTGCTACACCTGGTTTTGAAAGGAAGCTAGCCTTCTCTAGATATCTAACCTCATTTGCAAGGTCCCACACCTTGAGGTTAGTTCCATTGTTTCACTACAATGGTGAACTCCTTGTTCAACTAGGTACAATTTCAAGTAACAATAGTTTCTAGCATGCCCAGTGGAACAAGGAAAAAATTTCACTTCACCATTGTTGAGAGAGTGGTGTTACTCTCAATAGTTCAACCTTGAAGAGGCACTCAAAAAAGGTACCTACTGACTCTGCATTCAAAGGAGGACCCTACATCAGAGTTGGTGACCCAAATTCCACCTAAAACTCTTGGCTACAATTCAGACCTATGCATTCATGCCTCAAATTCAAACAAGGGTGTCCTCTAGAGGTATTTATCAATATATAGAACTAAAATTTCATACTTCTAGAAGAATAAGGGATAGATAGTCTTTGTTACCCATTAGGAGAAATAGAGGCACTAGTCCTTCTCATAGGGCTCAATATACACCACCATTAGGTAGATTGCTCCAAGTTAGAATACCCACATCCCATACAAATAGAGCCTTATTTCATATGGTTGCATCTATAAATCAACCTTTTGTGCATTTTAATGGGGGTATCCCACTTAATTTACAATAACATGATGACTTTCCCATGGTTTCTTTGAAGATCCTTCTGTTCTTTAATGGAGAAGACCAAACCACCCCTATTCAACACATTAGAGATGTGGCCTCACTATGTGCAGTCCATAATATTACAAAAGAAAATATTGCTCTTAGACTCTTGATTATCTTTGTAGTGTAGGAAAGAGTATTCCTTTTTCACACTTAATTTGGGAATTAATATTAAAATGAACTTAATGATTCCTTAATTTAGTGTCGTAATATGTATTTTACATATTGACATTAAGTTTAGGGCCCTATTAATTAAAATGGACTTAATTGTGCCTTGTTTTTAGTGTTGCAAAGTGTACCCCTTTACACTTTCACACTTATCTAGGGCTCATTTAATTAATTGAGCTTCATTTTCCTTAGTTGGTTCCTTTAATTCAAATCCAAGCCTAGTTAGTCACATTTTCTAAAGAGGAAAACCCGACATTCATTAATGCCTAAACATAACTTTTCTCATTGAGAAATGTGTCCTAGGTGAGTGACCTAGGACCCTAATTTAAAATTTTTTTTGGCGGTATTTTAACATATTCAAATTCATATTCATATGTTGGCTTGTGTTATTTGAATTTTCGGAAATTAATGCTATATAACTATAAATATAAGGTCATTTTTACTATGTTTCACCTAGAATTTTCAAGAGAGAATTCCTATAGCAAGTTTATGAGATCAAGAGCTTTTCAAGGAATTCAAGAGTGGATTTATTGAAGAATTATTTCAGCAATCAAGATCCAATTATCATATCAAGATCTTCTTTTATCATATATGTTATCGAAACTAATATGTTGATGTAGTGTTCATGATCCATTCAAGCATTCAAGGTATTGTTTCAAATCAAGGTTCAAGATTAAAATCCATATCTATTGAAGTCATTTTATGCTAGTTGTAGATCTACATTCCAAGTTTTATTCAAGGGTTTGGTGATTTGTGACATTGGATTGTTCATTCATAATTCCTTTCATGTTATATCATTTCATTTCAAGATTTAATTACCCAAACAAGGTTTGACCAAGGCAAACCCCCATTCACCATAAATAAAACATTTTTCCCTCTTCATTTTTTTTTTGCAAATTTGGGTGGAAGATATCTTGAAGAGAAAAATTGAAGTTGTCAAAGTTGCAAAAGTTGTCAAGAAAGTTATCATCTCACAGTAACTCAATTAAAAAAATTATTTTCGACATTTTGAACTTGAAACCTAGGAAAATTGAGAGATTCAGATCTATAGTAGAGGCTCTTGAAAGTTGGAACCAAACCCTAAACCAGGACCCATTTTCTATTGGGTGAACGAATCCTAGGTCAGCTTCATAAAAGAACTTTTGGTGACTGGTACACACCTTCTTACCTCTCCCAAATCTGAAATTTTATTTCCGGTTCCATCATTATTGAGCTTAATATATTAGATGCACTTTGTAGATTTCATTTTGGGGTTAGTTTTCTCTTTTAAATATTTCTCCCCAAAGTGTTGTTTAATCAGGACCCCCATCCTTGCAAAAAAGGAAATTAGTAGATTCATACTTTGACTTGACTCACCTCAAGGTTTATAGTCCTTTCATTGTGTGGATCTCACTTCCTATGAAATATAGAGAAATAGGTCCATTTCATACCATATTTGGCTCACCCCTACTTTTCATAAAGAACACACCTATTTTTCTTCATTTCATTTTGGTGAACCCGAGTATTTAAACATTCTAATTTTTGATTTCGAGTGCATTCAAACCCTATATCTAGGATTTTCATTAATTCATTGCATTTAGGGTTTCTAAATTTGGCTTAAAGTTGCATTGTATTTTAGGTGTAAACTTGCATTTTGTATTCATTTTAAATCTGAAAACTCAACAAAAATCGCATCATGTTAGATTGATTTTTCATAGTATTTACATAATACCATATTTTTCAGTCACTTAAATCAAAACATTGAGTCAAAATTGCATTTCAAAAAAAATCATATAGTTCATCATTTTTCATTAATTTTACTTGCATTAGGTCACTAAAGTTTGGAAAATTTTGTTATATAGAAATAGCAATCTCAGACTTGGAACAAAAAACACATAAACACTTAGAAATTGCATTTTTCATTTTTTTTAAACCTGTATATGGACCCATTCTCCCTTGGTCGAATGAGTCCTTCATTTCCAACAAAAACCATATTTTATAAGCTTTTTTGGGGTTTTTTACACTTCCTAGGCTTGTTGGTAACCTATAGTATCAGTCTAGAAAGTTTCAAGAATTTCTATTTTATGCATCTAGGTCTAAACACCCATTTAGTGGCTATTTTTGAATAATTCCAAAATCATTTCAATAGAAAAAATACCAAATTTGAAAATGTTTACATTCTTGAAGCTTTGCATAAGTTAGATAAAATTACTTTTCATTTTTCGATATACATTGTTTATATTCTTGAAGCTTTGCATAAGTTGGATAAAAGTATTTTTTATTTTTGGATACATATTATTTATATTCTTGAAGCATTGCATAAGTTGGATAAAAGTACTTTTCATTTTTGGGCACACAATGTTAGTATTTTACCTTTCTAAGCATGCCAAGAAAAATTTCATCTCTCCCACTTATGATAATGTTTTAACGAAATAGAATAAAATAGTGGACAATCATGACAATAAAACTCGGTCTTCTCCCAATATCTCTCCTATTTGTGAAGAAGATATTTTGGTGTTAGAAGATCCAATCAATGAGAGTTATGAGTTTCCTATTTGTCTCTCTTTCTAATCCCTATGAGTATCACATTTTTCGAAGAGGAAAACCCGACATTCGTTAATGCCTAAACATAACACTTCTCGTTGAGCAATGTGTTTCCTAGGTGAGTGACCTAGGACCCATTCACCAAAGGGTGAATGGGTCCTCACTTAGACTTAGGACCCTAATTTAAATTATGTTTTTGGCAGTATTTTAATATATTCAATCCATATTCACATGTCGGATTTTTTAATTTTAATTTTGGGAAATTAATGTTACATACCTATAAATATAAGGTCATTTTTACAAATTTTCACCTAGAATTTTTAAGAGAGCATTCCTATAGAAATCTTATGAGATCAAGAGAATTTTAAAGGAATTCAAGAATATAATTATTGAAGAATTGTTGTAGAAATATATATCCAATTATCATATCAAGTTCTTCTTGCATCATGCATGTTATTGGAGCTAATATGTTGATGTAGTGTTCATGATCTATTCAAGCATTCAAGGCATTGTTTCACAAGTTTCAAGATCAAGATCCACATACATTGCAGCCATTTCATGCTAGTTGTAGATCTACATTCCAAGGTTCATTCAAGGGTTTGGTGGGTTGTTACATTGGATTTTTCATTCATCATTACTTTCATACTATTTCATCTCATTTCAAGGTTTAATTACCAAAACAAGGTTTGACCAAGGTAAACCCCCATTCACCATAAACAAAAAAAAAATCCTCTTGATTTATGTTTGCAGATTTAGGTGGAAGATATCTTGAAGAGAAAAATTGAAGTTGTCAAAGTTGTAAAAGTTATCAAAAAAGTTGTCATCTCACAAAAAATCAATTATAGAATTTATTTTCGGCAATCCAAACTTGAAACCTTGGAAAATTGAGAGATTTAGATCTATAATAGAGGCTCCTAAAAGTTGGAATCTAATACTAAACTAGGACCCATTCACCCCTGGGTGAATGAGTCCTAGGTCAGCTTTAGAAAAGCACTTTTGGTGAATTGTACACACCTTCTTACCTCTCTCAGATCTGAAATTTTATTTTTGGTTCCATCAATATTGAGCTTAATCTATTAGATGCACTTTGTAGATTGAATTTTGGAGTTAGCTTGCTAGTTTTAATCTTTCTCTCCAAAGTGTTGTTTAATTAGGACCCTCGTCCTTGCAAAAAAAGGAAATAAGTAGATTCACACTTTTGACGTGACTCACCTCAAGGTTAAAAGTAATTTTATTATGTGGATCCCATTTCCTACCATATTTGGCTCACCCCTACTTTTCATAAAAAAACACCTATTTTTCTTCAGTTTAGTCTCATTTAGAGGCAAACTATTACAGTTTTTTAAAGGGTTGGCAGTAAATTCTCTCACTTCTTGGGATCAGTTCGGAGATAGTGTTTCCAATAATTTTGAAGAAAAATCAGATCACTTGTCTTTGGTGGAGCAATTGATGACCATCAAGATAGCTCCTCATGAGCACATGAAAAACTTCAATTTTCTCTTCCAAAAGATGAGATAGAATCTCATTGTTGGTAAGAACTTTAGCTCAACACGGTTTCCTATATTTTTTGAGCACTTTCAATAGTGACATTCTTGTAATGATACAATCTATGGGTGCACACACACTCCTTGGTGCGTATGAGGTATTTGTAAGGGTGGAGAATAGCCTCATCTAAGCTAGGAAAATTTCCCTAGGACCTCCTATGTTGTAATGACGGAAAAAGGGTATGCCTTTTCCTTGCTTAATTTGGGAATAATTAATGATAGATTGGACTCGATATTGCCCTGATCTAGTGTTGTGATGTGTTCTACACTTTCACAATAGGTCCTGGAACCTTTTTAAGCTAAATTGACTTAACGTTGCCTTAGTTTAGTGTAGTAAAGTGTATTTATTTACACCTTCACATTAAATTTAGGAGGCTTTTAAATTAAGTTGACCTAATCTAGTGTTGTAATGTGTTCTACACTTTCACATTGGATTTTGGGACCTATTGCATTTATGTCCTTTATATCATCATTAATAGGCCCTTATGACCCTATATTTTGCATCCCAAGGCATATTTTAATCAAAAACCTGATAATATCAACATATAAGCTTAACTTACACACTTCCCGACACTTAAGCAATCAAAATAGGCCTTGTGGGACCTTGCCACCTTGGGTGAATGAGTCCCATTTGACCTATTTTCAAGGTTTTAAGTGGGAAAATTGGGTTTTAATTTCAAATTTTATGAATGTCGGCCTGTGGGATCCAATTAATAGGATATTAGATGGATTGCCTATATAAATGAGGTCTTCAATCATTATTTCATTATGCATTCATATTATCAAGTCAATCACTCAAGAGTTAAGCATTCCAAGACTTTACAAGATCATCAAGAGAGCATTCAAGGGAAAAATTCTTCATCAATCATTGCAGAAATTCAAGATCCATCACCATGTCAAGGATTCCAACCATCAAGCATGTTATTGAGCTAGTGTTGTGATGTAATATTGAAGATCCAATATCAAGCATTGTTCTACTCCTATTATCAAGATCAAGATCTACATCCTTTATGGCCATTTCATGTTGAGTTGTAGATTTATAATACATCATCATTAAAGGTATTATTGTCCATGATACATGTTTTATTCCTTCATTTCAATATCTCATCATTTGGTTTAATTACCTACAAGGGGTTTGACCAAGGAAAACCACTATTCCCTAACAATCAACTCTCTCTCTCTCTTTGTGTGATTGTAGATCTAGGTGCTTTGAAGACTTGAAGATCATTGAAGATTAGGTTACAATCTTGGAGGAAGTTGTTTGAGTTGTCTCCCCATTGTCAAGGTTGTAATCTTCACCAAAAAGTCACCTACAACCCCGTAATCAGGGTTTCAAATCCATAAACAAAGAGGAATAGAAAGAGAATACATTGAAGGCCAAATTTTGATTTTAAAGATCCAAAAAAACCTAGCTAGATTCATTCTCCACTTCTAGAAAATGAGTCCTAGTTTTGGTCAATTTTGAGATTTTTGTAATTTCAAATACCCTTTTTCGATGAACTTGTTCCTGTAAAAAAACCCATATCTGGGACTGATTCATCTAGATTGGAAGATGAGTCCTATTAGGCCTAAATTTGAGGATTTGCAGCATTTCCAATCTTCATTCAATCCTCTACTAGTTTTTAGGTGCACACTTCTGATTTTACTATTTTCTTTTCTGATTTATATGCATTTCTAGGTCATCCATTCAAGTTTCATACATCACTAGGTTTTTTCATTAGGTCTTGCATTTCATTTGTCTTTCCAAGTTCTTACTTGGTGGTGAACCCCTTATTAGCTTAAAATCTACCCCTAGGACAACCCTATTTCAAGATCTCTTTCTCCTTAATTTGCATTGGGATCTCTAGAGTTATCCTTGAATGAAATTGGAAAGTGGGTGTGCTTTATGTCCTAAAACCATACGATAGCATAGTACCAATTTTCCTTCATTTCACATGCCTATTTTCTAAGAAATTCCAATTACTATGCCTATGAAAGTACTATAAATAGACCCTATACCAACTGCTCCTATGCAAGAAAAATTCCATCCCATCACAATCTTCAGAGCTACAAGATATCAAATGCCTCCTCCAAATGTTTGGTAATGAATTGGTAAATATTAAAAAGCAACAATTCCAAAATTACAAGTCTTACTAGCCCCCAAATCAGGTTCCTTACCAAAAAAATCAATCAAATAGGCTAACTTATTAGGCAAACAATCAAGGCCAAACGAAAGTACTTACTCAAGACCCTTTCAAGCATATAACCTGAATGCAACAAGCACATATAAAGAATTAGTACCTGTACAAAACAACCTTAATACAAATGGTGTTTTCCTTGCAATTAGCCCCATAACTAGTCTACTTGTTCAAATGGGGTGATTAATTAAGCTTTAATGGTACAAAATTCACCCAGTTTACCACCAAATGCACTAGATGAAATGCCCTTACAACAACAAGAGTAGTTTCCAAGTGATACTACACTAATAAATTAGCAAGGAGAAGAGTTTTTTGGGGGTTAACCAAGACCATAACTCTATAGTAGCTAACACAAGAAGCAAGAAGAGAGTCATGAAAGTACTGTAATTTTCAAGTAAGGGGTGTCATCAAGCTTCAAGAGAGGATCAAGAGGGTGTTGACCCATATATGCCTCAAGTACCACAAGTCCAACAAAAGAAACAACAAGGGACTACTAAAGAGTAGCCTGGAACTCAGTCTCAACTAGCTCAATTGCAAGGAGATACTAATATTACAAAAATGCATCATAAGGTAAATGTGGCCTCTTTCAACATACTTGAGCATATGAAAATGGCTAGTGTTAGTATGTCTATGTGGGATTCTTTGTCTATTATGGGATAGAAGGACTTTATTGCAAGTTGTTTTATCAAATATGGGTGTATCAAAGGAACTCTTGAGTAAACAAGATAAAGTTTTTCTTACTAATGCACCCTAGGGAAGCAAGGAATAACCGAAAAAATAGGTCAATTTTTTATGTGTCCTTGATCATTGGAGACAAGTTGGTTCTCAATTTTATGATTGACTCATGGGCTAGCAAATTTGTTACGAACAAACAAATTACAGATAGATTGGGTATTGAGTACCAAGCCCTCAAGAAGGGGGTAGTCTAGCTTGATGGGATATCTATCAACACTATAGGGGTTGTGAAGGATCTAAGCGTTACCTTGCATGCATGCTCTAAATTTTCTATTTTGTAATATGTTTATGTGACTAACTTTCCACCTTACTTTTCTCTTTGTATTTAAAGAGATTTCGCCACAAAAATAGGTGGCTATCTATCCTCAAATTTGTCACATATGTTGTTTAGAACAAGGTATGGAACCAAAGTGACTATTAAGTCTAAATCTATAATGAAGGATCACATAGAACCATATGTATCTTGTCTTACTAATTTCAATTGTACAATCTTTGACCATGATGAGCATGTTGTTTCTCAAGAACCAAGCACCAAAATAGAGGATATTTTGGATATTCTTTTGGATGAATGGGTAGCTGGAAGCATTAAAACTGAACCAAATAAGAATTTAGAGGAGGTGGGCCTAGTTTTTTTTATCCACGAGCCAATTTTTTTCATCCCTAATCTTCAAAAGGAAGAGGAGAAAATACATAAACAACAACAAAATGAGGTTTGGAAAATTCTTTTTGATGGTTCAATAAGTAGGCATGGAGTTGTTGGGGGTTCCATGCTTGTATCTCCATAGGTTGAAAATTATTACTCAACTTTTCATTTCTTATTTAGTTGTACTAATAAAATAGTTGAATATGAAGGCCTTATATAGGGTTTGGAGTGGTCAAGGAAAATGAAAATAAGATTCCTACAGGTGTTTGGTGACAGTGAATTGATTGTGAACCAGGTAAGAGGCTTAAATCTAACCAAAAATGAATTTCTCAAGTCATATAAACATAGGGTATGTGATATGATAGAATATTTTGATGCTTTTAGTCTGTTGTCCATACCTAAGAATCAAAATAATCATTTTGATAGGTTGGCTTCTATAGGTACCCAATTTGACATTCCAAATAGAATGACAGGATACAATAAAATGTCAAGGTGGTTGTAAGGCCATTTGTTCCTAATTATAATAATGTCCATTGTCAAGTTTTTGAAAGTGATGAGAAAGTGGTCAATTTATTTCTTGAAGAGGTTGAGCTTACAATTGGAAACCAAACAAAGCTACAACAACAATTTGGCAAATGAATTATACATCTAAGAACAAACAAATTTCCAAAAAAATTTGTAATAACCCATTCCAAATTACTACTTAATTAATATTATTGTAAATGACACATGCATATACTCCAAATTAAAAAGACATAACTAGTGGCTAAAATCAATCATAGCTACACATGTCCATTTAAAATGAGTCAAATATTATTATGTTCACTTCAAAAGTCAAATTACAATTCAATTTTTACTTGGCTCCTAAGGCCCCAATGTCGTTACATAGTACATTTTCCATCAAGTACATGAATGAATTACATCAAGTTACATCATAGAAAAAAATATTTTGGTGAAAAACTAAGGTTATTTTAATGCTCGCCTCCACTGTTGGATGAGAACATGGTTGAAGTGCTTTACTATCCAGCCATGGAGCTTATGCTTCCCCAGTATTCTTTCAGCTTGAAGAATGCCCGACCCTACATGGAAAGTTTAGCAAGAGAACAATTTTTCAAGGTGGAATTTGGTGTGTGCCCAAACATCAACATATAATTTCTATCTACAAGTTAGAAAATAAATTGAAAGATCTATGCTAGGAATGGCAGAGAGTGAAATCACAAAGTTCATTCATACATATGTAATGAACTATATTGACTGGCCAAGAATAATAATTATGTTGCAACAAAAAAAAAAAGGTTCTAGTAAAGTAAACCTATGCTCTTTGATCTCCATTTCAACACCCATCCAAGAAGGTAACTTACTACTATAATAGCTATTTACCCTCTAGCAACAACTACCCATAGGTGCTCTAGTAAACTAAGATATCATTTTTTTGTTCAAGTAATTCAATTATATCCTTTCACAATTGTCTTCAAAAGAAGAAACAAAATACAAATTTATAATCCAAATAGAAATCAGACTGATGATTCTCAGAGAAATTCAACAATCAGTCATATTCTTATGACTATTTTATACTTACCCTCTTAAGAATTTTCCTTTTTAAAAATATACTAAAAACAAAAAAAGGTATGTCACAAGTATATGAATGTACATAGATGAATTCTATGTGCATTCACATATTTGTGTGCCTACTAATGTTAAATTTTGTGAATACATTCTGAAATAATCATTAACTCAGATTGCAATCTTAAAATAGTATTCCAATTGACGTTTCTTGTCAAGATAAAGAAAACAAAACACGTATATGCTAACAATTTCACACATATTGTTATTGCATTATCACTACTATGTTTCTCTAACATTGTTGTTACTTAAGAACATTCATTGTTTGAAAAATATAAATATTTTTTCCTACTAAATAGTTGTGAAGCAAGTTGTTTACATATGAACATTGATTGTTTGAATATAATAAATATTTTTTCCTACTAAATAGTTGTAAAGCAAGTTGTTTACATATGAACATTCATTGTTTAAGAAAACTAGTATTGTTTCCTACTAAACAGTTGTAAATCTAGTTGTTTACATATGTTCATTCATTGTTTAAATAGAATAAGTATTGTTTCCTACTAAACAGTTAATAAGCAAGTTGTTCACACATGTACATTCATTGTTTGAACAAAATAAATATTGTTTTAAACAAAAATAAAACAAGTTCTTTACATATGAACATTCATTTTTTGAAAATAACAAGTATTGTTTCCTACTAAAAAGTTATAAAGAAAGCTATTGATAGCTACAATGATAACTTAATAAAAAAACAATATTGTTTACAAAATATTATTCATTGTCTTCATCATTGCATTACTATTTTAGACCAAACAATTTCACTTGATGATAGAAAACATCATTTTCCAATAGAACATTCACTATTTTTAACAAAATGAGTTGTATTTCAATGAATAGAGAAATAACAATGTTGTTTTTCAATAAAAGTATTGTCTATAGATATCTTGGCTTTCATTTCAAATAGAACAGTTTAATTTTCCTCTAAAAAATTAGGCTATCAAAATGTCCATTGTTCCATATAAAGATTAATTAAAGTTCAAGAGAAATTATACAAATACTATAATGAACTGGTTCGATATACTGGTCGATTTAAAATAGGGCATCCATACTTGATTCTAAGGTTACCAGGGTTTCTTTCTTAACCCATGCCCTTTCTAGACCATATTCAAGGCCTTCTTGGTCATTCTACAAATGAATTCCCTACATGAAAGGTTCATCTTTTCCTAACCGACCACGGTTCGTGTTTCAAGTTTACCCAAAATCTAGCTAGGTTTGTATCACAAACAAGTTTCAACATGCAGACTCTTTTCTATATCTTTTCCAAGAGAATAATATCATCAATCATCAATATCATACCTATCATGGTTTAAGTAACTAGACCTTATCATCCCTTCGTCTTACCAAATCGATGGTGGCCTCTATATGCAACATTGACCACTATTTTAAATAAATACACTCGACCCTCTTACCTTTTTGGCTTAGCCGATAATGGAAGGGCAACTCAGATAAATGAAAACATAGATGATATGTTTGAATTTACATTTACACAGGGTTTATACCCCTTACATGTGTTCAACATTCTAACCAATACAATACTAGTTAATAATGAAAATATATTCGATCGAAATAAAATTTCGATCGCCATGATATGGCTTACATAATCGTGTAAGCTAACAAACGAGTCACACCCTAAAAGGTTCCCAAGACTCGATCCAGTGGATAAGGCTCTATCAAAGACACTTATTTACAAGCAGACTATTGGCCATATGACTCCAAAAGGTGGTTTATCAAATATTATACTTATCTCAAGGCCGAACACACAATGAAAAGAATACATTTTACTATGCCTATTGAGTTTTCCTAAAAGTACAATGGCTTCCAAAATAAAGATATCAAAATTGAATTTCTTCAAAGGAATTGAATTACCTCAATAAACGAGCTTTGAATGAGGCTTTCGTCTAATTTTTCTATTACTTTTACTTTCTTTGCTTTCTTCCTTTCTGTGAGTTGATTCTTTCCCCAAGTTCGCTATCCTTTTCCTTCCCCTGTTCAATCCAAAATGGAAACAAAAAGTCTTTTTATTTTGCATGCAGCTGGGTGTTACCTGCCATAGCTGTTGACCTCTATTTTAAGCATTTCCTTTATGATTTGGTAGGCCACGTCCATTATGGATTTTACCTTATGATTTTTCATTGATTTCCACAATCTCATTCATAATAGATATCGATTATCCATTTGAATTCAATATGAATTTGAATATGTATATGTATGTATATGTACACATATATATGTAATATATATACTTATATATTTGTATATCTATAATAATTTGAATGATTTCATTCACATTTTCTTGTTTTGGAATGGATCATAGGTTCCATAAACTATCATTTAAAGTAAGGAACTTGAATTTTTATTTCGAGCATCTTTATATATATATATATATATATATATATATTTTATACTAAAGAAATATTTACAATGCTCACTTTGTTTCCTTCAAATAACAAAGTTTAAGTAGACAAATTTTAATCTACAAGCCATTTATTTTCAAAAACTTAATCAATTCAAGTCAAGAAATTATGCTCTCTTATATATGCAATTTAGTTCAAATGCAAGTCATCGTACCATTGTGGTGTATGCACCTATATTCCAACTGGCTTACCATTCAATCCGGCTAAACAATCCTACTTCAACTATGGTCTTTTCCTTCAACCTATCACCCTAAAATTGCACACACTTGCACTTGCAAATTGATTAGTAACATCGAATCATATAAAAATAATTTTCCAATAGTTGTAAATTCAACATCAATCAACTCTTTTCATTCAATTTTTGAATATGCCAGAATCTCCATTTAATATTTAAATGAATTTCTTCAATAATTCAATTTACCATATTTTGATGAATAAGCAATAAAATTGGGTTATGAAATCCTTCCCCTCTTGGAAGAGACATCGTCCCAATGTCTAGTAAGTCAAATAAAAGAAAATCGTATCAAATTCTAAGCATTCATGTCTATTTCAACATCACATCAAAAATATATGTCTATTTCAACATCATATTTTTAAATCATGAAATATTATAGTATCTCAATACAAAATTTTCAAACAAAACTATTGAGTTTCTCTTTCAAGAAAGAAAATGTGGAAAGGAGCATTCTATTTCTTTCACATCCTCCCAAGCAGCACTGTCCTATGCGTAGTGGTCCCATTGGACCTTAAACTAAGCAATATCTCTACTCTACAACTTAATGTTGTGTCTATCTAGGATTCTAATGGGCTCCAATAGCACCACTCTTGGATCATGTACCTTCAAGGATTTCCAATCAAGCACATGAGTCACATCAGGATGATATGGCTTAAGAAAGGAAACATGAAACACATTATTAAGTCGAGCCAGAGTAGGTGGTAGAGCTAGTCTATATGCAACTGGGTTAATCACTTCCAAGACTTCAAATGGTCCCACATATCTTGGGGCCAACTTGGAAGACTTTCCAAAAACAATAGAGCTTTTATGAGGTTTAACTCTCAAGAAAAAATTGTACCCTATTGCAAACTATCTAAGAGTTTGATTCTTGTCAGCATAACTCTTCTATCAATCTTCTGCCTCTTTCAATCTACTGTTAATGACTCTCATTTGTTCTTCCATTTCCTTAAGCATTTCAATTCCTACTATGATCATGTCCTCCAATTTACCCCAACTGATGGGGGTACAAAACTTTCACCTATACAAGGATTCAAATGGTTCCATGCCTAAGGATGTATGATAATATTTGTTGTAAGCAAACTCTACCATAGGAAAATATTCTTCCCACCTATATTGTTGGTCCATACAATACATTTGGAGGAGGTCTTCGACTCCTGATTCACCCTCTCTATATTCTTTTAGTCTGAGGATGATAAGTCGAGCTGAAATTCAATTTAGTCCCCAATATCTCTTTCAAGGTTGTCCAAAATCTTTAGGTCATCTATGTTTCCCTATCAGAAATGATAGTCTCTGGCACTCCATGTAAACATAAGATAGCCTAAAAAAATTTATTAGCCAAGGTCAATGATCCATCCTTAAGGTTCCTTGGAATGAATTGTGCAACCTTAGTCAACCTATCAATCATGACCAAGATGACATCATGCATTTTTTTGCTCAACGACAACCCTTGTACAAAATCCATACTCATCACCTGCCATTTATAGTCATGTATGTCATGAGGATATAATAACCTGGTTGGGTGTGCATGCTCAGCCTTGACTCGTTGGCACTCCAAGCATCTAGCTATGTACTCCATTGCATCCTTCTTGACCTTATGCCAAAATTATAGAGTCTTCAACTCTACGATCATCTTGGATACTCCGGGGTGTCTTGAATAAGGTGCATTTTGAACTTCTTCTAAAACCAACTTTCTCAGCTCTCTAGAGTCATAAATATACATTCTTCTTTGGTATCTCAAAATACCATCTGGTTTGATCTCTTACCCATCAAACTGATGATCCAAAGGTTTCACTACTAGGGCTCTCTTCACTCTTTCATAGTGCTCATCCCCTAGAAGATTTTGAATTACTTTCTGCCTCAAGTTTGACCTTGTTGAGATCATGGTTTTCATATGTCTTCATCTACTAAGAGAATCAACCACTTTTTTCCCTTTCCCTTTTATATATTCAATTCCAAAATCATACTCGCTAAGGAATTCTAGCCACCTTCTCTACTATGCATTAATATTTGGTCAGGTAAATATGTATATCAACCCCAAGTGGTTTGTTTTGAGTTCAAATAGCTTTCCCAAAAGGTAATTCCTCCACATCTACAAGGGATGAACTATGGCCACCAATTCCAAATCATGAGGCACATATTTCACTTTGTGTTGCTTGAGCTTTCTTGATTCATATGCTACCACATGTCTATCTTGCATTAATACTGCTCCCAATCCCTCTCCTGAAGCATTTGTGATTACTATGAATCTCCCATTAGGATCAAGGATATTCAGTACTAGTGTTGTCATGAGCCTCTCCTTCAAGATTTAGAATTCCTACTCATATTTCTTAGTCCATTCAAACAACGTTCCCTTCATTTGGAGTGAGGTAATAGGAGATGCAATATGGGAGAACCCTTGTACATACTTCCTATAGTATCCTTCAAGGCCCATGAAGCTATGAACTTCTGGCACATTCTAAGGCACTATCCATTCCATGATCGCCTTGATCTTCTCAGGGTCCACGAAGAATCCTTTAGTTGAAATGATATTGCCCAAATAGTGCACTCTATCCTAATAGAATGAACACTTGGATAGCTTTCCAAAGAGTTTCCTTTCTCTCAATCATTGAAAAACTATCCTCAAATGTCTATCATGCTCTTTAAAAATATTTGAGTAGACTATAATATCATCAATAAAGATCAGTACAAAGTCATCTAAGTAGTCTTTGAATACACTATTCATGAGGTTCATAAAGACTGTTGGTGCATTATTCAAACCAAAAGTTACCATTGTGAACTCGTAATGTCCATACCAAGCTCTAAATGCGGTCTTCAAAATATTTTCTTCCTTAATCCTCAATTGATCGTACCCCAATTTAAGATCAATTTTGGAGAATACCATTACTCCCTTCATTTGATCAAACAGTTTTTCAATCCTCAGAAGTGGCTACTAGTTCTTGATGGTAACCTTGTTCAACATTCGATAATCTATACATAGATGGAAAGTTCCATCCTTATTTTTCACAAAAATAATTGGCACTCCCCAAGGAGACACACTAGGTCTTATGAGTCCCTTATCCAAAAATTCCATTAATTGGGCCTTCAACTCATAGAGTTTTGTGGTGGTCATCCGGTAAGGTGCCTTGGATTGAGGCTCAACTCCTAGAACTAGTTCGATAAAGAAATTGAATTCTCGCTTCGAAGGCAATTTTGTAAGTTCTTCAGGGAATACGTCTTGGAACTCCTTGAGAATAGGATAGTCATCTAAATATGGCTCCTTTTTGTCAAGATTACTAACATGCACTACATAAATTACACACCCCTTTCAATGAGCCTTCTTGAGCTGCATCACAAAAATCTTTCTAAGCTTTAAGGGTCTCTACATTCCACATACCTCAACTAGGTTTCCATAATCATCCAGATAGTTAACCATCTTATCCTCACATTTCACTAAGGCCTTATGCTTAGTTAAGCAATTTATTCCCAAAATTACATCATATGAGACTAAGGGTACCACATATAGGTTGACCTAAGTTTGAAAGGTTGGAAGCTCTAACTCACTACAAAAGAGATAGTTATCTACCCTCCACTCTACTCAATTATCATACGGGATTGCCCATAAATTTTCCATGTATCTAGGTCTAATGGGTATCTTAGATATTATTCTAGGATCTATAAAGAATTCAGTAGCTCTAGTATCATTTAAGATAGAGATAGATTGGTCATAGAGCTTATGTGTTAGCTAAATTTGTGAAGCCTAATATTCTACCTGTCTAGTATCTACTATGACATGGATCTAGTGAGTCTATTGGTAGCTTCCTTCATTAGTGACTTCGACTGCTGAGGAAAATTTGAGGCATAATGGTCATCTCCACAAGTATAACATCCATCTCAAGGCCATTTGCAACCTCCTAGCTTGTCCTCTCTAAAGCCCTTCTTCTTATGGTCATCCTTACCCTTACCCTTGTTTTCTTTCTTGTTCTTTCCACCATTACTATCTTCACCCTTCTCTTGCGACTCACTTTCCCTCTTGAGATTATAGACTTGATGGATCTTGTCTCCCTTATGACATTTATTCTTCCCATAACGAGACTTAGAATTTGAATCGATGTGAATATTAGATAATTGTTGTAGCTTTTGTTCCTATTTGATGGCTTTTTGGAAGACTTCATTCATGGTTTGAGGTTCATGCATATCCACTTCATCTCCTATGTGGGATTTGAGTCCTATTATAAATTATTAGATACGAAACCATTCATCCCCTTGATATTGAGGGACATACTTCAATAGATTAGTGAAATTTTCCCAATACTGAATCATAGTCATATTTCCCTAAGTTAAATTTTAAAATTCCATCACCTTCTTGTCAAAGAAAATTTGTGGTAACCATCTCTTCCTTAAAGCTTGGAGGAAGAGTTCTCAAGTGATCTTAGTAGGCTGTAGGTTTTGTTCTAACTTCTCATTATCCGACCAAGTTGTTTCTTCACCTGAGAGATGATACGTAGCCCATGTCGCCTTAGTCTATTCAAAAAGGTTACACAGCCCAAAGTATTTTTCCATTTCTATAATCCAATCCTCAGCTCGTGTTCTGATAGCCTTACCATAGAACTTGGGAAGTGCTACTATTTTGAGGTCTTTCCCAAGCTCCTCCTCAATTCACCCTAATGGTCCTACCCCTGGACCACTATCTCCTTGATTTCCTTCTATATTCCTATAGTTCCAATCCTTGTATGCCTTTTAGACTTCTTGCTCTATTAGATCCATGCAAGACTCTTGCCAATTCAGAAGCTCTAGAATTTTCTCCAATATCTTGTTTGGCTCATTATCAAAACCACTACAACCCTTATCATGCTTGGTGGTCACCATGCTATCCCACACTTACCCTGCAACACAGTCTTTTTCATGGCATCTCAACACAAGATTCTACGAATAAACGTTCTTATGCTACATCTCATAATTTTTATATGCATACATCCCTCAATATAGAAGACATACACATACACACATTTTAGAGTCTTTCTTTGAACACACCAAGAAAATATCATTTGACATTATTTATGTTTAAGGTGAGTCAATATACTCTTATTTATAATAGGCTTCTTGTTACATCATTTTGATTTCTTGGCATAAAAAAGAGGACATTCCTCTAGGTCATCATCTAAGTTTACATCAAACTTTATAGAAGAGGATGGTTGCATGCAAAGGTTCTCCTTTTAATCTTTAATCAACAAGGGTGCATTGGTCCACACCCTATAGGCCAATCCCAAATTGTGGAAAGCTTTTTGATCTTAGGTATTCACTTTTCCTCAATAATTAAGCCTCTCTCTAACTTGATTCGTGTAAGAACCTAAGCTAGAGTTTCATCATCAAGAATTTTTTATGGAACCTCCACATTGGTGTTTCCTTCCTTTAAGTCATTCTTACATGAGGTTCTAATACTTTTCCCTTTCCTTCACCTTTCCTTTGACCTTCCAATTCCTGCATTCAATTCAGGTTCGATCAATTCTCAGGACTTCCAATTTTTGGTCAAGGGTCAACTACCCTAGTCAACTATGGTAGACTCAAAAGGCCTAGAGTTGAACCCTAAGCTTTGATACCAAATGTAATAACCCATTCCAAATTATTACTTAATTAATATTATTGTAAATGACACAAGAACATACTCCAAATTAAAAAGACATAACTAGTGGCTAAAATAAATCATAGCTACGCATGTCCATTTAAAATGAGTCAAAGATTCTTATATTCACTTAAAAAGTCAAATTATAATTTAGGTTTTACTTGGATCCTAAGGTGACAATGTCATTACATAGTACATTTTTCATCAAGTACATGAATGAATTACATCAAGTTACATCATAGACTATAATAGTCTAGTGAACAACTAAGTTTCTACTTCAATGCTCGCCTCCACTGGTGGATGAGAATATAGTTGAAGCACTTTACCACCCAACCACGAAGCTTACGCTTTCCCAGTATTCTCTTAACTTGAAGAATGTTTGACCCTGCATGGAAATTTTAGCAAGAGAACAATTTTGCAAGGTGGAATCTGGTGCGTGCTAAAACATCAACATGCAATTTCTATCTACAAGTTAGAAAAGAAAGTGCAAGATCTATTCTAGGAATGGAAAAGATTTAAATCACAAATTTCATTCATACATACGTAATGGACTATATTGCTCGGACAAGAATAATAAGTGTGTTGCAACAACAAAAAAAAATAGGTTCTAGTAAAGCAAACCTATACTCTCTGAACTCCATTTCGGTACTTGTCCCGGAAGGTAACTTTCTACTATAACAACTATCTACCCTCTAGCAACAACTACCCATAGGTTTTCTAGTCAACTAAGGTATCATTGTTATTTTCAAGTAATTGAATTATATCCTTTCACAAGTTTCTTCAAAAGAAGAAAAATAATACCAATTTGTAGTCCAAACAAAAATCAGACTTATGATTCTCAGAGTAATTCAATAATCAATCAATCATTCTTATGACTATTTTCTACTTATCATCTTAATCATTTTCATTTTTAAAATTTACTAAAAACAAAAGAAGGTATGTCACAAGTATGTGAATGTACATATATGAATTCTATGCACATTCACATATATGTGTGCCTACTAAAGTTAAAGTTTATGCATACATTGTTAAATAATCATTAACTCATATTGCAATCTTAAAATAGTATTCCAACTGACATTTCTTGTCAAGATAAAGAAAACACAATGCTAACAGTTTCACACATACTAGTATTGCATTCTCACTATTGTGTTTCTCTAACATTGTGGTTGCTTAAGAACATTCATTGTTTGAATAGAATAAATATTGTTTCCTACTAAACAATTGTGAAGCAAGTTGTTTACATATGAACATTCATTGTTTGAAGAGAATAAATACCATTTACTACTAAACAGTTGTAAAGCAAATTTTTTACATATGAACATTCATTTTTTAAGCAAACAAGTATTGTTTCCTACTAAATATTATAAATCTAGTTTTTTACATATGTACATTCATTGTTTGAATATAAAAAGTATTCTTTCCTACTAAATAGTTAATAAGAAAGTTGTTCACACATGTGCATTCATTATTTGAATAGAATAAATAATTTTTTAAATAGATAGAAAACAAGTTGTTTACATATGAACATTCATTGTTTGAACCGAACAAGTATTATTTCCTACTAAATAGTTATAAAGCAAGCTATTTTCAGCTACAATGATAACTCAATCAACAAAACAATGTCATTTACAAAATATTATTCATTGTCTTCATCATTATATTATGTTTTAGACCAAATAGTTTCACTTCATGACAAAAAAACATCATTTTCCAATAGAACATTCACTTCTTTTTAACAAAATGAGTTTTATTTCAATGAATAGAGAAATAACAATGTTGTTTTTCAATAGAAGTAGTGTCTACAACTATCTCATCTTTCATTTCAAATAGAACAATTTAATTTACCTCTGACAAATTAGGCTATCAGAATGTCCATTGTTCCATATAAATATTAATTAAAGTTCAAGAGAAATCATACAAATATTATAATTAACTAGTTCGCCATACTATTCGATTTGAAATAGGGAATCCATACTTGACTCTAAGGTTACCGGGGTTTCTTTCTTGACCCATTCCCTTTCTAGACCATATTCAAGGCCTTCTTGGTAATTCTACAAATGACCTCCCTACATGAAAAGTTCATCTTTTCCCAACCGACCACGGGTCATGTTTCAAGTTTACCCAAAATCTAGTTGGGTCTCTATAACAAACAAGTTTCGACATGAAAACTCTTTTCTTTATCTTTTCCAAGAGAATAATATCATCGACCATGAAGATCGTACCTATCATGGTTTTAAGTAACCAGACCTTATCATCCCATCATCTTCCCAAATTGATGGTAGGATCTATATGCAACATTGATCACTATTTTAAAGAAATACACTAGACCCTCTTACCATATCGGCTTAGTCGGTAATGGAAGGGTGACTTAGATAAATGCAAACATAGATGATACATTTGAATATACATTTACACAGGGTTTATACCCCTTACATGGGTTCAACATTTGAACCACTACAATACCAGTTAATAATAAAAACATATTCGATAAGAATAAAATTTTGATCGCCATGATATGGCTTACATAATTGTGTGAGCTAACACAACAATTGCACCCTGAAAGGTTCTCAAGCCTTTATCCAACTAATAAGGCTCTATCAAAGACACTTATTTATAAGTAGGTCATAGGTCGTGCGACCCCAAAAGGTGGTCAATCAAACATTATACTCAGCTCAAGGCTGAACACACAGTCACAAGAATACATTTTACCATGCCTATCAAATTTTCCTAAAAGTAGAGTGAATTCCAAAATAAATATATTTAAATCAAATTTCTTCAAAGCAATCAAATTACCTCAATAATTGAGCTTTGAATGAGGCTTGGCTCTAATTTTTCTATTACTTCGAATTTCTCTACTTTTTTCCTTGTTGTGGGATGATTCTTTCCCCAAGTTTGCTATATTTTTCCTTCCCCTATTCATTCCAAAATGGAAACAAAACGTCTTTTTGTTTTGCATGTGGCTGGGTGTTACCTGCCATAGCCATCAACCTCTATTTTAAGTTTTTCCTTTATGATTCGATAGGCCACGTCCATCATGGATTTTTCCTTATGATTTTTTCATTGATTTCCATAGTCCGATTCATAATATATATCATTTATCCATTTGAATTCAATATGAATTTGAATATGTATATGTATGTATATGTATATATATGTACAAATATATGTAATATATATGTATATATATACTTATATATTTATATATCTATAATCATTTGAATGATTTCATTCACATCTATCATGTATTCAAATAATGTTTATATATACCTATATATAAATACATATATATGTATAGATATATATGTATGTGTTCGATTTACATACGTGTATATATATATGTAATATATATGCATTCATATACAAGTTTCTTGTTTTGGAATGGCTCATAGGTTCCATACACTATCATTTAAATCAAGGAACTTGAATTTTTATTGCGAGCATCTATATATATATATATATATATATATATATATATACTAAAGAAAATAATTTTCTTTACAATGCTCGCTTTGTTTCCTTAAAATAAAAAATTTTAATCTATGAGCCATTTATTTGCAAACACTGAATCAATTCAAGTCAAGAAATTTGGTTCTCTTATATATGTAATTTAGTTCAAATGCAAGTAATCGTGCCATTATGGTGTGTGCACCCAGATTCCAATTGGCTTACCATTTGATCCAACTAAATAATCCTACTTCAACCATGTTCTTATCCTTCAACTTGTCGCCCTACAACTGCACACACTTGTACTTGCAAATTGATTAGTAGCGTTCAATCATATAAAAATTATTTTCCAAAATTTTTAAATTCAACATCAGTCAACTCCTTTCATTCAATTTTTTAATATTCCAAAATTTCAATTTAATATTTAAATGAATTTATTTAATAATTCAAATTACCATATTATGATAAATAAGCAATAAAATTGGGTTATGACAGGTTTGGTCTCTTGGAGTCCATTCTTAATGTAAATGATCAGCTAAAAAGAGGAAAAATCAGCATGAACGTCAAGCAAGAGCACTATAAAGAAGTGGAAATCTTCAAAGGTAAGCTTCTTAAAATTGGTAAGATTTGTTCCTAGGAGGATAAAGAAGCTTTTGTTGCACTTTCTCAAGAATTTTGTGAAATTTTTTTCTTGGGAATATTTTGATTTAAATGGCTTTGATCCCAAGATAGCCCAACATACTATTGAGGCAAAATAAAATGACTTTGAGTACCAAGCTTGTACCACTCATGAGAAATGAGTTGAAAATTTTGATTGAGAGTAACATTATATTTCCGATAAACTGCACTTCATGGGTTTCTAATCTTGTCCCTACTAGAAATAAAAGTGGGGAAATAAGGTTGTGTGTTGACTTTAGGGACCTAAACAGGGCCTCACTAAAATACCATTACCCATTGCCCTCTATGGAGTAGATTTTGTAAGTTTTTTCAGGTTCTTAAAGGTTCTCTTTTTTGGATGGCTATTCTAGGTACAACCAAGTGTTAGTGAAGGAAGAGGACCAGTACAAGATAGCTTTCACCACCAAGTGGGGAACAATGGAATACAAGAAAAGGCCTTTTGCATTGTCCATTGCTGGGGAAAACTTTCAAAGGGCAACAAATATGGATTTCTAAGGCCTCATGTACAAGATCGTTATTGTATATTTGGATGATATTACCATTTTCTCCAAAGATGTAAAGGAACATTTCACTCACCTAAGGAAGATTTTTGATAGGTGTAGAGAGTTTGGGATATTACTTAATCCCAAAAAGTATAATTTTTTTATGCATGACGGTTTGTTACTAGGTCATGTGGTGTCAAAAAATGGTGTGACCATTGATCCTGAAAGGGTGTGTTATTTTGGATTTGTCTCTACCTAGCCATAAAAAGGGTTAGCAAAGTTTTCTTGGAAGGATAAAAAAAATTCGGAGGTTTTATACCTAATATTGGTGATTTGTTAAAACCACTAACAACTATGTTGAAGAAAAATGTGAGTTTCAACTGGTCAAGGGAGGGAAAATAAAGTCTTGAGGCCATCAAAGAATCCATAGCAGTAATGCATATGTTGATAAATCCTAACTTTTCCAAAGATTTAATTCTCTATACTTGTGGAAACATGGATACCATCTAAGCCATGCTAGTGCAAAAAAATGAGGAAAACTTGGAGCTGCTGATAGCATTCTTCAATCAGGGCCTAGAAGGTTATGAGAAAAGGTATTATTTTGTTGAGAAGTATGTAATTGTTGTAATCAGGATCCTCAAAAATTTTCACCATTTGGTTTCCAATAACAAGATTCAATTAATGGTTGGTCACCCAAGTTTTTGAGTGACAAGATGGTTGGGTGGGCAACCAAAGTAATGGAGTATGATGTGGAAATCCAAGTCACAAAGCTTGTAAGAGGTAATTTTTTGAGTGAAAAACTAGTTGGTGACATGGGAAATAATGAGAAAGAGGTTTTAGAAGTGATCCTAGCCATCCAAGAACAACCCTAAACAACTACACATATTTCTCCCTAGAGATGGATATGTGATATGGTCCATTTTCAACAAAAAAGTGAGTTCCCACAAGGGATGGGCAAGCCTAAGAGAAGGTACTTTAGGCTATAATCCATCCCATATGTCCTCCTAAATGGTATAATATTTAAGAATGATGCCAATGGTGTGTTGCTTATATGTATTGATATTGATCAAGTTGACAAAGTGCTTGAGGAGTTCCATGATGGGGTAGCTAGTGGAAATTTTTCACCCTGAACAACAACTTTGAAAATAATGAGGGCAAGTTATTATTGGCCTATTTTATTCAAGGACACACATGAATGGGTAAGGAAGTGCAAGAAATGTGCCTTTTTTCTCGAGAAAGGAAAGATTAGCAACTCTTCCTTTATAGCCTATTGAAGTTGAAAAACCCTTCATGAAATGGTGTATTGACTTTATTGGAGCCATTAACATACCTTCTAGTGTAGGGCATAAATGGGTCCTCACTACCACCGACTAATTTACCAGGTGGACTTAAGCTGCAACATTGACTTGGAGGCTAATGAGACTATTGTCCTAAGTTTTTATGAAGAGTTGGTGACAAGGTTCATAGTGCCTGATTCTATTATTTTTTATAATGCTTTGGATTTTGTGGGTACAAAATTAAGTGAATGGGTATCAAGAATGGCATGTATCTAAGTACCTTATCAAACTATTATCCTCAAGGGAATGGTTTGGTTGAGTCAACAAAAAATAAATTGATAAGGATCATCAAGAGGACCATGGAAGATAATACTAGGACTTGGAATACCAAGCTAATGTCAACCCTATGGGTGGATAGAATGACCCCCCAAGAGATTTTCTGGAAACTCCCAATACATGCTAGTGTATGGAAAAGAAGAAGTGTTTTCTTTATCAGTTGAAGTGCCAGATCTTGAGTTGGATAATCAATTGGAAATTCTAGAGGGGGAGGACCCAATTATGGTCAAGTATGCACAACTAATCGAGTTAGAATAAACTAGAGATAAAGAAATGAAGACAATGGAGGAGCATAAAATCAAGTGAAGAGGTATTTTGACAAAAGGGCCACCCCTAGAGTCTTCAAGGAGGGTGATGTAGTCCTTAAATGGGAATAACTTAGGAATAGACCTAGAAGGAACACAAAATTTGATGCCATGTGGAGTGGACATTACATCATTTCTGAGTGCAAACAACATAATGCATTCCAACTATCAAAAACTGATGGAGAAGAAGTACCAATCCCAGTTAATGAGATTCACCTCAAATGCCATTTTTGAGATATTATCAATCTTTTGTACATATTATATTAGGTTTTTGTTTTCAAAAAAGTGATTTTGCACACCCTACATTCTCCTTAAGGGAATGTATGCTTCTAGTTTCTTTCTTTCCTCCAAGTGTGATTTGCACATGCTTTGTTTTTCCCCCTAGTGAGCCCAATTTTTACAATGCTTTCCCCATGAATCTACACCCATTGGATTGATAAGGTCCTTGGATTCCATGATTAGAATTAAATCATCCTACAAAGTCACCAATAATATTTCCATTTCATGCCATCTTGATGACCCATCATTTTAAATTGATCTAAGAGATCTCACATGGGTCATACTACATGAGTCTCCCTTGAAAAGGTCTTAAGTTGGATAAGTCTAAGAGTTTCAAGTTTTTGGGTTGTCTCTTCCCCCCTTCCCAACATGCTTCCTTCATCACCCTCGATCTTACACCTCTTTTGTCTTCTTCTCCTTTTCTCTCTAAGATTTTCAGGTGTTGGCCTTTGGCTTTACCCTTTAGACCTTACCGCTTCCTTGTTGTAAGTCATAAGCCCCCTACTCGACCCTCGAAGCCTAATTATATCCTTTAAATATTTTCCTAAGTCTTTCCTTTTTGGACTTCAAAGTATTGGTTTGACTCTTATCACTTACCACCTTTTCATATTTCCCTCCTCTCCTTCCCCAACAAGGCATAAGCTTGCTCCCTAACCCCTAATCCCTGATCTCATATATCGAATACTAAATATCAAGCTTTCTACATTCACTTTCCATACTTCTTCCATTCCCCTTTACAAGGCCTCTGAATATTTGACTAATATTATATTTTTTAGACATTCAAGTTCGGGATTCTATCTTACTCCTTACCAATTATTTGGTAAGAGGTAGCCTTTACCAATTATTTGGTAAGAGGTAGCCTTTACCAATTATTTGGTAAGAGGTAGCCTTTACCAATTATTTGGTAAGAGGTAGCCTTTCCTTCTGAGGCTTGATGCCCAACATGGGAGAAACTTTTGGGTTTCACAGTTTTGACCTTCCTTGTTACGTTCTTTAGCAAGTGAAAGCAATAGGCCTGAATCCCGAACCCCTGACATTTCCCAGTTTTTATGGTCCTTGGTTTCAACCTCCTTTCTTTGCATCTCTAGCAAGTAGCAAGCAATAACCCTGACGCCCAAGGTCCAAGTGTCTTTTTCTCTTTAGAAAACAATACAAGGTATCCCAAATGCCCAAGCTCTGACAAAGACACCTTTTCAGGGTTCCAAGCCATTTATTTCTTGATCAAACATGAGGTTCCTTTCAAGCTCGATGCCCCAATCTTCCATAGAATGGCATTTTTTTTGTGACAATGCCATTAATTTCTGATCGACTTTCTCACTTTCCTATTCAAATTTTGAGGCTTTAGTACAATATTTATTGTGCTTCCTAATAGTTGTGGTTGATATCACAAGAACACATGCTCATTTATTGATAATTATTGTCCTTCCTTTCATGAAAACATGAAAACAAATATATTTTAATGAAATGAAGGTACTATTCTATTAAGTTTTTTTTCAAATAGACAATCTGCCTCCCAATCTAGATCATAAGGGGAGGGAGGACAAAAAAATAGAGAGATAATAGTAATATAAGATCTAAGCATCTAACATGTAGTGAGGGATAAGGAATTAGTTGGAAGTACATCATCATCTTGAATATCATGTGAGATAAGTGTTAATGATCATGTGAAGATCAATGAGAATGTCAAAATATCCATAAAGGACTAAAAAGGCACTACTCAAAATAGAAGTTGGATGATTCTCTGTCAAGATTTGTGACAGGTGAAATATCACTACTAATATCTTTAATGGGACCAAGAATAGGATTAGAAGAAGGTGGATCTTCATTTATGAGAACTAGTGTAGAATGGTCTAGAGGTAGAAGAGAAATTGGATTGAGATTTTTTTTGTGGTATAGTGGGGTATTGTAATGCTTTATCTTTCTTTTGGGAGGTGGGTTGGGGATTTCTCTATCAATGATGATAATATAAATAATATATTTCAAATGGGGATTAGACAACTGAGGGTGGCACTAAAAATTACACTAGTGTTAGACATGTCCATTGGTATTAAAAATAGAGGTATACCAAGAAGCTCACAAATGAAAGGGAGATCCACCAAAGGTTCTAAGACCACCTACACCATTTAGGGGTGAGGCTTGTATAGGTCAGAACGAAGGAAAAAAGGGGTCACAATAGGAGTAATAGGAAGTGGAGGAGGAGATAGAGTGATCATGATATCAAGAGGTAGTCACATAGGATGAGGACACTTAATGTAAGGCATATTTAAATCAAATCTCTACCCATAAAATGTTGACAACACTTGTGTTATCATGCAAGCTATTTTGAATAGTGACATGATTCATATATAGTTGTATGAGGAGGGGGAGGATCTCTCTACTTTGGTTTTTGGATGTTTCTTGCATATGGCATAGGAGGAACAATCCAAGGATGAAACGAATGAGATAGATGTGGTACACATGATATGAAATTCATCATGGGTGTATTTACTCTTGCCAAAGGAGTAGGGGAAGAAACTAAAGACACCACTAGAGGGTGAGGAGAAACTAATACATATAAGGATTCTCATCCCATAGATTTCTTGTTCTTTTCTACCAGTGAGTTAGGTTTGGGAATGGCAAGAACCACATGAGGAAGAAAAACCTAAGAGAAGGATCTATGCAACATGGGTGCCTTTACTCTTTCCTCCATAGAGATAGGTTGTGAGTCCAATGAAGGTAAAGGATGTTGTCCCAATGAAGATTCATGTCCCTAGCTATCATATATTTAGATAAAGGAATATAAGAAGAGTACAAAGGTTATGAAATAAAAGGTGATACAACTATAGGAAAAGAGGATGATGCATGAGCATCCGAGGTACCAAAAATCAACAACAACAAAAAAAGAAGTATTTAATTTTATTTAATTTTTTTGTGGAATAATTTTATTAGGTGAATAAAATAAAATATTAAGGATTAAATAATTTATATTAAATTATTAGTCTTATTTTATATTGCAAATTTTGAGTGGCAGATAATGGTGGAGGTGACATGGAAAACTTGAAAATAAAAAATAAAAATAAAGAAGTAGAGTTGGGCATGGATTCTTGGGGATTTACAAGTTATGATAACTAATTAATTGTTCCTCGGCTTTTGCATGGTGAATTCGGATGCCCGAGAGCAAGTGGTTTGGATTTTTCTATTCTGAGACTCCTATTTGTGAGGAAGTGGTTGCTTTTTCTTGGCCAATCATGGATAGTGGTTACAAAAATATGCCTTTTCAACATTTAATGATTTTAAATTAATTTTTGAAAGGATATTTTCTATTTCCAAGCATAGCAAATTTGGATTTATAGGAAAGTTGTGAACGAGTTAATTTATATGATTCATTTTGGTCATTTTCGAGGGTTGTTGCTGAGATTGAAGATGGTACTTCCTAGGTGTGGATTTTTGAAGAAAGACGGTAGAAGCCATGATTTTTCAGGTATAAGAGAGTGTGGAGGAAACAAATTGAATATTAATTCCATGGTTGAGGGTGGATTCATCCACAAATTCAAGATTGCAAGTACAATTTTTTTTTGTTTGAAGTCTACAATGAAGGGAGAGAAATTGCAACTATGCTTGCTTAGTAGTTTCCTGTTTAAAATCTGATTATAATTTGTTTTTACTGCTATATATCAGTCCTATTGACTGCAATATATTATATAATCAGATATATGGATGTTTGTAAGTTATTTGTGCAAGTTTAAATTAATGAAAATTGCTTCATAGTTGTTGTTTTGCATTAAAATATCTTCTATTTGTTGAATGTTTTTTGGGAGAGGATTTGATAGTGGATTTAGAGAGTATCCTCTTTTGATAGGTCAAGTCTTCCTATTTCATCAGAGGAAGAGGGTGTGGTAAATGAGGATGCTAGATAATTCACTTATTTTTTGATAACATTTAAATAATATTTACATGTGAGGTCTTAAAGGTCCTAATGGTAGGCCAAAAATAATCTAAAGAAAAGTAATCAAAAAATGTGAGCATTTTATATCTAGTGTAATGGATAGTATGCATAACTCTATTATGTGGAAACTAGAGGAATTTGTGAACAAAAAAAGAAACTTCCTTCATGGAAAGGATCAAAGGATGCCCTAATTTCACATGCAAGTGATTAGAGTTTGAAATAATAAATAAAAGGATATCCAAACAATTAGTTCCAACTTGGATAGAGAGTATGATAGAACCCAAGGTAGCGAGGGATAGTTTGTTGTGTGTCTAGATGAATAATTTTGATTCCCTGTATTTATCTTGATACATTTGTTTGATATATAGTATTTACTTGAAGTAAATGGGAATGTTTAGGGGGTCATGCTCTATACCATTATGCATGTAAATTAAAGAAAATATATGATAAGGTTGGGAATGGTTGATGATTGAGATGATTGGGGGTGAGCATCCATAATAGCTACCATATAAACTAAGTGGGATTGAGATCTACTAAGATGAGATTCAAGTGCTTGGGAGTAGGAGGAAGGTTGATAAATTTTGCATAATATTTGGATATTTTGGTTGGGTTTTATATTAAAATTATTAAAATTATTAGGATCATATAGTAGTTGAATGGTACCAAAATCAATGTGGTCTTGGATGATATTTCTAAGATGCATACAACACTCAATATCATGACTAGGAACTATATAGAATTGATAAAATGAATTTTGATCATATGAAGATGGAAGATGTTGATTTGTTGGAAGAGGATGAATTGCTAATATCTAAATTAATTTTATTAAAGAATTTTTTTCATAATATTGTGGAGAGACTCGGATAGTTTTTAAATATCAACATCTTTGAGGCACCATAAAGGAGCATTGGGTGTTTGAGAGGAACAGGAGGAATTACTAGGAATATAACAAGGATTTGATGTGTTGGATCCTCCATATTTATTGGATGACAAATGATAGTCACATAAAGTGGTGCATAGATGTGAAAATGAATTAAACTTCATTAAAAATATTTTATTTTGAAATGAAGGCTATTATTATGAAAACTCATTATACATCAAAAAAATAAAAATGCATAATAAAGTTATGAGAATATATCTAAAGATGATTTCTATAATTTTTTTTGTTTTTCCCTTCCTTACAATGGAAAAGGTTAGTGAAAGTGATCTATGGGATAATATTAGCTTGTAATTTTTGTAAAAAATGATTTATCAATTATTCAAAAAAATTGATTCAATGGTTAGGAAGGGATAAAAATAAGTCCAACATGGTCTCTTATACTGCCCATGGGAAGAAAACTCCAATAGTGCATCTTGAAATAGAAAATTTGCACAATGTAGTGAAGGAACATATATATGTTTGTGGGTCTCCCTTACTATTATGCTGCTGAAATAGTGTCACCTTGAACCTTGTGGGCTAGGGAGTGGCAAGAATATGTAGTGATAGAGGGTTTTATCTCTAATACAAATGAATTATTGGTAATGGAAGTAAGTTGATGTTACAATTGGCTAATTTTTTGTCCTAGTTATTTTATCATGGAGTCTATTGTATGTGTGAAACTAATAGACATATGTTGTGTAGAATATGTTAAATCATATATGAAGTGGTAGACTCAAATGGTGTAGAGGTGCCAAAATTTCTTCCATAGAAACTAGAAGTGAAATTAGTAAAAGGAGGTATAAACCTAATAGATAAAGTATAATCCCCTGATTAGTATGGAATAACCATGGCCATACATGTAGTGGTTACTATATGGATGGTAGAATTTACATCATTAAAGCTATATATGTTCTAATTATGTTAGAATGGGAGTCATGAGTATCTTTAAAAGTTTATGTATAGGCTAGGATATTATCTTGTACAATGTGGACCAAGCCACAAAGGAACTCCAATACCTCAGAGTGATTATTTAACAAGTTTCTAATAGCATCAAGGACAAGCACTACTTTAAGGGAAAGGGTTTCCTTGGCTAATAAATCTTATAACCTATGCAAATGTTGGTCTAGATTTTTGAGTTGAGAATCAAAGTCTTGTAATGTAGCTTGGTGATCAAACCTAGTATAAACACAAGTTAAATAGTTGATGAGGAAGCTGGTTGTATTTTTATTAGAGGGAGGATGAAGGATTCTTAATAGTGAATTTTTTATTTGAGAAATTTAGGTGATTTCTTTAATAGGAGTTGTGAAGAGATGCAATAAAGAAATTTTATGTGTTTGTAGGCTTCTTCTAGAAACATTATTAGAGTAGAAAGACTAGGTTATAAAACTTATAAAACATTTTACAACACATAATATAAGGCTCTATTGTTTAGAAAATGGAATATTTTTTGTAAATTTATGTGTGTGTGTGTATGACTCTAATGAAAGGAATATTAGATTTCTTGAGAGTAAATTCACCAATTACACTAGGATACATAAAAAATTCTTAAGTCCCTCCAAATTTATTATTTAGATTTGTATTGGTTATCCCTTTCTAGAATTTTAATTTTAGAAAGACAATAAAATTAACTAATTAATATGTATAAAGAAAATAATCTAGTGAAGATATTGGATTGCAAAAAAATCACAATATTTTTTTAATAAAAAAAATGAAAGATGCAGATGAATAAGAATTTGGTGTAAAAATATGGAAGTCTCTATCTATGACACCAACATGATGTGAGGACATCTATGAGATTTGTTTTCATCCTTTCCAAATAAACTAATCATGTATAAACTAGTATGAAAAATCCCTTGTATGCATAAAATATGAAAGGAAAATTTTGAAATAAGGAGTTGCTAAAATAAAAAAGATAATTTTGATAAAAATACTATTAAAATATTGATATAGAGTGAAATAAAATATGAAATATAAATAGACTAGAAACGAGAGATCATCGAATGCAATAACTTCTTCCCCACCAAACTTACAACAAGAGAAAATGGAGAAAATGTTTTTGATGGATTTTACGGTCTTGCCTTGGTCAAACCTTATATTGGTCTTCCAACCTCCACTCATAGCCTTATTTTTTATTAATTTTAAGATAAAAGATAGTACAAAATAAAATTCTCAAGATACAATAATAATAAAAAAGATTAAATAATAATTGGAAATGCTTGGTTTTTGAGGTTTCCTCTAGCTTTGCCTCATGAAATTGCTTCTATTTTTTTCTCCAATGTGATGGATCTTACTTGGTCTCTAGAGTTGGTGAAATTATTGGTGAGTTCCTATTTGAATCCTTCATTATTCTCTTTATCCTCCCTCTTGGAGGCTTTGGAAAAATATTGTCTTTATAATGGCCCTTTTGTTGTTGACGGTTGCTTGGCTCGAAGATCCATTTTCTCAAATTGGGCTATCTCTTCCTATAGACATGGAAAATATACAATTCGATCTAACACACTTGATCCTGATTACTAACGACGTTTCTTCCTATATTACACTCTCAGCTTATCATCATCTTTTTTCTCTTAATTAGATAAATCATTATTTATTTAATTAGGTCTTTCTCCTCTGTTGATTAAATTAATCAATTTAATTTAATTAACCCTAAAGTCCCCTTCTAATTAAATAATTCATTTTATTTGCTTAATTCTCTAAAGTCTTCTTATTAAATTGAATAAATTAAACCTTATTTAATTTAATCTAACATTATCCCCTTTAGTTAAATAAATCAAAAACATTTATTTAATTAAATCTTTCCTCTCAATTCTGATTTAAATCAACTCATAAATTGAGTCAAAATTGTCAAATCATCTAATCCCTCATTAAATTGATCAAATCTTGATTAATTTAATCTCAATCACTAAAATCCTCTAGAGAATGCAACTTGCACAATAAATCAATTACTTTCATTTATTTAATTGCCTATTTTCTCTCAACATGGAATAAAGGAGTAATATTCCTTCAAATTTGAATTCAAAATCCAAGTAGATTTGTACATCCAACAAGGCATTCACTCATCTCACATGTCCTTGTGCATTGAGCCAAGTGGCATTTATTTCATGTCTCTTTCCCTCTCACATGCCATTTTCTCAAATTCAAATTCCACCTAATGACATTTATTGGAACTTTGGCCAAAATGTGCACAACCTTCAACCATTTACATCTTGACAAGTGGCACTTGGCCATTGGATGTTGAATGATCCCACATTTCTCAATTCCACTCTCTCTTCCATTTTGGAAATCTATAAATGAGAGACTCTTCCTCTCATTCTGACATCCACAATTTGAGTAAACTTACTATACTCAACTTCATCCTCATCCACACTTAGAGAAAAGTTATTCTCTTCACATTGAGAGCTAATTTTGTCCATTTCATAGCTAGGTTATGCCAAAATCTCATCAAGGATATTCAATTATCAACGAATCATCAAAGAGCTTACAAAGGAGTTAGGAAAGGGCCAATTTCAACACATCAATTAGCACCACCTCCCCCATGGGATCAAGAGTTTTCTTTGCTTAAATAGATTTGATTTAGTTTCTTGTATTATTCTTCATTTCATTTCTATTATTGAGAATTGTTAATGTATTTCATGGGGAATCCCTCTTTTATCTTGCATATCAACTAACTAATGTGTTTGTTTGTCATGTCTATCCAAGAATAGGATTGGGGTTCACACTTTCCTGTGGAAGCTTATAGTGGAAACTCTTGTGGGGGATAATCCCCATGATTTCCATACTCAAATTTCATGCCTTCAACCCCATATTGGTGAATCTATCTACTATAAAGCTCAAATTTCCTTCAATGCAATTCACTTTCTTATCAAGAATGCTTTGGATGATCCACATTCTACTATATTTTTTCCTCCACTCTTGGAGGTGGCTTCCTCTTTTGAAAGTTTCTTTGAATTGTGACCTCTTTGTAAGGTTTTGATTAGCTTCATTCTATGCTCTTTGTAGTAATATATAAGTCCTATGGCGTCTTCATTTTATAATCTCAAAAGCATTGTATTTTCTCTATGGAGTTATGCTATGTTATATCTTTTTTTGTATTATGAATAAATGATATAGTGGCTTGCCACTTTTACCTAAAAAAATAAAGATTAAATAATATTTTATGTAAACAATGTTAGTTCACTTTAAAGGGGTCATAAACAAGTATAAAATGTAAATAAAAAGAGAAAGGGAATAATGCACCTTGAAGGTTTTGAAAAATTCCAAGATGACCAATGATATTGCTATCATTTAACGCCACCCTTATATGACCCATCATTGATAACCGATCTGAGTGATCCTACATGGGCCATCTTACATTCATAAAATTTAATAAGTCCCACATTTTTAGGGTTTCGTCTTGTCACTTACTTCCTTACCTTCATTCTTTCTTCATCGCTTCACCCCTTCTATTCCCTCCATTCATTTCCCCAGGTATTTTAGGTTTCAGCTTTCATCCTCACCCTTTACCTTTTATCGATCCCTCAAGGTAAGCCTTTGGCCATATCTCTGCCACCTGAAGCTCGATAAGGTTTGATTTAGCTAAGTCTTTTGTCTTGGCGGACTTCAGCTTTCGATCCTCCCTCTTCTCTCTTCCCCTCCTCTTCCTTACATTTTTTCTTATTTTTCCCTCGACCTTCGCCATTCACCCTTGCATCTTACCTCTTACCTTCAGAGGTAAGAGGTAAGGATTCCCTCTGACCTCCAAAAAATTTCTTGTCTGGCTTTTAGTCATCACCTAAGGTTTCTTCTCTATGTTGAAGAGATTTATTATTTGGTCTCTCCAACATCTTCTTATCTCCCCAATGGTTTCTCTTTCAAAATTTGACTAATTGTTAGAATTTTGGAAGTCGGCCTTCGGCCTTCTCCGTTACCTCTTACCTTTCCTTGGCAAGAGGTAACCCTCCTCTTCGACCCTTGACCTTTTCTTCCTTCATTGTAGTTTACTCTACCTTCCTCTAAGTACACAGTAAGTTGTGGGACCAAGGCCCGATATCTGATGACTTAAGGCTTGATCTCCAAAGGCTCCTTGTTAAAGAGAGAATGCAATGTCAGTGAGACCTATTTTGTGGTCCCTTTGATATTCCAATGGAGATATATTGAAGAGAGAATGTAATGTCAGTAGGACCAGTTTTATGGTCCCTTTGACATTCCAATGGAAGGAAAAAGTTTCCTCATCAGAGGAACAGGTGAATTTTGGTGGTACCTTGATGCTTGTCCCTTCAAAATTCCAAAAATTTCATTTTTCAGAAGTTTTCTCCATTTAATTCACAGGCTTGTAGAGCTTCCCTCTCGGACCTGGGGTCCCAACCTTCCATGAATTGGTGCAGTCTCTTCACCAAACACCATTAATGCGCATCTACTTCCCAATGGCCAGGCTTGAATTTTAGGGTTCAAGGACAACATTAATGCATTTTGGTGACTTCTCCAGGTAGTTCTATAAGGTGCCATGCTCATTTATCGTGGATGGGTGTCCCTTCTAATTTCTACCTTACCTAATCATAGATTTAATAGGGATTTGGACTTTTTCTTATAAATATTTATGGTGAGACAGATGCCATGCAAGTTTGTTATTCTCCAGGTCCTTTTGGCATGATTTCTCATAACAAGTATGGGCACCCATGATCGTTCAATGTATCTTGTCGACCTTGCACTATGATCCATGCCTTAGTCATGTTTTTATGAGAGCTCCATTATTTCACACCACAAGATTTACTGCTAACCCTATTTGGGTTAGGGTTAGTTATTGTTCATCTCAGTTATTCCTGATTTATAAAGGCAAAAAATGTATTCATTTTAAGCGTTCTTATTCCTTTGGCTCCTCTAGGGTTTTCTCTTGCATATCGTATTTCACACTCTACCATTGTAAATATTACAATTTTGCCTCTGCATCAATGAAATGATCAAGTTTCCTCTTCTCAACTCTTTTATGCTTGAGTAAGTTATTACCTTGCATATCTAAGTGTTTTTTTGTATTTTTCAAGCCTGTATGCTATGTTAAATGGTTTACAATTGTTGGTTGTGAAACTTTATTTCCCCTCAATGCCTTGTCAAACCCTAACCTCCATGTTTTCCCCTAAGATTCGACCAAACTAAGAGCTGTGATAATCCCATTCTCCCTCTTCAACGATGAATTGTGTAATTTTGGTCAAGAAGAAGCAACCATTTCCATCTCAGTGTATCACCTCCACTTTTCCCTTCATGCATCCTTTCTAAACCTTTTCCCTTGTTAGATGTTAGTGGTAGGTTTTCATGTTTTGGGTTGGACCAACACTTTGCACTAGGATTGAAAAAGGAATCTGATCTTCTCTGTAGATTTGACCTCATAGGTGCAAAGGTCCCACACCTTGAGGTCATTTCCATTGTGTCATTGTAATGGTGATTTGTGTGCTCAACAGGGTGCAATTTCATGTGACAACAAATACTTTACCTCAACTATTTCCATGAACTCACAAAAATTCACTTGAAAATGGATTAGTAATCACATGTAAGAATGATCAGTAAGGCTTCACATAATAGTTGGTCTTTTTCCTCAAGAGATAAAGTTTCAAACTTTTATTTTTCAAGTAATGGAATGAGTCTGGAATTTAAATTGGAAACAAAAGGTAGGAGAAAGGTTTTATATGTACTTAGCTTGAATTTAGATTCATTTCCTTCCTAACTTTCAGTGAACCAAGGTAACATAATGTATATGGGATACTACCACATTGCACAAACATATGCTTTTTTTTTCTTATCCGAGAAAAAAATGATCTGGAAAGGATGTAGAAAGGAAAATTTGTCAAAAATTTATGAAGAACTAACCTCAAAGTACTAAATTTTTGTATTTATATTAATTTATATCAAGATACCAAATTGAGGAAAAGATATATTGTGAAATTGCAAGGGGTAATTTTCAACATTATATAGGCTCAAAAGAAGTAAGTATGTAATGTCCTTATCATTATAAAAAATAAATAAAAATATGGAAGAAAAATTAGTAGGTTGGGTGTTAGATTGGACATATATAGTTCATAGATCCTTGTAAAGTATTTTCCTATGCTTAGAATAAATTTTAATTAGATCCCAAAAGGAGATCTTGGATTACATATATTGGAACTATTTAATATTATCATGCTCCTTGGAATTTTATATGTAGAATTGGGAGGGTAAAAATATCCATAAGAGTAGAAGAGAAGTTGAGATTGATAAGTGTTTCCTATTATAACAAGTTTCATGTGAGTGAAAAATATTATGATAATCAGTTGACATGAATAATGGTATGTATGATAACATGAGAAGAACAAGATCACATATGAGATGTGGGAGAAAATTGAAGATCATGTGTAACACTACTTACTTTTTAATTGATTGCTGAGGTAGGGTGGGGGAATTTGTATACAAAGTAAAATTAGGATGGGAATTAAAAAATTACGAATATAATGTTTCACATTTGTGGTTTGGACTAGAGAAATATGGGATTCATGTTTTCTTTGATAGGTATATATATGGTCTATTGGGATGCTAAGTAAATGTGTAATTATTTGTGTGGTTTCAAGATTAGAAAAGATGGATGATTGAGTGATATGAAAAGAGGAAGAGAAGCACATGTTTTAGCTATATGTGTAGAGTGATTGATAAATATATTTTTAACTAATAAGAGACTTCAAACATGGTATGAGAATTAAATAATCTAGTGTGTTTACTTAAAGTGTGAGGAAAATGCGTCATCACACAATAATGGGTCCTAAACTTGGGACATCTTGATTTTTCCTGAAATCTTATAATTTTTAGAAAAATTAATGTTTTAAGCCTTGAGGGGTTCCATATAAAGGAATTTTATTGAATAGTGTTAGATAAGTCCCTCTTAGATCAAACCCCCTTGGATAGAACCCCTCTCATCTTAAATCATACCCATAATGGTGTCTCCTTCACAAGTATCTATCCATTATTATAAGCTTTCGAAAAACTATAATTTTGAATATTTTGAATATTTTTATTAAATTTATATTTTATATCTTTTGAGTGTAGGTTTTTCACCAAACATAAAGATATTTGTTTCACACATGTGAAAAATAGAAAAATAGAAAAAAAAATCTAAAAAATATGTGTGCACTAGGTGAAACAAAGAAAAATAGGGTGAGGGATCCCAAAACAGATTAACCAAATCGATACAACCTATTTTTACTTGTTATTTCATTCAATTATGAAGTTAATAATTCATAAATGAATATTAGAAAATAAACTTAACTGATATGCCATTCAAAAGGAAATTTTGAAGAGGGTAAAATATTGTGTACCTATTGCAAAACAGTATTTTTTCATGCCTCACTGAGGACTCATTCACCTAGTGGCAAATGGGTCCTAGCTAAGGTTCTATAAAACCAATTTACAAGTTTTTTTCTTCAATTTTTGAACTCTCATATCCTATTCAGAGACTATAAAAAACTCGGAAACAAATCCTATAGCTCAGTTTTCATGATTTTTTGCAAGAAATGTGACAACTTTGACAACTTTCTCCATTTTTTCTCTCCAAATGATCTTCAACCAAAAACCTACAATCACACATCAAATAGAAGAAAATGTTGTTTTGTTAGGGAATAGGGGTTTGCCTTGGTCAAACCTTGTTTTGGAAATTAAACTTTGTGATGAAACAATACATAAAGGAATGATGAAAGAACAACAATGTGTAACAACTCACCAAACCTTATTGAAACCTTGGATTGCAAATCTGAAACTTAGCATGAAATGGCCTCAATGAGAGTAAATTTTGATCATTAACTTTACATAATATAATGGCTTTGAACACTTGAAATTGATCACCAATGCTACGTCATCACATTAGCTCAACAACATGCACGACTTTGAAATGATGATTGATATCTTCAATTATTGTAATAAACTTCAATAATCTACCCGCAAATTCCTTATTGAATGCTCTTGAATGCTCTTGTGAAAGTACTCTTGATTGCTTATGAAGATCTAAGATGAAACTATGTGAAATAACCTTGTATTTATTGAACAATAAGGGAATGGGTGCTTTATAACCTAGGTCATAGAACACCACTTTTCTTCTATTGACATTCAAGGAGGTCCTAGGAATCCAAATTGAATTGACTATTAGCCCCAAAGGGTGAGTAAATTATCAATGAGGGAGACCTAGGAGGGGGTTCTTTAAGCTTTGAGGGGTTCAGCACCAAGAAAAAGCTTGGAAAAAACAACTTAACATTCAACTCACAAAACCTAGTAATGCAAGCTAAATGATGAAATTAAGCAACAACAAGTTAGGATATGTGTACCTAGGAAGTCTAGAAATGTAATGAGGATTCTAGAAATGCAAATAATTTTTCAAAAAGTGTTATGAAAGACTAAGACGCCCTTGCTATTGTCTTAGTCCCGCTGCTAATTTTTGGGGAAAATACAAAATCTTCGGATATCAGAACAAAATTTGAAAGAATCTCTACAAAATACCTTCAAGAGGACTAAGACACCCTAGGTGGCAACTTAGTCCAATCTAGAATTTTTAAAATCTTTGAATGTGATCCTAAGGCTCAATGTCTACACTTCCTTATTCTTTGATCTCAGGTCTTGAATCTTTTGCATTTGGCCTATATGTGAGTTTTCATGAAGATGACAACTTTACAATGCAACTTTGAAACTTTGAAACTTTACACTTCAAATGATCTACAAATATTCAAACTAAATATGTAAACACAAACACACAAGAGAGTAAAAACTTGTTGATTGTTAGTAAATGGGGGTTTGCCTTGGTCAAACCCCTTGTCGGTAATTAAACTTTGAAAAGAAATGAAATGGATGGAAATAATGAATGAACAACATGTAATGTTACAACTCACCAAACCCTTGCTAAGAAGTCTGCAAACTTGTGTGAAATGGCTAGCTTGGATCTAGATCTTGAATCAAAGGAATGCTTGATAGATATGGACTTGAATTTCTTTCTTGAATCAAAACCCTATATCACAAATGTTAGCTCAAAAACACAGATGATGCAACAATCTCCTTGATGTCTCCAAATGCTTGATGAATTGCTCTTGAATGCATAAAATTTCCTTAGGAATGAATACTTGAATTCTTGTTATGAAAACGAGTGGAGGAACCTTTTATTTATACATATTCATGCTCAATATCCTGAAATTACACCACAACAAGCCAACATATGAATTCATTAATTAGGGGAAGCTAAATCTCGCCAAGATTTGAAATTAAATCCCAAAAAACACTTAAGGGGGACTAAGACGCCCTAAGTGACATCTTTGTCCCGAGGCATGAAACTCGGGGCTCATACTCCAAAAAGGGGCCCATTTAAGGAATGCTTGAAATCAAGGTCCCAATACCTTTGGGAGACAAAGATGCCCTAGGTGGAATCTTAGTCCTGACCCAAAAATCAGGGACACTTAGCCAAAATCATTAAATTATCATTTATCCTTTGATGTTTGTCAGGATTAGCCATTAAAAGATATAGTTCATTAGGCTTGTGGATGCAAAATAGGACCAATTAAGACATAAATAAGGATAAAAAATCAAGGCAAGGCTAAATAAGTGTGAAAAAACAAGGGTATGCATTTTTGTACACTAAATTTAGCCCCCACTTTAGTGAGAGGATGAACTTGCTCCAAAATCATAATAAAGTAGTCAACCACGCAATAAAGAGGGGTTCAAATGTATAAATTCTAGTAAGATAGGATGACAATAATCAAGAGGGATGGTCAAGCCCCTAGGATCTAGATCCTATGTTAAACCAACATAAGCACAAAGGAACACACTTGTAGGTGATATATGAAGCCATAACTAGATCACAGACATACACCATCAAAGATATAAAAAGGAAAAAAGGAAAAAAAGAAAAGGGGTATGTGCAGGATCATGATGGGCTAAAAAGTGGCGATATCTAAGTGATATGATGACCCATGTGGCTGACGAATTTTTTTTTACCCAAAATTGATGAAATGAAAAAGGTTTTTAAAGGATATTCTCATCTTTCTACCAATATAAATTATTCTTTACTTTGAATTTAATTAATAATTATTATTCATTTTCTGTTTGAATTACGACTAAAGTCCCGATTGATAGGCTGATTGAAAAACATCTATAAATTTCAAACGGTATCACATTTTTTGAATCTAAAACATGTGTCACATTCTATTCTTTGCATACTATAGGATTTTAAAAAAAAATGAATTTCATGAATTTTTTACCAAGTTAAGGTGTTATGACATTGCTATCAAGATTCAACCATGTAGTTTTCGAGTCAAACTCATTGACCCATGATTCATGAGTAGTGGTTTACAAGAACCCATCTCTCATGATAATGAATGGTTCACTTAGCACCCATTGCATCTAGGTGATTCTCAAAGAGGTGAAGCATTGGTTTGTCCCGGGAGGTCACCCATCCCAGTACTGCTCCAGCTCAAGCACGCTTAGTTTTCGAGTCAAACCGTGTAATTTTTGAGTCAAACTCATTGACCCATGATTCATGAGTAGTGGTTCACAAGAACCCATCTCTCATGATAATGAATGGTTCACTTAGAACCCATTGCATCTAGGTGATGCTCAAATATGTGAAGCATTGGTTCATCTCGGGAGGTCACCCATCCCAGTACTACTCCAGCTCAAGCACGCTTAACCATGAAGTTTCCCCCAAGGTTAAGCCCACTTAGCTTGCTACCCCATTTGCAAAACCTTCAACAAGTGTTGTGCCTTATGAACCATTCATTATAGAGCCCCTTTAGCTCATCAATTGATAAGTAGGAGGTTTCTTCCACAGAGTGTCAAATTATGATATTGCTATCAGGATTCAACCATGTAGTTTTCGAGTCAAACTCATTGACCTATGATTCATGAGTAGTGGTTCACAAGAACCCATCTCTCATGATAATGAATGGTCCACTTAGCACTCATTGCATCTAGGTGATGCTCACAGAGGTGAAGCATTGGTGCATCCCAGGAGGTCACCCATCCCAGTACTGCTCCAGCTCAAGCACGCTTAACCACATAGTTTCCCCCAAGGTTAAGCCCACTTAGCTTTCTACCCCATTTGTAGAACCTTCAGAAAGTGTTGTGCCTTATGAACCATTCATTATAGAGCCCCTTTAGCTCATCAATTGATAAGTAGGAGGTTTCTTCCACAACATGTCAAATTCTAATATTCCTATCAGGATTCAACCATGTAGTTTTCAAGTCAAACTCATTTACCCATGATTCATGAGTAGTGGTTCACAAGAACCCATCTCTCATGATAATGAATGGTCCACTTAGCACTCATTGCATCTAGGTGATGCTCACAGAGGTGAAGCATTGGTCCGTCACGAGAGGTCACCCATCTCAGTACTGCTCCAGCTCAAGCACGCTTAACCATAGAGTTTTCCCCAAGGTTAAGCCCACTTAGCTTGCTACCCCATTTACAAAACCTTCAGCAAGTGTTTTGCCTTATGAACCATTCATTATAGAGCCCCTTTAGCTCATCAATTGATAAGTAGGAGGTTTCTTCCACATCATGTCAAATTATGATATTTCTATCAGGATTCAACCGTGTAGTTTTCGAGTCAAACTCATTGACCCATGATTCATGAGTAGTGATTCACAATAACCCGTCTCTCATGATAATGAATGGTCCACTTAGCACTCATTGCATCTAGGTGATGCTCACAAAGGTGAAGCATTGGTCCATCCCGGGAGGTCACCCATCTCAATACTGCTCCAACTCAAGCATGCTTAACAATGGAGTTTCCCCCAAGGTTAAGCCCACTTAGCTTACTACCCCATTTGCAAAACCTTCAGCAAGTTTTGTGACTTATGAACCATTCATTATAGAGCCCCTTTAGCTCATCAATTGGTAAGTAGGAGGTTTCTTCCACAACGTGTCAAATTATGATATTGCTATCAGGATTCAACTGTGTAGTTTTCGATTCAAACTCATTGACCCATGATTCATGAGTAGTGGTTCACAAGAACCCATCTCTCATTAGTTCTTTAAAATTAATTATTTACTTGGAAAAAATTACAAATTATTTATGCGTCACATTCTATGCTTTGCATACTATAGGATAAAAAAAATAAAATTGAATTTCATGAAGTTTTGACCAAGTTAAGGTGTTATGATATTGCTATCAGGATTCAACCGTGTAGTTTTCGAGTCAAACTCGTTGACCCATGATTCATGAGTAGTGGTTCACAAGAACCCATATCTCATGATAATGAATGGTCCACTTAGCACTCATTGCATCTAGGTGATGCTCATAGAGGTGAAGCATTGGTCTGTCCCAAGAGGTCACCCATCCCATTACTGCTCTAGCTCAAGCACGCTTAACCATGGAGTTTCCCCCAAGGTTAATTCCACTTAGCTTGCTACCCCATTTGCAAAACCTTCAGCAAGTGTTGTGCCTTATGAACCTGTTGGTGTTTAGAAATGCAACCCAGCTAGGATTTGCAATTCCCTAAGAGGTAGCCAACCTCCATTATAAAGAATCGCAAAGCCTAGTGGCCAACTGATAAGAAATGGAATGGATACACATTTCCCCTACACTTCAGGCTCTGTAAGACCTAGGAGGGTAACCCTTTAGCAACATCAAACAATCTAGACACACAAGTAACAGGATATTGCTCAATAGATTATGCTCTCACATAATTGCTGAGAAACTTAAAGTATCACTCAATATTGGCAAACTATTGAATGAATTTCACTAATCAGCAAGGAGAACATGACAGACACAACTGTCCAAACAATAAGAACAAGAATGATTTTACATTTAAAATTGTTTCTGAGATGCACAAAACTGCATAATAGATTAGTGCTAGTTCTGGGCCATGGAGTCAAACACATAAAACGAATTCTCCAGCAAACAGTCCTCAACTAGTGGATTTAACTTGCTAATGCTTTGCATTAACTGTTAGTGCCTTGCACCAACAATCCCTCTCTTATCGTCAATTAGATTCTTCTTATCAAATCCTATCTGCACACCTGAAATCACAATCACCTGCTCTAAGTATTTTAACCATTTCCTTGAAACAAAATAGTGAACAGACAAAAAAATCTCATGAAACTTGAGATGATAAACTCAAAGACACTTTGTATTATTGAATTCATATGACTGAAAGTGTACAAAAATGGAGACAACCTGATGACATTCATGAATGTGGAAGCACTTTCATGATATTAATTGCATAACTGGCTATATTTACTTTTGAATTCATAAATTTATAGCTTACAAACTCAAACAATGACTCAGAAAATACAAATCTCTATCTACACAGTTCAATACAAAATTTTAGAACCCTGTACAATGAGAAGAGAAGAGAAGATATAGAAGAATGGAGGAAATAGAAGAAGCCCTAAATTTGAATCTATTGCAGACACATGGCAGCTCCATTCCCATTGATCAAATTGAAAATAATATCTTCTATTCTTTGCAGCAACAAACATTCCCTCAAACAACATTTGCTCATGATTTCCCAGCAACAGAAAATCAGCCCATGTGGAGAATCTCATTATTTCATCCAACTACTCAAAAACTTCTTTCCCATGCAAATTCTATTTTAGCCTTTTTACTCTTTATTTTCTGCAGGTTAATTCCCAGCACATACTTGTTTATAAAATGAATAAAATTCACTTTATACAAAGTCTCACAACTCTCCCAGCAAATAAAATATTTTGCAAAGTGAATACTTACTCACTTTATAAATTCTCCACTTTAAAATTTACTCATGGGGCACACTTATACTTCCAATATTTCATCATTTAAAACAAAATCCCCACTGGGCAATTTAAATATTTCACTATTTACCTCCCCAGGCAAATTATTTTATCCCTGGCAATTTTCAATTTACTCGTGCCATTTGTATTTCACCTGTTTGCACTATGGAGTAAATATTATTTTACCCATATCTTATACTCACCTTTCCATATGTTTTAAAATAATAATATTTGCCCTCATAAGTTTTAATGAAATCTTTTCTTTTAAAGATTTACCAGGCACATATAGCCACTTTGAAAATTTACACTGGGCCCCACCCCTTTTAATCACAAACAATAATTTCGCGAGGTTGCAAGGTCCGCGAGGTTGCATTCTCGCCAACCTCGCACCTTTTTTATAACATTGTCTATAATCCTGCGAGGTCTATGAGGCTGCAAGGTCTATGAGGTCCACGAGGTCGCAAGGCTGCGAGGCTGCAAGGTTGCGTTCTCGCCAACCTCGCACCTTTTTTATGACATCACCACCAATATCGCGAGGTCGGCCCAAATCCTGTGAGGTCAGCGAGGTCCGCGAGGTCCACGAGGTCGACCCAAATTTTGCGAGGTCTGCGAAGTCAGCCCAAATTCCATGAGGTCCACGAGGTCCGTGAGGTCAGCCCAAATTTATTTTTTGCAACTTCTGCAAAATGGTCAAAATAGGCTAGGTTGACTCAGGAATCAATCTAGGAAACCATTCAAACGACCTCCGGGAGACATGTCTGTCAAAAATTATCATGGGAAGCTGAAATTTGAAATGCCTATTCACATATGTCTACTGAGTATGTTTGCAAATGGGTTTTGCATGACAATCAACAGGCTTTAAAATATAAGCCTCCAAAGTAGATCAGTCAGGACTGATTCATTAGGTGCACTTTTGAAAGTGCAGAAGCAATTTTTTTTTTGAAATAGGCATCTCAAATTTTGCAAATTTGAGAGTGCCATCAAAACCATTCATTATAGAGCCCCTTTAGCTCATCAATTAATAAATAGGAGGTTTCTTCCACAATGTGTCAAATTATGATATTCCTATCAGGATTCAACTGTGTAGTTTTCGAGTCAAACTCATTGACCCATGATTCATGAGTAGTGGCTCACAATAACCCATCTCTCATGATAATGAATGGTCCACTTAGCACTCATTTCATCTAGGTGATGCTCACAGAGGTGAAGCATTGGTCCGTCTCGGGAGGTCACCCATCCCAGTACTACTCCAGCTCAAGTGCGCTTAACCACGGAGTTTCCTCCAAGGTTAAGCCCACTTAGCTTGCTACCCCATTTGCAAAACCTTCAACAAGTGTTGTGCCTTATGAACCATTCATTATAGAGCCCCTTTAGCTCATCAATTGATAAGTAAGAGGTTTCTTCCACAGCATGTCAAATTATGATATTGCTATCAGGATTCAACAGTGTATTTTTCGAGTCAAACTCATTGACCCATGATTCATGAGTAGTGGTTCACAAGAACCCATCTCTCATGAGTTCTTTAAAATTAATTATTTACTTGGACAAAATTAAAATAAAGTTAAGGTGGTTAGACATACGAGTTTTTATATTTTTTAAAATTTGTAATAAAAAAATCATAATTAATTATTTACTTGGAAAAAATTACAAGAAAAAATGTATCACATCGGGACATGAGTCCCCTACTTATATCTAAAATAATATAAAAAATATTATCATTTTATTGTGGTTAGGGTGGGCAAACAGACACCTACTTCTTATTTTTTCCCTGAAATTTAAGTACTACTCCATTGAAATTTCAAATTTTCACCAAATAGATTTTTTTATTTTTTAAATAAACCTAGTAGTTTAGAAACTACATTCAATTTTATACTTCTATTTTTACATATTTTTGAAATATTATAGATAACTTATTCAAATTTTTATGTCAAGCTGCCTAACTCTGATTTTTTGAATTTTATTGCCACTTAAGGGCCTATTTTTTCCATGATGATCCTGCACATACCCAAAAAAAAATGTATTAAAATATCAAGCTTCGACTAGCCGTCCAATGCACTATGGACCGGGTCTAGACTGTTTGTCCAAAAAGGATTACAAGTGGAACACGTTGTCCACTATGCGAAAAAAATGCATGCTCACAAGGGCTAGTGAAGCTAGTTGTCCACTAGGTGAGAACCAAGAGGTCCATATCAAAGTCATACCCCCATGACTATGATAAGGACAAAAATTAAATGCATGCTAACAAGGGCTTGTGAAGCTGGCTATCCACTAGGTGAGCCCCAAGGAACCATATCAAATCCATACCTCCATGAATTTAATAAGGTACAAAAATGCAACGGAATAAGAAAGAGGGATATTCAAAGGGATTTTGCTTAGTTTCTTGCAAAGTCTCTTCTTAGGGAACATTGTGCCTAATGTATCCAAGAGAGGACAAGTCAAATAAATATCACATTCTCGAAGTAAATCAAACCCAATGACACCACCAATAAAAGGACACATCGCAAGAAGAAAGAAAATAGCACAATGAAACATGAGTGCCAATGTATGCCCCCACTTTAAAGTGGTTGGTAACACCATTTTTGTGAGAATTTTCTTTAATGTAGAAGAAGAAATGAAATATTATTTGGAAATCCCTATGCCGAGTCATATGTTTCTTATAAGCTACGTCATGAATAATTATGTCACATGAAGCCAACTTAAGGCTATCATCCACATCCCAAGCTTTGTCTTATATGTACATGAAAGGCAGTCAACTAGCCAAAACAGACAATGACAAGTGACATACGGCGACAAGGTTATCTAACCCCTTCCCCCACTTAGTGCAGGATAAGGATGAGCCAAAATGAAAAGAGGAACTGGGTGCTTCAACCCAAGGGAGAGCACCATAGTCCTTAAGATGTCAAATTTTGTTACTCAAAGCTTTACATTCATTAGTAGCATGACCATGAACTCTATGATATGCACAAAATGAAGTCTTGTAGTAAAATTTATTTCATGTTCTTGGAGGAGTCTCTTCAAGATACTCTTTGATCAAAAGTAGAGGATGTTTCATTATTTTTCCACAATGATGTCTCTTGCTTAGTACAAGGTGCCATACCTACACAAGACTCTTTAGATTGAGAAATTTTGTTCTCTCCTTTATAGGAGGGTGTATCTAATGAATTCAAATCATTAGTGTTTTGCAAGATTACATTGACATTAAGTGAAGATTTCATTGTTTATTTCATTTCATTCAAAGGATAATAGTCAAGACCACTAGTGTCTATCAGTTCATGATGCACTAATGTTAAATTTGGTTTAAAGGAATATTTTGTAATAGTTAGATATTGAGTGATAGTTTTTTTATTTGCTTTGAGGGACAATAACCAATACCACTAGTCTTTTCTTACATGCAAGGCTCTATAGGGGCACAAATACCTTATTCTCTAGCACCACATACTTTTCCACTATAGCTCAGTTGTTTCATAAGCTCATAACCTTTTCTGTAGAGTTTCTTCATCTCTTTCGGATTCAATGATTGTTGATAATCAATTTCATCAAAGTTTGTTTTGTAATTTGTTGGCGTGTGTTCTAAAGTGGATTAGGTGCATGCTTTTGAAGGGTCGTCCAAATTTTGTGTTGACATTACCACTTTTTCTTTTTCCTTGTCTGAATCTTTGTTTATGATCTTTTATTCACCCATGAATGTTGGTTCAAAGTGTAAGGAAACCCAATCATCTTATAATAGCTTTGTGACTTCCTCAATGTGTTTTTCTTTGTCCTTGTATTGCACAGGTTCTACTTGTGTAGTTGGTTTTAATGTTTTAAATGGGTTCTCTTTGTTTTTCTCAAGTTGTAGGACACTATAAGGCTTAGGATCAGCATCAAGTGTGTACACTTTTTTGCTGTAGACATACTTCATTTTATGATGAAGAGTAGAAGGCACACCATTAATTTCATAAATCCATGGCCTCCCTAAAAGGAGTTTGTATGAAATATCATGAGGCATAACATGGATCAATGTTTCTAATGTGTCATTTCTAGCTATGATAGGAAAAGTGATCACACCGAACGGTTGTTTTCCTATATTGTCAAATCCCTTAATACATAAAGAATCGGGTAGATTATTTTATTTATCCATAGTGAGCTTATCCAAAAGGGTCACACTACACACATTAAGGGTTGAGCCATTGTCAACAAGGATTCATTTTATCCCTATGGTATTGTATTGAACTATGATCATGAAAGTGTCATGTTTTTTTTGCATTTACAATGGAGGGAGCTCAATTTGGTGGAAAACAATGTCAGCATTTATTCCTTGAATCATGGTTGCTATGTAGTTTAGTTACACATTAGAAGGGATAGGAACTTGTTGTAAGGTATTTTGAAGCATAGTGTTATAGTTAGGTGAATTTTGAATCAAGTCCCAAAGGGATATCTTTGCAAAAGTATTCTTAAGTTGTTCAACAAGATCGTAATCCTTTCCACTTTCTGAAGGAAAATGAGGGGGGCTTGGTAAGATAGGATTAGGCAATGGGAGGGATGTTGAAGGTGTTTGTCTTTGTTGCATATTATTCCTAGTGTTTTATGTATGAGAAACAGTATTGTAACTTGGTTGTTGTGAAAAATTGTTCTTAGGTGGTTTGAGGATAAGGACAGGTTTGTTTTGAACTTGTAGTTTTTGAGAGGGTGGATAAATGATAAGTTTATGCTCGAGAGAGTACTCCAAGGGGTATCTAATGTGCATAACCTCAGAAGACATATCCTTATTTTCATGATCTCTTAGTGAAGGGGAGTCTAATGTTACTTCATCATCCTCATCTAAGTAATTACTATTGTCAATGTTCTCATCGTATTCTACCATTATATCTTCCCTAGTAGGAGGGTTTTTAAGAGAACTACAAACCAAATATCCTTGGCATTCAAGGGTTGGTTGTTATAAGATGAATTTATTGCATGTATGGAAGTTATCAATGGTTAAATTTTTGTGTTCAATAGTGGGGATTTTAGGAGAAGGCTCTATTTGATTGTTATGATCGTTCATGACTTTATCCTTTTTCTCTAAGGTCTTTCTCTTGTGCTATACCATATACCCTAGTAGGATAGCTTTTAGGGGAGTAATAAGCAAGATTTTCATCAGATTCTATGGTTAGGTTTTATATAATAGCTTCATCACAACTAGAGGAGGCATCAAGAGAATGAGAATCATGCTTGCCAATGATTGGATCTTTTTTCTCAAATAGATTTTTTCAAATGGTAGGAGCATTAGGAAAGGGAGAAACGATATTTTCATGACTTTCAAGTATATATTCTAACAAAAAACTATCATCTTCATTATTATTAAGGATATTAGTAGAAGAGCCAACATGATTATCATGGTTATCTATAATTATATCCCTATACTCTATAATGTCTTCCCAAGTGGGAGAAGTAGGATTGTCAAAGCTCTCAATTATTAGATCTCTTAACACCCATGTGTCCTCTTTACAAATGTCATTTTCATGGCCATTCACGATTATAGAATTATCGCAAGTAGGGGAAGTGTTGGGAGAGGAATGTAAACTAAGTAAAGTGGTGGCAATGAATTCATCTTCTATTTTTATACTATCTTCCCAAGGGGAAAGAGGAGAAGGGAAGACAAGACCTTCATGATTCTAAACAATTACATCTTCTTTCACCAAGATACCTTCATCACTAAAAGGAGAGGTATCGGGAGAATAAGAGCTATGATCGTCATGAATTTCCATGCTTATATCTTCTTCTATCACATCATTCCCAAAAATAGGATAGATAAGAGGGGGTGTATGTTTAAGGAAAGCATCAACATTTCCACTCTCTTGTGCTAAGAGACTCTCATAACTAGGGAATGCATTGAATGAATGACTAAATTTTTTATTGACTAACTTTTTCTTTGCAAACTTGGAAAAGATAGATACTAACATTTGTGAAAATTAATCTATGAAAACTCAAAATGGAATGTAAAGGCCTAAAATGAAATGCATAGATGCAATTTTCAGATTTCAAACAAGGTAATTTACTAATGACAGTATGCAATGAAATGTTGTGAATGCAAATTTGGAATGAAGTGATGCATGAAATAAACCACTTTAAGCTAGATTTAGTAAAATGCATGAAACAAAAGGTCAACCCACTAAAACAGGTAACCAATAGCAGAAAATAGAAGTACATAAATTCATTATTTAACCCTAAAAAATGAAACCTCAAACTCTAGAGGGACTAAGATGCCATCAAGGGCATCTTGGTCCTTCTAGTGAAATCTTGAGGTTCCAAGGACTGGAACAAAAAGTAAACAACACAAAGAGGCTTATAAGACAAAAACCCATAGAGGGACTAAGACGCCAGGAAGGGTGTCCCAATAGAGATTTTTATTAAAAAAACAATAAATTCTGAGTTGTTAATAGTGTTCCTAGGTTGCCTATTCAAGGATTTGATGTTTAGAAATAGCAAAATGTGCAAATGAATGCAAGAAAAAAGTAACTAGTGGCAAGCAATTGGATGCAAATTTAAATGCATTTTTTTAAATTTTGAATGCAATAACAATGTTTCTAAATGCAATTAGGATGATGAACAATGCACTTTTCTAGTTTTTCAATGAGATAAGGTGATGCAAGAAAACAAAAATGCAACCTATATGCACTTACACTAATGCAAATATGAGAAACACTAGATGCAATTTCACTAATGCAAGAATGAATGCAACCTAGATCTAGGACTTTAATGAACTCCAAATCAGAAAATGAATGCTCAAAAATGTCAGTTTCACCAAAATTAACAATAGGGGAATGGGTGCTTTATAACCTAGGTCATAGAACACCACTTTTCTCCTATTGAAATTTAAGGAGGTCCTAGGAATCCAAATTGGATTGACTATCAACCCCAAAGGGTGATTCAATGCTCAATGAGGAAGACCTAGGAGGGGGTTCTTTAATCTTTGAGGGGTTCACCACCAAGGAAAAGCTTGGAAAAGACAACTTAACATTCAACTCACAAAACCTAGTACTGCAACCTAAATGATGAGTGAAAATGATGAAATTAAGCAACAAAAAGTTATGACATGTGTACCTAGGAATTCTGGAAATGTAATGAGGATTCTAGAAATGCAAAGAAGTTGTCAAAATGTTCTATGGAGGACTAAGACACCCATACTGTTGTCTTAATATTGTTGTTCTTTTTAGAGGAAAATGTAAAATCTTCAGATTCTGGAATTGGCTCTAAAAGAATCTCTATAAAATACCCCAAGGAGGACTAAGATGCCCTAGGTGGTGACTTAGTCTCGTCTCAAATTTTTGAAATCTTTGAATGTGATCCCGAGGCTCAGTGATTTCATTTACTTCTCTGATCTCAAGTCCTTAATCTTCTGGATTTGGCCTGTAGGTGATTTTTCGTGAAGATGACAACTTTGCAATGCAACTTTGCAACTTTTCACTTCAAATGATCTTCAAGTCTTCAACCTAAATTTTCAAACACAAACACACAAGAGAGGAAAACCTTGTTGATTTTTAGTAAATGGGGGTTTTCCCTGGTCAAACCTCTTGTTGGTAATTAAACCTTGAAATGAAATGAAATGGAGGGAAATGATGAATGAACAACATGTAATGTTACAACTCACCCAACTCTTGCTAAGAAGTCTACAAACTTGTGTGAAATGGATAGCTTGGATATAGATCTTGAATCAAAGGAATGCTTGATATATATGGACTTGAATTACTTGCTTGAATCAAAACCCTACATCACAAATGTTAGGTCAAAAACACACATGATGCAACAATATCCTTGATATGATGCTTGAATCTTGATGATGGCTCCAAATGCTTGATGAATTTCTATTGAATGCATAAACTTTCCTTAGGAATGAATACTTGAATGCTTGTTATGAAAATGAGTGGAGGAACCTTTTATTTATACTTATCCATGCTTAATATCCCGAAATTACACAACAAAAATCCGACATATGAATTCATTAATTAGGAGAGGCTAAATCCTGCCAAGATTTGAAATTAAATCTTGAAAAAAAATTAAGGGGGACTAAGACGCCACCTAGGCATGAAACTCAGGGAACAAACTCCAAAAAGGGGCCCATTTAAGGAACAATTGAAATCAGGGTCCCAAGACCTTTGGGGGACAAAGATGCCTTAAATGGCATCTTAGTCTTGACCCAAAAATCAAGGAAAGTCAGCCAAAATCATTAAATTATCATTTATCCTTTAATGTTTGTCAGGGTTAGCCATAAAAGGATATAGTTCGTTAGGCTTGTGGATGAAAAATAGGACCAATTAAGACATAAAGATGGATAAATAAAGCAAGGCGGGCCCAAACAATTGTGAAAATGCAAGGGTATGCATTTTCCTACACTACATTTATACTTATCTTACTCTTATTTCCTAAAACTTAATTATCACAAGCAAACATCAGATCTTGAATTTGAAATCATTAAAATACCACAAAAAACATATCCCAAGGGGGGGGTTCTAGGTTTAAGTGAGGACCCATTCACCATACAGGAAATGGGTCCTAGCATACTTAACTAAGACACACTTCGAGGGATGTGAAATGTTATGTAAAATTAGGGTCCTAGGACCTAGTAAGGACCCATTCGCCAAGTGGTGAATGGGTCCTAGGTCACTAGCCCAGGACACATACCTTGTAAAATAAAGTGTTGTGTAATATCATTAATGAAAGTCGGTTTTTATCACTCGGAATTTGCAATTAATTAGGCTTGGATTTGAATTAAAGGGTCCAAGTTAGCTCAAATTAACCTCAATTAATTAATAAAGCCCTATATTAGTGTGAAAGTATAAAGATACTAACACCCTAAATAAGGCACAATTAATTCCATTTAGTTAAGAGGGGCCCTAAACTTAATTTGAATGTGTAAAACACCTTACAACACTAAATCAAGGAAACATTAGGCTCATTTTATTATTAATTATTCCCAAATTAAGTGTGGAAAAGAATACTTTTTTTGACACTAAATTTAGCCCCCACTTTAGTGAGAGTATGAATCCATGTCAAGCTCACACTAAAGTAGACATTCAATACACTTATGTATGCAAAAATGACAAAGATACAAAATCATATGCTATCAAAGACCAAGAAGATCAAGCCTAGATTGTCCAACGCAATGTGGAACACATCTAGACTATTGGTTTTGTGCTAACTATGGGGTAGTGGAACCTTAGGTAGTCCACTAGGTGAGTATCCCTCTAGGAAAGTGGGTTAGTGAGAAAGTCATACCTATGTGTCGACTCTCAATTTACTCACCATACCAAAGCTATGCCTTTGATAACTACAGTAGGGTGCCACTCACATTCCTGCCTCATTCTTAACAAGTTGCATTTTTCTAAGAACCCATGCACATGGAAAGGCTCCATGGGTAAGGAAGGTGTATTATGCTAGGTTGCCTTGAATTAGGGTTGTGTTCAAGCTTCACAAGGTAAAAAAGTTGTGTTATTCCAAATACTTAGGAACAATAATGCTAGTAAAGGTTTTTTTCCAAAGGGATTTTGCTTCATTCATGTAAGGTCTTCTTCTTAGGGATAATCATTCCTAATGTCTCCAATAGAGGACAAATCAAGAGTAATAGATTGCAACTTAGGGTATTCCTCGCATGGCATCAATCAACTAAGATAAATTCATATGCTAAGAAATATCAAACTCTTGGAGGACATCAAACCCAATAACACCACCAAGAAAAGGACACATCACTAGAAAAAATAAAATCATACCATGAAACATGCAAAATATCAAAAGATATCATCGATGTATGCCCCCACTTTAAAGTGGTTTCTAACACCATTGCTGTGAGAAATTTCTTTAAATTAGCTAATGTCTACTCCTAAGACATGAGATATTTCCTTGGAAAACCCTATGCCAAGTCACATATTTCTGAAATAAGGCTACATCATGAAAAAGGAAAGAGGGATTTCCCCAAAATATATATAAGGGCTATGGATTTGGGGTCAGTATATATTTTTTACAATGTTATCATAGAGCTTGGAAATGTCATCTTTCCCCAATACTCATAGAATTGGAAGAATGACACATAAAGAGAGAAAGAAAAGAAAAATCCTTTCGAGTCAACATGGAAGAGACCTAAATGTCTCGATTCCTTGTGTCATCCCCAAAAGGAAAACACAATACAAGAGAAAAAGATAACATGTTTATGACATAGGGAAGAATGTCGATAGATATAGAGGAATGCACAAAAAGAGAGAGAGATACATCAAACAAAACAACACGAGGGATCATATTACACACATGCAATCACATAAATAAATATAAAAGAAAACAATGCAAAAGAGTAGTAAGGCACATGCGAGTTGATCTATAGCAGGTCATTCATGTCCCAATCTTGATTGGTATATATGGAAGGTGGACAACTAGCCAAAGGGACAACAACAAGTGTTGAACTAGGGGAAGCACCAACTTCAACACTCCTTTCAGGATATTTTTTATTTAAGCTCATAGAAGAGGAGAACAATTAATTCATATCATTATGCACTTGTTCATCAATCTTTGCAATATCAATATCATCATCTAAATTAATCACAACAGGAGGTCAAATTGCAATATCCATAGAAGTTTCTTCATGTTTACATTGTGGCGAGGGAAAAGAGACATCATTCCTTGTTGGAGACAAGTTTGGATTTCGATTTTATATGTTGTTTTTTTCTTCTTGATTTTGTAACATATGAGAAATAGCACGAAATCTACACCTACACTCTCTAGCATTTTGATTTCGTTTCAATATGTTGTCAATTTGCATTTATGTAGGAGCAGGTTTGTCAACCATAGGATTCTTTTCTTCTTTTAGGGGAGGAATGTAAGGGACCATAGGAGGTTGCTCAACCACTTTATCTTTGTCTTCGTAAACTTGTTTGACTTTAGGAGGCACAACGAGATTATTTTGGTTATCTCATGATCTCTTATAGGAAATGGTAGGAGGATTTGTCATAGGTTTCTTTTGGATATTTGGAAGGTATTTTTTCTCAATCATCGATTTGTCAAGGATAGGTGGCTCAATCATAGTTTGCAACATGTTTCTAAGGGATAATTTTTCTATTTGTTTCACCTTAAACTTTTGATATGATTTGAAAAAGTAGTGCTCATAGGGTCTAATAGGTTCCATAGGCTCAGGCCAAACAAAATCCAATGAAAAGTTCCCTCAGGAAGAAACAGGATTAAAGCCACTATGATGTACAGTAAATTTTCATTGCCAATGGGAAATTTTAAACATTTATGCACAACTGATGGGACAACATTCATGGAGCGAAGCCATGGATAGCCTAACTTCACATGAAACTAGTCTGATGACGAGATGATTGTGAATGAGACATTTAATGTTTTCGGTCCAACTTTTAAAGGGAGAATTATTGAGCCTATCGCAAGACAAGAAAAACCATTATGCATTTTGATCCATGCTTTTAGTTTGTCATATGTATCTTGATAAATTTCATGTATAAACTTGAATTATTCAGTGTTCATGTTCTCTACATAGACAATATCAGTTAATATCCCATTAGTAGGCTTGCTATTAATTCTTCCAACAATGTAAAGAGGACCATCAGGTGCATGTTTAAGTATGTCTTTTTGTGAGAAAGGAATATTAAGAGGCATCTTGGTTGAGCCCTTATGAGGTTTAGCTTCAATAAATACCACTATTTCAGCTGGTTCATCTATATTTTCATCTTTTATGTTTTCATCATCTATGTCAACATTCATCACATCATTCTTTGTTTCACTAGCTTTGACAAATGAAATGGTATGTTTCGACATGGGATTTGTAAGGATTTGTAATTTTTGGTTAGATGGAGCTATAGACTTATTATCGTAATCATTCACACCTCCAATTAGAAGATGATTGGAATCAATGAGGTCTTGCACAAGATGTTTAAGATGCTTACAACATTTTGTATCATGTCCATATTTTTTGGTAATAGTGGCAATAAGAATTTGATCAAAAGCCTACAAGAAATGGTTTATTAAGATCAAGAGCTCTGACAAGAGGTAAGGAAAGCATATTATTTTCCATGAGCTACAACATGATATTATGAAGGGTATTGGGTAGAGAGTTAAATTTTCTATTCCTATCCGCAAAGGCATATGAATTTTTCATCTTTATGGCAGCCACTTGGTTATCAACTTGTTGGTTTGGTTGAGGGGAATTAAGTTATAAAAATCCCCTATTTTGTTTCTTGAAAGGTTGGTAGTAGTTTTGAGGAGTAGATTTAGATTTTTTAGGACAACTAGAAGGATTTTTCACATCATGACCATAAGACAAATTTTGATAATGATGAAGGGCTATACATAATTGTGTGAAGGATGGGAATTTCAATATCTCAAGCTTGTTTTGGATTTTGTTTTGTAAATTGGCAATAAAAATTTGTTGAAGGTCGACATTGGGAATCTTAATGTTTATTTGTGAATAAAGAATTTGGTATCTCGCTATGAAATCCTTCACTTTTTCATCATCCTTTTGCTTGCATGTCATTAAATCAGCTAGGGTCATCTTGGGACCCATGTGAATGTGGAAGTGGTTGTAAAAGGCATCAATAAGCTCATTGAATGAACCAATTGAACTATTTGGAAAGGAGAAAAACCACTCTAAAGTGGTATCCTTCAATGACCTAGGAAATAGTCTAGCCAAGAGCTCATCTTCAAAGATAAAGTCACTACATAGGGTTGTATAAGTGGAAACATGGCTAACAAAATATCCTTTCCCACCATATTTTTTAAATCTAGGAAATTCTATACCTTGTGGAATTTGTGCTCTCAATATCTCCAAGGACAACAGATTGGTTACGATGTATTATGAAGGTTGAACATTGTTGTTTTGATTTAAGGTTGTGATTTGTTGTTGAAGGGCTGACATGTTTTGCATGAGTGTGTTAAGGATGGAATCATTGTTATTATAAGGTGGAGGGGAATAAGGTGGAGTGATGTATGTATGCTGAGGGCAACTGATTTATAAATTTGTGAGGGAGGATGGTTGAGGAGATATTGTATGTGAATGCACAAACCTAGATAGATTCCTTGTGTAAATACCTAAATGTTGACATTGCTAGTAGGTTGAATGGTTGTGGTTTAACTTGAGTACTATTGTATGTAGGAATGGAAATGGGTATTGGAGAAGGAGAAATTGAATTTCCACCTTGGCTTTAAGTAAACCCCAAAGCTTGAGTCCAACTAGTCATGGCAGGGATGGTTTTTTTAACATTATGCACATTGGTTGTAGGTATGGAAGTCATGAGAAATGAGGTATGCATGTTATGATCCATAGGGGGTTGATTATCAACACTATTAGAAAGAGAGTTAGAAAACCCAAGATCCACATCGAATGGTGTATCACAAGATGACATGAGTCTTGAACAATGTCTCACAATAGTATTGTTAATAAGACACCAAGTTTTAAAGCTCATACAAGTTTCACAAACTTAGTGTGCAAACCCAAAATGTAAAGAGGCTTAAAATGCAATGCAATGTCCTAGAATGAAATGTGTAAATGTAATTTTCAGATTCTAAACAAGGTAATTTGTTGATCACACTATGTGACAATCTAAAAATGAAATCTTGTAAATGCATTTTTGAAATTAAGTAATGTACTAAATGTTCCAAATTAAGCTAGATCTAATGAAATTGATGAAACAAAAACTCAAAAAATTGAAACAAAAATCTGAAAGCAACAAACAGAAGCACAAAACTGGAGATTTTAATTTCTAGAAATGCAAATCAAGGTCTGATCAGGGACTCATTCACCCTATAGCGACTGGGTCCTAGATGAGGTTTTTGAAATTGATTTTTATAGCTTTTTACATGTTTTCCAATAATTTTTAGATTTGTTTTGTAACAATAAGATTCAATTTTAGCTTCATATTTCTTTAAATGCAATGTGGAATGCAAGTGCAAATTATGAAAAATAATGAACTAGAACACCTAGTTTGATATGCAATTTTTGTTTCAATGTTGAAATGAAATTTAATGTGATGTATATGATATGCAAGATGATTGATTTTTTTGTATTTTTCAGATTTAAAGAATGCAAACAATGCAATCCTAAAACCCTAGATGCAATGCAAACTAGACACCCTAAATGAGATCTAATTCAATGCAAATAAATGCAAGATCTAAATCGAGGATGAAAAGGACTCCTAAAGTTAGAAACTACAATTCTCAAAAAGGTCGAGTTCACCGAAATGAAATGAAGAAAAATAGGGTGGGGGATCCCAAAATGGATTGAACCTTTTTTCTTGTTATTTCATTCTATTATGAGGGAAATAATGCATGAATGAATATCAAAAAACAAACCTAACTGATATACCAATCCAAAGGAGAATTTTAAGAGGGTAAAATGTTGTGTACTTGTTGCAAAAAGTTCTTTTTCGAGTCTCACTAAGGACTCATTTGCCTAGTGGCGAATGGGTCTTGGCTAGGGTTCTAGAAAATCAATTTATGGGTTATATTATTCAATTTATGTACTCCTAGATCCTAGTTGGAGATTTTCAAAAACTCGGAAACAAATCATGTAGCTCATTTTTTCATGATTTTACAAGAAAGGTGACAACTTTCTCCATTTTTTCTCTCCAAATGATCTTCAGCCTAAAACCTGCAATCACACATCAAAGAGGAGAAATTTTTGTTTTGTTAGGGAATAGGGGTTTGCCTTGGTCAAACCCCATTTTGTTAATTAAACCTTGTGATGAAACAATGCATAAAGGAATGTTGAATTTACAACAATATGTAACAACTCACAAAACATTATTGAAACCTTGGATTGCAAATCTAAAGCTTAGCATGAAATGGCCTCAATGAGTGTAGATACTGATCATGAACTTTACATAAGATAATGGCTTTGAACACTTGAAATTGATCACTAATGCTACATCATTGCATTATCTCAACAACATGCATGACTTTGACATGATGGTTGATATCTTTGATTGCTATAATAAACTTCAATAATCTACCCTTGAATGCCTTATTGAATGCTCTTGAATGCTCTATAATGCTCTTGTGAAAGTACTCTTGATTTCTTATGAAGATCTAGGATGAAACTATGTGAAATAACCTTGTATTTATACTTATCTTACTCTTAATTCTCGAAATTGAAATATCACAAGCCGACATCAAATCTTGAATTTGAAATCATTAAAATACTGGAAAAAACATATCCCAAGGGGGGTCCTAGGGTTAAGTGAGGACCCATATGCCATGTGGCGAATGGGTTCTAGCATACTTAACTAGGACACACTTTGGGGGATGTGAAATGTTACATAAAATTAGGGTCTTAGGACCTAGTGAGGACCCATTTGCCAGGTGGTGAATGGGTGCTAGGTCACTAGCCTAGGACACACACCTTGTACAATTAAGTGTTATGTAATATCATTAAATAATTTTGGGTTTTATCCCTTGAAATTTGTAATTAATTAGGCTTGGATTTGAATTAAAGGGGCTAGTTAAGCTCAAATTAACTTTAATTAATTAATTAAGCCCTAGATTAGTATAAAAGTGTAAAGGTATACTTTACAACACCCTAAATAAGGCACAATTAAGTCCATTAAGTTAAAAAGGGCCCTAAACTTAATGTGAATGTGTAAAACACATTACAACACTAAATCAAGGCAACATTAGGCTCATTTTATTATTAATTATTTCCAAATTAAGTGTGAAAAAGGGATACTTTTTTTGACACTACACTAGGTATTGATGTCTTTGTTTAAAAAAAAATAGTAATCTCAATGCACACAAAACAAGTTATGTGTGACGACATACACCCCTGTCTTGATTATAATTACTCTATCTTCGAAAATTAATTTTAAAAAAGTAGCAAAAAAATTATGAAAATATATTGATGCACTATATATTTATGTTACAAATTTATATTTTAAAAATTATAATTTTATCCTTTCAATTGAAAAAGTTATATGTGACAACATAAACCTCACTTTTTTAAAATGTTGCTTATTGTAAAATAGAAGTTATTAAAAGTTACGTAAAAATTTTACAATTTATTTCTATTTTTAAAATATATATTTAGAATCTTCTCACAAATCACTAATTCACATCATCTCCAAATTATTAATGGTTTAGTTGCTATAGGTTTCATAAAGTGAAAATTTAGTGAAAAATATTGATTTCAATGCCCTACTTTGACCAAAAACTAGGATAGTATTGTGGGCTGACCCAAATAATACAAGAATATTATCATTATATTTACAATCACAAATAGTAGCTAAGAAGGATTTCACATATAATGTAAGATCTCTATCATCATAAAATATAGACAAGTATGTAGACTTATAAAAATAATAAGTATAAGAAGATATATCATGATTGTGAGAATCATTAATAGGACAAATGTTTGAGTCTTCAATATGAAGTGAATATAATGTGAGGATTGATAATATTGTTTATCTATCACATTCATCGTAGTAGATAACCTCATATTCCAAAGTGATGTGTGTAAGAAAGGACATGAAGAAGATGTGGAATAAGGTGAAAATAAAAAGTGGAAGTATCATCATTATGCTCTATAAAAAATGTAACAAAACTAAACGAAGGAGAATACAAAGTAGAAATAACATCATGCACACATTCATCGACAAAATAAAGTATTATGGTAATTTAAAACTGGAAAGAAAATAAGAAAGATGGAGTGAAGAAGTGTCAATAGGAAAAAGACATACACGGATAACTAGTGCATGCAGACCATTGAGTTCATGTAATATGATAGTTAAAAAATTATCAATTATTATATTATCCTCAATATGTTCCTCAAGACCATACTTTTCATGATGGATGGACAATTAAAAAAATCCTCATTAATAGGAGAAGATAGTTGACAAGAATCATGGTAAATATCATTATCGTATGTCTCATGATGTACTATGAAAAAGGAATGTAACATTTACAAGTTCTCAACACTCATTTACAAGGAACATGTAGGAGTAAATATTCCCTAGAATAAAGTTATGTGAATGATAACAAGTGAATAAGAATAAATAAAGAGAGAAAATTCATGACTTCTAAAATGTGATCATGTAAGTAGTCCTAAGAGAAAGATCCATAAATGGTGAAAGATGTAAGATTTAATTTTAATCAAGAAAGTGGTGGGTAATTCGAGACAAAAGGGAGGGAAAAGTAAGGTATTTGGATATGTGGTAATGAGTGTTTGGAGAGAAAAATGTGGTGTCTTTGACAGGATAAATAGGTGTTATGAAAAGAGGAATGGTATCAAATGGTTGTAAAGTGTGTGTTCAAGATGTTTGGGGAAAGAAAATACATGTGAAAATCTAAGAGGGTGTTGTAAGAGTTTAGATGGATGTTGGGAAAACTTCATGGGTAGTGAAGAGGGAATATGAAAGGAGGGTTCTGTGAAGGATATAATAGGTGTTGGGAAATTAGGATGGGTGTTGAAAATAATAAATTAAATGATGTAAATATAATACTAAGAAAAGAAGAGAATGAGTCAACTGTAGGCCACCATTTTTTATAAAGGGTATAGGAACATGTTTTGCGACAACAATCTAAATCTTTTGGGTAATTTAATTTTGTATTTAAACTTTTCCTTGATTTGAGAAAAAAAGAAAGAAAAATAAATAAAAATAAGAATTTTTATTTATTCACTAAATATAAAAAATAATTGAATACACAATTTTTGTTGATCAAATGAAAGAATAAAAAACAAAATAAAACCTCCAACACTAAAATTATCAAATCTTACCTAAAAATAACTAATAAAACATCTAGGAATGAAAACATACGAACCTATATACTAGAACGGAAATAAGATTGAAAATAGAATGCATGGACTATTATCTACATTTTTTTACCTTAACAAAAGTCTATTTTTTTTCATTCATTAAGGGATATTGGTGTCATCAAGTTATTCTCCTAATAATCATGTTTGGTCTTCTAATCATATACAAAAATCCCTTTGGCTCCTTAGTTTTATCAAGTCAAAGGCATAGTCACAAGCATTAAAATTGAGCCATATTTAATCTTAACTACTTCAAACTTCCTAGATGCAATATGATTAAATATTTCTATTGGTAGAAATGCATGCTTTCCAATACAATTTGTACATTTGCATTAAGTCAAAAGTTGGGTTCCAAGTCTAATTTTATTAAATTCACTAGGATTTTAAGGTCCAAACAACAATGGGTTTTATCCAATAGAATATGCTAGTGAATTTTATCTCCACCTTCTCGATTATGTCATAGATTCTCTTTTGGTAGGACATTTTATTTTCTACCCAAATTTGAAGTAACTTTCATTGTATTTGCATTATAAAAAATATATATCAACAATAATTATTGTACCAACTATGCTTAATTGATAAAAATGAATATTAAATAAATATAAGAAGCAATTTCACAATCTCAAACAAGTGTGATATCATGAGAATAAGTGTAAGAAGTTGAGTCCACATTTTGATCCAAAGGTAGAACCATTTTTTTAATTAGATTTTGTCATAATTAGGTTAAAAATTGGAAACACATACACATAGAATACTAACATGGTGTAAAAATATAAAATGTAGTATTTTGTTTTTAGTTTTCAAATATATAATTTATTATAATACCCAGATGATAAAATTTGGTTGAGTATAGGATGTACAAAAGTGACATTTTTTTAAAGTGTGTTGAAGGTCAAACTATGCATGTGTAGGACTGAAAAAAAGAAGTTGTAAATTAGTATTCTTAAAATCTTATTGTGGAAAGATGCATAAGATGCTAAAATTTGGTTAGTATATTTTTTTGTAATTTTTAACAAAAAAATTCAATATTTTTATTGTAGTTAAAGTATTTTTTTAAACCGCTCATGTACAAAGAACATAATTTGACCTAAAATAGTTGTAGCATGATTTTTTTCATGATGTAGAGATTTATGTCTTTATTGGTTAGATATAATTATTTTTCTAAGAAAATATCAAAAACAAAAATTATTTAAAATAGTAATGTATGTCATTTCAATTTTATGAGGATTTTTATTTATAAATCAATTAATAAACTAAAGAATGTGTTTCATGCTAAAAAAATATAGATATTTGAAAACCAATCATTATCATTTGTGTTGTGTTTTGATTTTATCAAAAAATTCTTTAAAAAATATCATCAACCATATTATCAAATTTTATTTTCTCTTATTGATTCCATGACATTATACTTGTTGTTCCAAGGCTCAAGGTTTTGTTTGCAAGCCTATTTCAAGCCAAAAGCTAAAGAAAAAGTGTAGGTGTGAAATTTTCAATTCCAAAAAATGTATATCTACTTCAAAACATATACTCATTATAAAACATAATGTGTATGCATTTTAAAAAGGAATGGGTATGCATTTAGAAGTGGGTACCCATTTCCTTTTATAAAATAGACATTTAGAAATGGGTACCTATTTCTATTATAGATATTGTTAACTTTTTGGAATGAGTACATATTTAAAACAAGTACTCATTTAAGAACAAATGCTCAAACTTAAACATGTACTCATTCTAAATGCATGCCTATTTAGATTCAAACTTTTATTCTTAAACATGTATGCATTTTTATAAAATATATATGTATTTTTTATGGTGTTTGTGATGTTTTCACAAAAAGTGGATTCAACTCTTGCACTTATTCATGAGTTATATTGATTATAAAATTAATTTTTTTAATTATGCTTGTTGAATAGACCTCACAAATTTCAAACAAATATGAAATGTAATTTGAATAAATTTCCTCCAAAAATAAAAACCATGGGTCTAAGTTTATGGTCTTTATAAATATTGTGTTGCCTCCTTTGAAATATAATAATAAGAAATTAGATTCATAAGATGTGATAAATTCTTATAAATTAGAAGCATAATTTCCTAGTTCAAATTTATCTTGTTTGGAAGGAAGATTTTATTTCTTTTCTTCTCAACGTTTCTTCTATTTTGGACTACTAGGGTCTTCTTGTTTTATGCACTAATGAGAATAGTGATATCATGTTGCTTGATGCATTTACCTTAAGGGAGCCCTAAAGTAGAGAGGACTTTAAAATGGTTCTTTCTATGATCTGTAAGTATGGGTTTTCTACAATATTTTCTCAAAGGGAAGAACAAATTGTTGTTCAACATAGATTCTTTTAAGGGAGCCTTAAAGTAGAGAGGACTTTAAAATGGTTCTTTCTATGATCTGCAAGTATGGGTTTTCTACAATATTTTCTCAAAGGGAAGAACAAATTGTTGTTCAACATAGATTCTTCAAAAAGATAAAAATAGCTGAAAATCTCCTAGTTGAAATTAAGAGTAGAGAATTTGATCTTGATGTGATAAGACTTATTCTATATTGATGCATGCATATGGTAGAACAAGCCTAGCAAATACATGAAATCAATTTATAGTATGAATGTTGTAGCATATACTTGTGTTATCAAGTGTCTCATGCATTCATGATAGAATGAGCGAGGCTTAAATAATACTTGACGAGATGGTACAAAATGGACTTTACCAATCTACTATCACTCACAATTGTTTTCTCAATGTTTTTACAAGTTGTAATGATGACAATAAAACCCTATGATTGTACAAGAAAATGCAAGAAGCGCCCTTATCAGACAAGCCAACAAACCAAACCCATCACATCTTGCTCCATATATTTTGTAATGTGTATTTCATAAAAATTATTGACAAGGGACTTTTGCCCTACACTGTCGCTTTTGAAATGTATAAGGGACTAATGCAATAAAATCAACTCCGACCAAGGAGAAGGCTAAAGACCAAACTTGTCAATGAAATAATTTGAGCACTATAATAATGAGGGCATAGGAAAATTCATCGTTAGCAATTCATCGAGGAAAATTCACTGCCATGGAAAATTCATCACCAAGTAAAATTTACGGTCAGCAATTCATCAAGGTGGAAAATTAACTGCATTAATATTTTTAATAAAATCAACGTTTTCGAAATATATATTAAAAATATTAATGCAGTTAATTTTCTGCAGAGGTGAATTGCTGGCAGTGAATATTCCACGACGATGAATTGTTGGCGGTGAATTTTCCGAATTGCTGGTGGTGAATTTTACTTGATGATGAAATTTCCATTGATGAATTTTCCATGATGATGAATTGTTGATTGTGAATTTTCCATTGATGAATTGCTCGCCATCAAATTTCCTAGAACCAATAATGAACATTAACAAAGAAAACTAAGTTCTTTCGAAGACATGGAATTGACATTCTGACTTGTTCCCGCCAATACAACGTAGTATCTCAATGAAATGTCACCTCAAGGAACGAAATGCACACACAAAGTACGCACAAAGAGACCTGATTTTTTTTTAACTTTCAAGCAAATACACCATCTCTCACTGCCTGTAACAAAATGGGAGCTTTATTGTAATGGATGGGAAGCCACAACGCTGCTCAAGTGTTCAACCCCGTACAACGTCTCATGAAGTATAATTATTGAAAGAAAAAAGTAGATAAACTCTGAGGTATAACTACATTATGAGGAATGACTTTAGGTGAAGCTAAAATTGAGGAGCTACAGTTTTAGATATGATAGATACATTTGTTGAATCCTAAATCTTCTTGGAGGTTTTAGTTGTTGACACATGGAAGGTTGTAATCAACTGCAACCAGTAGATGCATCTTCATAGACAGTTTTTCAAGCAATTTTTGGTGGTGGGTACCCGATCGGTCTTCCTGACAAAGATAAGAATCTTGTACCTGGCCATTTACACTTAACCAAGAATGGGCAACCTATTATTAAGTCATGTAATGGGCCAGATTTACAGGAGTATTGGAAATTCAGGGGTAGAGGACAACATGTCTGGCATATAAATGAAATCTAGTGTTTGGTGCACCTTTTAGAAACTGATTAGAAATTAGGGGCGATCCAATCAAGCACTGAGGCTAAACTGATGATCAGCTTTAGTGGACACATTGTCAAAAATCAAGATACCACCTGACAAATTATCACCTACTAATCCAGATATGTGGATGATTTTATACAACTTAGTTAGTCAGACAAGCCATATTCCTACATAATCTTCAGTACAGATATGCTCGAGATATGTTTGTCTTTACAAGGAAAAGTTTTATCAAGGAATACAAATTTGGAGTAATGATGAGGGAGGCTTTATTCAGTCTATTATTATAAGTGTTTAGATTAGTAAGACTGACAGAGCATGTGATGAAGATGATTTTATCAGACTAGAAGGGGAAAATTCCATATTTCCACTACATAAAGTTCTGAAAGCTTACCTGACAACGACGACAAAGGTCTTTCAGTATTCTTTTTCATTTTTCTATTTTTTTTATTTTTTTTAACATTCGGGTTAGAAGTATCTAAAAGTAGACCCAAAAACATCTTATGATGGAGTTGACCCTTTCAAATGGAGGAAAATAATTTATCTAATAATAATTTTTCAACTATTGAAAATGATTGCTGCTGTTGATTGGGCAAGTCATGTTTCAATTTGAGTAAAATATTTTAATGATAAATCATGTGATTGGCTAGCTTATTTATGATGCACTAAGCTAGATGCAAGAAAGAATCAAGACCTCTAGTAAGGAGAGGGAGAGTATCACCCAGGAGAGGAGTTTGGTTTGGTAACCCCTAATATACCTACTTGAGCTATCACACACTCACATCCTAGTTAGTCAAGTTAAGTCAAGTCAGTTCAGGATTTAGTAAGTAAACCCTTGGTCATAGTTTTTGGGATAATTGAAATGTTTGTTTATTGGTCTTTAATTTTCTTTGGTTGTTTCTCTGGTTTGAGTTACCTTTCTATTGGGTATACGTTCTACTTTGTGTATTTTATATTATATGTTAATCGATATGTATATACATTAAATGTATATATGTATATATGCGACAACTCATGTATATGAGCATATATGTGTATGTGCATACGAAAGTAGAAATACCTACATATACACATATATGAATACGACATGCACATGGGAAATCGATTGGATATATATACTTATCGATTAATATATATGTGTGTGTTTGTTTATTATGAGATATAAAAATAATGATATATGAAAATATATATATATATATATATTAATATATGTGTATCTATGTACGTATTAAATAATGTGTACATACATACATGTGAATATATTAATATATGTATATATATTTAAATATATATGACTGGAAATTAATGGTTTTAATATTCATATATATATATATATATATATATATATATATATATATATATATATATATATAATGTTCAAACATTATAATATATATATTAATATATATAATGTTATATGTATGGAATGATATAAATATCATCGACACATTATATACACGAATTAAGTTAGCAATGTTACACTTTTATAAAGAGAGCAACTAAGCATTGCATAAACTATAAGCTAAGAATATATTAGATATGATAATGTCCTCCAGATTAGATATGAATTTAGTGTACATTGTACACATGCAAACAATTGAGTCTCATTGAAAGAAATGATTTGTGATTGTTTATGAACATGAAACCTCATAGTATAACTTGGAAAGATTTGTGAGAAATGGCGAATAATCAAAAGGGCATGTTGAAGAGATAAATCATATTTATTTGATCTGCATGTTTGTAGCATTTGATGATAATAGTCAAATAGTGACAACTAGAGGGTGTTATCATAATAGTTAGGATATAGTAAGTCAATGTATGATTGCATAAAATGTAATGTTGGGAAAATGGTAAGATATAGAAGTACTATGTTGGAAATATAAAATTTTGATGTCATGTAAACCTATATATGAAATGAGGATTAATCATGGGATTAGGATAAACCAAGGTTGGGAGTAACCTAGATGGTCATTTGGATCATCATATTTGGGATGAAATCATGTTATGGAATAAACTCATTAAGAGTTACTATGGTCATGTTATTACCAAATCAAGAAATAGGGTTGGTGAACATATGATGTCCACTTCATAGAGGTGGGACACCACTTCTTACAAAGTGATTTTGAACATAATGATCAAATATTTGGCCAAAGTAGTGTAATTTGTCATTGATTACACTATTGGTTCACTATGGACCAGGGTTGCATAACTAGGCTAGGAATTTCATTCATGTAGGTGGGTATCCATTGTATGGTAGCTCTAGATATGTAGGACACAACACCAATCTCAAGTAGGATATTATCATTTATGAGGGGAGTATGTGCAAGATCATCATGGAAAAAATAGGCCCTTAAGTGGCAATAAAATTTAGAAAATCAGAGTTAAGAAACTTGGCGTAAAAATTTGAATAAGTTATCTATATTATTTCAAAAATATGTAAGAATAGAGTCTGTAGAAAATTGAATGTAGTTTCTAAACTACTAGGTTTATTTTATTTAGTTTTTAAATCTATTTGGTGAAAATTTGAAATTTCAATGTAGTAGTACTTAAATTTCAGGGAAAAAATAAGAAGTAGGTATCTATCTGACCACCCTAACCACAATAAAATGATAATATTTTTTATAAGATTTTAGATATAAGTAGGGGACTCATGTCCTGATGTGATGCATATTTTTTTGTAAGTTTTTTCCAAGTAAATAATTAATAATGATTTTTTTATTACAAATTTTAAAAAATATAAAAACTCGTATGTCTAACAATCTTAACTTGGTAAAAACTTCATGAAATTCAATTTTTTTTTTTAAATCCTATAGTATGCGAAGCATAGAATGGGACATGTTTCAGATTAAAAAAATGTGATACTGTTTGAAAGTTATAGATTTTTTTCAATCAGCCTATCTATCAGGACTTTAGTCGTAATTAAAATAGAAAATGAATAATAATTATGTATTAAATTCAAAGTAAAGCATAATTTATATTGGTGAAAATCTAAGAATCTCCTTTAAAAACCCTTTTCGTTTCATCAATTTTGGGTAAAAAAAAATTCGTCAGTCACATGGGTCATCATATCACTTAGATATCGCCACTTTTTAGCCCATCATGATCTTGCACATACCCAAGGATACCAGACCAAACTCTTTATTGAAAGGTAGGGCCATCTTACTAGTTAGGTAGATGTGTTGGGGACCATGATTAGTATATGGTTGGAGGAAAAACACTTGGGTGATGCTCTCCCTCATTCAATAGGTAGCCAAAATTTGATGATGAATGCCAGCAAGGACATCTAGACCATTTGTACTTTATTCCATTGAGCTATTGAAAGCTATGTATATAATCATGATCTTATATATCCTTATGAAAAATTTATATGAAAATGTAATAATTACTTGGGATTATGTAATGTTACTTTATTGGAATGCAATGGAAATTTTAAATGGGATTATTTTGATTATGCATCTTTCTTATTAAAATGCAATGGGAATTTGAAATGGGATTATTTCAAATATGCATCTTTAATTTTGAAATGTAAATTATCGAAAAATGTATTGCTATATGTTGGTGAACTTAAACTATTCACATATGGGTTAAACTTAGGTGAAAACAATAGGTAAAACATCGAGCATGTTACATGTGGTATCAGACCTACCAGGTTCAAGTCTAGAACCTATGAGTTCATTACGTAAGTATTATGTAAATGTTATCAATAGTTAATGATTGAAAAGTTCTTATGCTAGAGTGGCTAGGAAAAGAAGAACAAGGGAAACAATAAGAAAGTTAATCTAACTTTGGGACTAGGAAGAAATCATCCCTAGAGGTTAAAACTCCAAAATCAACAACTCATATAGATATTCCCTTGGATTAGGGAAGATATGCAACTGGGTTTAGTAGGAAGGTTATGGATGATTACCCATGAGTACCTCCACCCTTCAAAATTATTTAAATGACTTTGAGGGTGAGAAGGAACCAAAGTGATCCACTCTTTCTAATAAGCAACCTATAGTTGCAAAGAGTCAAATATTGTGGATTAAATATGGATACTATGTGTGTGCAAGTGAAATCCTAACTTAAAAATGCAAAACAAACAAGTGAAATGCAAGAAATAAGATCACAAACCTACACTCAAGATTGACCTAGCTTAACTCAAAAAAATTGAACAATAAAGACAAATGTTACCTTGCTTAAGTTTTTTCTTTGGTTGGCCCTTGATTCTTGATTATGTGTGCTCCTTGCTTGATAAAATAGCTTAAAATGATGCTTAAATTATGGGGAATGCAATGATGAGTGCAATGGAAGCCATGGTTGATGGATTGGATGCAATATGGTGATTCAAATGGTGCTGCAACAATAGAGGTAACAAGAGGGCTACGTGAGTGCTTGAATTTGCTAAGTGTTGAATGTTAGAATGAAGAAATTTTCATTGCTTTTAGGGAAAAGCCTCCAAAAGAATGGGGGGATGAGATTGAACCTAGCTAGGGAAAGAGATCAATGGTTGAAATGTCTTGTAACATCTCAACTTATCTCATGAAGACATGTGGATGAGGATGTGCAGAGGAGATGATGAAGTGGTAGCCACATGGAGGTACTTGCAAGTACCTTGGGAATGGGAAATATCTCCTCATAAAGGAGTTTCTTGTCCATTTGTACAATGAGAGGACAAGAGAGGAATTAAAATTTCCTTAAAAATTCCTCATGGGTATTGAGAAAGGAATAAAAAATTCCTTATGGGGGGATGTGAGCAATCAAAAATTCCTCAAAATGCATGAGGGAATAAATTGGAATTTAAAATTCCAAGGGATATGGGGATGACTTCCCCAAAAGGAGATATTCATTATTAAGGTTGACCAAGGGTAGATGCTATAAATGGCATGAGGATTACGTTAGGTCTAATCATTGATTTAGGTTGTGAAAATGAGGGATTAGGTGAGCTAATCATGATTAGTGAGCAACTTGCATTTTATGGAGGATGTGACCCTAATCATGATTAGAGATGTGCACACCTTAATTAAGGATTAAGTGGGCTAATCAAGATTAGGGGAAAATGTTGGAGGATGGGACAAGGAGAGAGAAAATGGATGAATTAAAAATTAGTTTTAATTCATTTGGGAAAGGTGGCCAAATTAAATAAATTGGACTATTTATTTAATTTAGGGAAGAAGAGGGGTAAGGTATTTAATTAATTAATCAAACACCTTAGGGAACATTAGGAATAGGATGAAATATTAATCAAATAATAAATTATTTGATTAACACGTCTTATGGGCACAATATAGAAGAATATAGAAGCAAATTTGACCATATGGGAGTGGTCAAATTCATGTGTCTACACTATGAATCTACGAATATGGTTTACATCTATTCGTATGAATGAGAGATTAATTGTTAGCATAAACTAGAAAACTTTAGATGAAGAATAAAGTGAACATATTATGAAATTAGAACCAACTAGAGAGGTATCCAAGAGGCAGGATACCCTTCTGACAATCCTAGGTCAAACAAGATTAAAATCTTACAATGATAAGAGTGAAATTTGGTACCTTAGAATAAAGGTCGAAGACCACAATGGTCAAGGTCAATTTGGAGTTCTAATTGGAAAATGGGAAAAAGAAACCAAACAAACCTTAGAGTGTCTAAGGTTATGAGAAAAATAAAATCACCAAGAATTTGGATAAAATTTCCTTGAAAGGGGATTACGAAGCAAAATCTTGGATAGAAAAATAGACTATTCAAATAAGGGCTCAATTAAAGCATAGTTGGGTTGAATTTCAATTGGAAAGTTTACAAGTTTGTCAAAAAAAGTAGATTTGTGTTTAGAACATTTGAATATGTTCTAGAGATAAAGTGGATATGGAAGAAGAATAATTTGGGAACAAAATTATTTTCAAGGTATACCTAGTGAGGGTAAGTAAGGCAAGTAACAATCATTCAACTATTGAAATCCAAAAAAAGGGAATGATAAATCAATTTGATCGATTTGGAGAAAATAGATGATTATTAAGGGTTCAACTTTTAAGATGATCTAATGTTTTGGAAACATCAAGGAGGGTATATGGATATAGATAAGTACCTTATTCAAGAAATGTTAATGATGTATTTTTAGTCTGAGAGAACTTTTGACTTCTCCATAAGACATGGTTTAAAGACCCTACATCTGAAGCCTCGTACTCAATGACCACAACAAGGTTGTAGAAGTTGAAGGTTAAGGTATTGGAACTATTAGTGAAATATTTGGAATGGTCAAGAAAATTTAGAGGCTTTTGACCAAATGAAGAGAAGAAATTAAAACTCAATTTTATAATATATTGTATCAAAAGACCAATGTGTGATTATTATTGATGCCTTGGAAAAAGGTTAAGTAGTATTCTTATTCAAGGAAGGCAAGATTATCACCAATGAAAGAGGAAAGGGAAGATTCATGAATGAAACTTGTTGCAAGGTGTGCACCCTTGGTCTCCTTGTGCTATGCAACACAACGCTCAGGTTTGTGGCATGGCTTAACCACCTCTCATGGATTCATTAACTCTGGAAATTGTATCATGCATTAACAAGTTGATATTTTGGTACAACAACAACCATAAGTGCAACAATTAGTATCAAAGCCTAGGTCACAGGTTTGAACCCCTCACTCGCGTTGGGGGGATTGTTTCAAGGTGTGTTCCCTTGGTCTCCTTGTGTTGTGCAACACAATGCTTGGGTTTGTGATATGGATTAACCACCTCCCATGGATTCATTAACTCTAGAAGTTGTATCGAGCATTAACAGGTCAATCTTTTGGTGTAATAACAATCATTTGTGCAAGAAAACCATGCTCCACATGATTTTCAGCTATCTAAAAATGTTCATTCTTGGTAACTATGTATGCCTTAATTGTTTAGACATGGAGATATTATAAAACTAGCACGATCTAACATGAAATGTTATTCAACCAATTTAAATTCTCATTAGAAGAGATAGATTGAGCTGAAACTGGACTATGACATTGAAATCAAATATTTAAGAGAAAGAAAGAAACTAAGTTGTGGATGCCCAATATCGAAGGAGACATATCTCCTCGGCGATACTTATTCATTATATTTTCAATAATCAAGTGTTCCAAAATTCAAAGGAAGATGTTTTATTCAATTCAGATGGACTATTATGAATCAAGGGAAAATCTAAGTACCAAATTTAGGGGAATTAATGAATGAGGTGTGGTAAATTGATGTCATTTTCAAGACAAACTGGAATGAAAAAATTATTGATTGATGTAAAACCACTATAATCTGGAAGGAAACATAGTGAAATATTGCAAGGTATGTGTACACATCTAAAAATGGTCACAGTTAATCAAACTTGTTAATTAATTAAATATGAATTATTTAATTAATATTCTTAAGTCATCTACATATAAATAAATTTAATTATTTATTTATATTGTTCATTTTCTCAATTCTTCTAGTTTAATTAAATAAATAATTTTATTTAATTATTTTCTTCTTAATTAAATAAATAGATTTCACAATTTATTTATATTAATTATCACAAGTTTAAATTTTAAATTTAAATAATATTCTTCATCTCACATTTAATTAAATATTTCTAATATTTAATTAAACCGCTTTCTTCTCTTCCACTTAATTAAATATTTCCAATATTTAATTAAAAGCTTTCTTTCTTCCATAATTAAATATTTCCAATATTTAATTAAACGTTTTCTTTCTAATTCTTTATTCTCCTCCACTTAATTAAAAGCTTTCTTGCCTCAATAATTGAATATTCTATAATATTTAATTAGAAACTTTCTTCTTTCCATATTTAATTAAAGCGCTTTTATCATCTCTCACACATAAATTAAATATTCATTCATTTAATTTATGGAAACATCTTCCATCTTTTTCTCAACTTCTTGATCTCTCGCCATTCATTTTATAGGTTTGAATCTCAACCGTTGACCCTCACCAACTAGATTTCTTGCCTTCAAAAATCTATAAATACAACCCTCTTATGAGTTGAAAAGGACACACCTTGAATCTTAGATTTCATACGCAGTTACTATAGTTGCATTTCAATATTATCAGTATTCTAGCATCATAGCATTTCAATTTCATAGCTTAAATCATATAGCCATGCACATGCATTTTTAATTAATCTCATTCTCTTAAGTTGCCATTTCAACAAGTTGTTGCTTACACAACTGAGAGCCAGCATCTTTAATCAAATCCTTGGAGATAGAGGATGATGGGATGAATTTGAAGAAGCTACTATCATTAGAGTTTGCATTTATGCTTTCTAGTTAGATTTCTTTAATATAATGTCTTATCGGTGTGCTAGTTTACTGTTTGATTAATCCACATTTTCTAACAACACAGTATGTAGCAAGATGTCTAGAGTGTCAAAGGGTGAAGATAGGATGTCATCACCAGTAATACTTATATATTCTCATGAAATTCCAAAGAGGAAGTGGCAAATCACTAGAATAGTTCTAATCTTTTTATGGATTTGGCATAATGTTATGGTGGATAGACTCACCAAGGTAACTAATTTATTTTTGGTAAGATGATAGGTGGGAACCCGCAATAAATTTATGTGAAGTAGTGTTTGATTGCTTGGTGTTCCTGAGAAGGTTACCTCTAATAGCGACACACAAGTAGCATTAATTTTTCGAGTAAACTAGTATCACCTTATTGAAAAATTTAATTGAATGTATGCTCAACTTATTACCTTGTGTTCGGAAAAAAGTAAACTACGTCCTAATGGATATGTAGAATACTTTTATTACAATAATTTTTATCATTTTTCAATATAATTTGATCCATTTGAAACATTATTCAGAAGGAAGGGTCGAATTCCTATAAGTTGGGATAAGCTTGGAAATAGGATTATCCTTAGAACGAAAATATTATCATAAATGGAAGAATAGATCAAGATGATCAATGAAATATTTTTTGATACAAAGCATGAGTCAAGTAGTACTATTTTTCTCGAGATTGACAGGTGTCTAAGGGAAATATTATGCTCGAGATAAACAATATTCAAGGGGTAGTACTATTATGTGTGGGATGTTCACATTAGTGTTAGTGATGGGTGTTCTCAACTTCTGAATTGTTCAATGGTGTAAAGACCAGAGAAAGGATGGGACCCATGGTGTAGTGTGCAATGTACCAACATTCCTTTTCTATTTGGATTACACTAAGGGTAGTTGTGTGTTAGCCAATGAGAACATGTTTTTCTAGTCACTATGGTATACTTGTCATGTAGGATCTAGTTACTATTATACTTATGATGTACATATTAAGTAGTTACTAATATAATTATGATGTATAGTTCTCTGATGAGAAATTTGCTTGAAGCACACAAATTCTTCCAATGCATTAGTAGGGTCACTCAATGCAAGGCCCAGTAAGGATGAGATTGTAGTGCTACAAGGGTAAATTACTATAAGGTTAATACAAATTTACTTATTTTCTGCATGATTCATAAAATTGAAAGTAAAACTTTCATTGGACTTTATCTATATGTTTTTGTACTTTAAATCATCGGGGACGATGATTCATAAGGGGGGAAGTATGTTACATCCCATTTCTGAATTACTAGATTAATTTTACCTTTATGATTAAATATGATATTAAATTCAAAATCATGACTTTCATATGTTCAATGCATGAATGAAATACATTAATATGCAAAAATTATGTTATTTCTTTTAATGCTTTAGTGATGCAAATTATATATGATGAACAAGATTTTCATATGATCTATTATGTGACTTTTTCCCCAAGAGAAGAGAAATATATAAATAACCCTTTGGAATTTCAATGGAGATAGAAAATAAAGGATATTATGATCCTTTAGTTAAAAGAGATATTAATAAAGAATATGTATAAACTCTTTAAAAAATAAGAGGAATAATTATTTATTTCAATAATTATTAAAAGGCAACATTTTGTGAAAGGGTGTGATGGTTTTGAAATTGCCCCTTAAAAGGATATATAAATAATTCATGTGAGAGATGGAAAAAAGGGGATTCAAACAGGAAAACATAGAAGAAATTGTTGGAAATATTGTTGAGTGTGAGATTTTGGGTTAGCAAGCTATGGGCATTGGGAGAAGGGGGCACACAGAGTGTGTCCAACTGGGGGTACAAAGTGCACCCAGGATTTTCATGGCTAGGGTTTTTGTACATGTTGAGTACTTGTACTCTAGAGCATGTTGTGTAGATGCTTGAGAAGCATCTGGTTTTCTTATGGATAAGAACCTGCTTGGTTCTAGATAAGAACCTGTTCCTCCTAGATTGCTCATAGACGGAAGATATTGAATCTGAAATCCACTCCCAGTGATCGTTTGGACTATTTGCACATTTCAAAAAAGATAAGTATTTATTGATGCATGATTTATTATTTGAGAAATAAATTTGTGTTAGATCCTTTTCTTTATTGTAATAAAGTGCAATCAATGATTTATTCTCTCCCTAATCCAGTGTAATTGAATGGTATTATTGATTAATTCATTATATTTAATTTGATTTTAAAATTGTTGATTAAATATTATATTAAATTATTTGCATATAAAATCATTGAGAATCAGACCCATGTAGTGCGCAATGCACTGGCATTCCTTTTCTATTTGGGTTACACTAAGGGAAATTGTGTGTTAGCCAATCAGACGTGTTTTTCCAGTCACTGTGGTATACGTGTCATGTAGGATCCAGTCACTATTGTACTTATGATGTATATATTAAGTAGTTACTAATATAATTATGATGTATAGTTCTCTAGAGAGAATTTTTTCTTGAAGCATATAATGTATTAGCAGGGTCACTCAATGCAAGGTCCAATAAGGACAAGATTGCGGTGCTACAAGGGTAAATTACTCTAAGGTTAATAGAAATTAAGTTATTTCCCACATGATTCAAAAAATTGAAAGTAAGAATTCTATTAGACTTTATCTATATGTTTTTGTACTTTAAATCATCGGGGATGATGATTCATAAGGGGGGAAGTATGTTACACCCCATTTCTGAATTACTAGAATAATTTTACCTTTATGAGTAAATATGATATTAAATACAAAATCATGATTTCATATGTTCAATGGATGAATAAAATACATTAATATGCATTATGATGCTATTGCTTTTAATTCTTTAATTCCTTAATGATATATGAAGAATAAGATTTTCATGTGATCAATTAACTTCTTTATGATGCACTAAGTTGGATGGAGAAAATAATCAAGCCCTCCAGTAAGGAGAGGGAGAGTATCACCTAGGAGAGAAGTTTGGTTTGGTAACCCCTAATATACCTACTTGATCTATCACACACTCACATCCTAGTTAGTTAAGTCAAGTCAAGTCAATTCGGGATTCAGTAAGTAAACCCTTGGTCATAGTTTTTGGGATAATTGGAATGTTTTTTTATTGGTCTTTAATTTCCTTTGGTTGATTGTTTGGTTTGAATTAAAGTGAATGAATATCTATATCAGGTATAAGTTCTACTTTATGTATTTTATATTATATGTTAATCAATACATATATACATTAAATGTATATATATATATGAGACAACTCATGTGTATGAGCATATGCGTGTATGTGCATACGTAGGTAGAAATACCTACATATACTCATATACGGATATGGCATACACATGGGAAATCGATTGGATATATATACACTTGGTATACATATAGGTATCAATTAATATAAATGTCTAAGTGTGTGTTTATTATGAGATATAAAAATATTGATATAGGAATATATACATATATATATCTATTGGTGTAATTAAATGTTGTGTACCTTGTCCTAGGTCATAATTACACCTTATTTAAGTTTACTGTGGGACCACATATGAGGTAGTTGGAGATTTTCCATCTTTAGTGGACTTATCATGTTATTAATTTATCACTTCCACCTTTCGTGGACATATCATGTGATTACCTCTCCACCTTTTGTGGGTGATCCACCATTTGTGGTGATTATCACATTATCACTTTTCCACTTTAGGTGGAGTGATATCTTTTCATAGTTGTCTCATGTCATAAGATTATGACACTTGTCATAATATTATGCCCTTATATGTTCTCACCTTGGATATATAACAAAGGGCTCTCCTATGTACAATCAATCATATCATATCAGAATCATATTGATGAGAAAATAGTTTATTCTTGTCACATCATATTCTCTCTTCTTGTGCTTTCCATTTGGTCCAAAGATCTTGGCAGCCATAGCCAATTCTAACAATAGCTATATTAATATATATGTATATATGTACGCATTAAATAATGTGTACATACATACATGTGTATATATTAATATAAATATATTACTGTAAATTAATGATTTTAATATTTGTATATATGTTGATATATGTATATTATAATGATCAAACATTATAAAATATTTATATTGATATATATAATGTTATATGTATGGAATGATATAAATATCATCGACACATTATATATGTGGATTAAGAGATCAATTTTATGCTTGTATAAATTGAGAAACTTAACATTACATAAACTATAAGTTATGCATATATTAGTATATTTGATAGAATGGTCTTTGACTATCGTGTAAAGAACATAAGTATAAGGCATGTGGGATGCAATGTAAGTGGCATTAAATAAATTGTATGAAGTGCCTATTTGTTGCATAAGAAAAATTAATAAGATTCATGTAAGTATCAAAGTTGTTGAGTAATAAGAAAAGCCACACACAAACAAAAAAGAGGTGATGGACTAGGTCAAAGCCACGAGTTGGAAAAATATAGAAAGAATTTAATTTGCATTTTTTGGCAGCCAATTATATAGGCACCATAAGCAGGTTGTGGAAAGCAACAAAAGCCACGATGGAAGTAAGAAACCTGTAGGAAACCATTGCTAAGTTTGACTTGGAAAATTTTTGGAGGCGACTCAGCCATATAGAAGAAGCTAAGTATTTTGGGAATGTATATGTGTTTGTATTTTGTTTCTTTAGTAGCTACATTTCACCAATATTGCTTAGTCGGCCTATTTAGAATATAAATTGGTTTTGGATTTTTTTTTAGTTTTAGAGGTGTCAAAAGAAAGGAAAAGGTTGCAATTTGAGGAGCTAAACTATAGCATTAAGTTTCTCAAAGTTTAGTATAAATAAAGGCAGTTTCTTAGTCTTTTGACATTCATTCTTTTGGAATTCATTTTCTTCCATTCTATTGTAATTTTTCTTTGTACAAGCAGTTTTGAGTGCAAGTAGTGAAGAGTGAGAGTTTTATTGAGTGTTTTAGAGTTATTTAGTGAGATTTTATGAAGTGTTGGGAAAGAAGCTTGAATTGGGGATAAATTGAAAGTAGATGGAGTAGCAAGCAGAGTTTTTTTATTGAGCTTAGAAGAAAAATTTATCATTGGAAGCTAAATTTCCAGGCATGCTAGTTATTCTAATCTTCACTCTTTTCTAGGTTGGACTTATGTTTTTATTGTTTGAATGCAAGTTCTTGAGCAATTTATAGTTATTTTTCATAGTTGTTAAGCTAGCTTGTGCATATAGCTAGATTGGTTATAGGTTGTTTTAGATATCATATTAGTATGATACTTCTATATAATTATTATGAGTGGACCATGATTGTATGAAATATTATATTAAGCTAGTTAGAAGGTATATGTATAAAAATACCAAGATGATTGCATGTTACATATATGTTTGCATGAAGTATGATGTTAGTAATGCAACAATAATGATAGCATGATATATATGACATCATAGATAGTTTATGATGTTATGAAAACCATGTTGATAGTTTATCCTTGAATGGTTACTCATATTTCCTTGATTGTAGGAGAAAATTCTATTCCATAGGGTTAGGGTATGCTCTTGAATATGATTATATTGATATTCAATATTAGGGTTGAAAAATGTATAAGTGATATATATTTTCTGATTATGATAGTATCTATACTTGACCAATATTCTATACCTTTCCACGGTATTCATCTTAAAGAAGAGGGCTTACGTTCCAGAAACCCAAAGTCGTAGTATGAGAGGACTTAAAGGTGTTGAATCACAACATCCTCTCAAGTTGATAATGTCCTCTAGATTAGATATAAATTTAGTGTACATTGTACACATGTGAATAATTCTCATTGAAAGAAAGGATTTGTGATTGTTTATGAACATGAAACCTCATAGGATTACTTGGAAATATCCATGAGAAATGGAGAATAATAAAAGGGCATGTTGAAGAGAGAAATCATATTTATTTGATATGCATTTTTGTAGAATTTGATGATAATAGTCGAATAGTGATAACTAGAGGGTATTATCATAATAGCTAGGATATCGTAAGTCAATGTATGATTGCATAAAATGTAATGTTGGGAAAATGGTAAGATATCAAAGTACTATGTTGGAATATAAAATTTTGATATCATGTAAACCTATATATGAAATGAGACTTAATCCTAGGATTAGGATAAATCAAGGTTGGGAGTAACCTAGATGGTCAATTGGATCATCATCTTTGGGATGGAATCATGTTATGGAATAAACTCGTTAAGAGTTAGTATGGTCATGTTATTACCAAATAAATCAATAGGATGGGTGAACATATAACATATAATTCATAGAGGTGAAACACCAGTACTTCTTAAAAAGTGAGTTTGAACATAATGATCAAATCTTTGGCCAAAGTAGTGTAAGTTGCCATTGATTACATTGCCATTTCACTATGGACCAAGGTTGCATAACTAGGCTAGGAATGTCATGCATGTAGACGAGTATCCACTATATGGTAGCTCTAGATATGTAGAACACAACACCAATCTCAGGTAGGATATTATCATTGATGAGGGATACCAGACCAAAATATTCATTGAAGGGTAGGACCATCTTACCAGCTAGGTAGATGTGCAAAGGACCGCAGTTAGTCCATGGTTGGAGGAAAAACACTTGGGTGATGCTCTCCCTCATGCAATAGGTAGACAAAATTTGAGGACGTATGACATCAAGGAAATTTGGAACATTTTTAATTTATTCCATTGAGCTATTGAAAGATTTGTATGTAATCATGATCTTATATATCCTTATGAAAAATGTATATGAAAACGCAATCATTACTTGGGATTGTGTAATGTTACTTTATTCCAGAATGCAATGGAAATTTGAAATGGGATTATTTCAAAAATGCTTTTTTATTATTGAAATGTAATGGGAATTTCAAATGGGATTATTTTGAATGTGCATCTTTATTATTGAAATGGAAATTATGAAAACAATATTATTGCTATGTTTTGGGGGACATAAACTATTCACATATGGATTAAATTTAGGTGAAAACAATAGGTAAAACATTGGGCATGTTACATACCGAATGCCCACAATCTAATTATAGAGGGCCTAGATACATTCTTATTTTAATTTGATGTCCTCTAGATCGAATCTATGACTACACTATAGATGTCAATTGATTGAATTTTTTTCCTAGAAACACTAAGGATGTTGCCTTGAGATTGTTTATGGGATTCAATAGATATGCAATAGAACACTAGAGAACCATGACAGATAAATTCATAAAGAAATATAAATACTACTATAGAGGAAGGGACATGAAGCAAGATTGCATATTCAAGGTGATACAAAATTAAGGTAAACCCTTGGAAGACTATGTTGAATGATTCCTGTTTTATTTCTAAAAGTATTAGCAAAATAAGTTTTCACCAAACTCCCTTAAAATCATATTCTTAAGGAGATTTAATGAGGAATGTATAAACTCTTTGGAATTAATCAGAGGTGGAGATATCTCCCAAGTATAATTTGATGATGTTTGTCAAATTTGCCAAAAATATTCATGCTCCACTATGAAGAAGAGTTGTCACCTAAGAGCAATGTTCCCTATAGAGATAACTACATGGGTTTATTGAATGGAGCTCACCAACATGTTCAAAGATATGAAAAAAGATGTCATAAACCACATGGAAACACAAAATAAAATACTAAATGTTAGAAAATATGGGAATAAATAGATAAAAATTGGCTAAGTATTACCCCCATTGTCGTTGTAATAAACTTGAATATAAATACAAATAGGTGGCAAGAATAACAAAAGATAGGCTTGAGAAACCAAATTTTAAAATAGTGGACAACGAATATGGACAATCATGCTACTTGGAAAGTGAAAACCATGGCTACAATGATAAGGTATTCCCTAGGACCCTTTACCATATAATGTTTCATTTTCTAGTTCATTTTAAATATTTCTAATTGGTATAATGTACCATGGAACAAGATACGGTCCCCTCAAGCCTAGAAAAAATATCACCACCCTATTGGACACCACAAAAGGATTATGGTCGCAATAATCATACCTATCCTAAGTTCAAAATTAGCAACGGCATCCAATATAGAATGTATGGTAGTAGCAATGTAGAGGGAACTAATTTTGGCCTAATCCAAATATTGGCTATTAGCAATGACCATAACCCTTGCCTCATCAACCAACCATTATTCCAAGTAATGTTATTATTTCTCCAACACCGCCAAAATATAATCAATTAACATCAAAACTTGTACCTAACCTCAACAATAATCCAATTCAATTATGAAACATTTCAATACATGGGTAAGTGCAAAAATATGGGGGCGAAAAAGGGGGCTTAAGTGGCCACTTTTTTTCTAAAATCAAGAAATACAAACCTTGGACGTGAAATTGAGGATAGTTACACTCAAAATTTTGAGATGCAACAAAAAAAGGATTGTAGTGCTCTGAGTCTACTTTCTAAACTACTAATTTATTTTGAAAATGGTTGAGATTAAGAGGTTCAAAAGAGGCGACCACAAAAATTGGTGTTGTTTTTGTCAGAAAAACATAACATAGCAACTTTTGTAGGTACCTAGCATGATGAATTTTTTTTTAGTATTTTTAAAATCGCTTTGATGAGAAATTAGCTAACAATATGTAGTTTATGCTCGATTTTTTGATAATTTTCAAAGTGGACACTTCCTAAAATATAGAATTTTGGTTTGCTACCCCTATAAATTTTTGAAACTAATTGAATTTTTTTAATTTTTAATGTGTATAATGGATTCTAGTTTCTAAAAATGTTATTTATTTAAAATTTTGTTGAACGGTTAATTTATAACAAAAAAAACACCAAACACTAGTTTTTGCCAAAAAAGAGACACACAAACAAAAGAAATTATAGATCAAAGGCATAACATTGTCAAAAAGTGATAAAAATTACATCGTTAGCTAGCTAATAGAGAGCCTGACATTACCCAGGTCTTTGATTTGTTCGACATTGAAACACATGCAATCCTGACAGTGAGCACGAACCCAATTATGTGAAATATTGTAGAATTTGCAAAAACACGTCTTTGGATGTTGGGAAGGCCCTCCAAGCCTTTAGGTTGGTATTCCAAGGAAAATACCAAGCCCAATGCTTGGGGATTCCCAAACCAAGATATAATGTGAGTGCGTTATAATGCCCTCATGTTATTTCTTAGTTTTGACATTTTTTTGCATTTGTGCAAGACATAATGCGAGCATGTTATAACGTGCTCATGCTATGTCTTCCTTTGTGTTAAATTCTACTCTATTGAATGTATTTTTATATATTTGTATGCTTTTGTGTATGTATGTGTGTATGTATGCATGTATGTATGTATATATGTATCAATGCATGTATGTATTTAAGATTTTATGTACATATGTACATGTATTCTTGTATGTATGTAAGATTGTATGTACATATATATGTATGCTTGTATGTATGTATGTATGTATGTATGTTTGGTTATATGTATGTATTTATGTATGTCTTTATAGGGAGGGAGAATTTTAAGAGAGAGAGAGAGAGATTTTTCTAGATAGGGTGGGAGGGAGAGAGGTAGAAAGGTAGTGAGAAAGAGACCTGAGAGAGGGAGAGGGGGTGGAAGGGAGAGAAGGGGTTGGAGTGAGAGGGAATTAGCTAGGTAGGGTGGGAGGGATAGAGGGAGAGAGAGATATATATATAGAGAGAGGGGGTGGGAGAGAGAGAGGTGGAGGGGGATAAATATATAGTTATGTAGGTAGGGTGCCAGAGGGAGAGACTTGAGAGATAGGTAGTAAGATGGAGTGCGAGAGAGAGGGAGTGGGAGAGAGAGGGAGTGAGAGAGAGAGGGAGTGTGTGAGAGAGATTGAGAGACCTGAGAGAGGGAGAGGGTGTGGGTGTGAGTGACCTGAGAGAGATGGAGAGAGAGGGATGTGGAGTGAGAGGGACTTATCTAGGTAGGGTTGGAGGGATAGATAGAGTTACCTAGGAATTGTGCCAAAGGGAGAGACCTAAGAAATAGGGAGAGAGAGGGGGTGATGGAGAGGTAAAGGGAGGGAGAGAGGGAGAGAGAGGGAGGGAGGGAGTGAGAGAGAGTGGTAAGTATTGATTGAGTGAGAGGTACATAGAAAGAGGGAGAGGCTAGATATAGACAATTAGAGAGGGTAGGAGAGAGGGAGGAGAGAGAGGGATAAAGTTTGAGGGTATAGGGTTGATGGTTTAGGGTATTAGGTTGAGGTTATAGGGTTGAGGTTGAGTGATTAGGGTTAAGGGTGGAGGGTATTGGGTTGAGGGTAGAGGCTATAAGGTTTAAGGGTTTAGGGTTGAGGGTAAAGGATTTAGGGTATAGGTTTGAGGTTATATGGTTGAAGGATTAGGGTTGAGGGTCCAATGTATACAGTATAGGGTTTAGGTGTTGAGGGTTTAATGTATAGGGTAGAGGGTAGAGGGTTTAATAGTTAAGGATTGAGGGTAGAGGGTATAGGGTATAGGTTTGAGGGATTATGGTTGAGAGTCCAATGTATAGGGTAGAGGGTATAGGGTATAAGGTTGAGGGTACTGGGTTGAGGGTAGAGGGTTTAAGGGTTGAGGGTTGAGAATTTAAGGTTGAGGGTAGAGGGTATAGGGTTGAGGGATTATGGTTTAGGGTAGAGGATATTGGGTTGAGGGTAGAGGGTAGAGGGTAGAGGATTTAAGGGTAGAGGGTTTAGGGTAGAGGAATAAGGGTAGAGGGTGGAGATTTTAAGGGTTTATGGTTAAATGGTTAAGGGTAGAGGTTTTAAGGTTAAAGGGTTAAAGGGTTAAGGGTAGAGGGTAGAGGGTTAAGGGTAGAGGGGAGATAGATAGAAGGATTGAGTGAAGGAGAGAGAGACCTAAGAGAGGGAGAGGGGGTAGGAGGGAGGACTTGAGAGAGAGAGGAAAGGAGTGGGAGAGAGATAGAGGGTAGAGGGTAGAGGGTTTAAGGGTTTAGGGTTTAAAGGTTAAGGGTTAAGGGTAGAGGGTAGAGGGGAGAGAGATAGAGGGGGTGATTGAGAGAGAGAGAGAGAGACTTGGGAGAGGGAGAAGGGGTAGGAGGGAGATACTTGAGAGAGAGATAGACGATAGAGGGTTAAGGGTAGAGGGTTTAAGGGTTTAAGGGTTAAGGTTAGAGGGGAGAGAAATAGGAGTGAGTGAGAGAGAGAGAGAGATACCTTAGAGAAGGAGAGGGGGTAGGAGAGAGAGACTTGAGAGAGAGAAAGATGGAGGGAGTGGGAGAGAGATAGACGCTAAAGGGTAGAGGGTTCAAGGGTTTACGGTTTAGGGTTTAAGGGTTAAGGTTAGAGGGGAAAGAGATAGAGGGAGTGAGAGAGAGAGACCTAAGAGAGGGAGAAGGGGTGGGAGGGAGAGACTTCAGAGAGAGAGAGGGAGGGAGTGGGAGAGAGATAGAGGCTAGAGATTTAAGGGTAGAGGGTTTAAGGGTTTAGGGTTTAAGGGTTAAGGGTTTACGGTTTAGGGTTAAGGGTGGATGGGAGATAGATAGAGGGAGGGAGGGAGTGTGAAAGATATATAGGGTACAGGGTTAAGGGTAGAGGGTTAAGAGTCTAAGCGTTTAATGGTTTAAGTGTTAAGTGTAGAGGGTTAAGGGTTAAGGATAGAGGGAAGAGACATAGAAGGAGTGAGTGAGTGAGAGATACTTGAGAGAGGGAAAGGGCGTAGGAGGAAAAGACTTGAGAGAGAGAGAGATAGAGGGTTAAGGGTTAAGGGTAGAGGTTAGAGGATTTAAGCATTTAGGGTTCAGGGTTAAGGGTAGAGGGGAGAGAGATAGAGGGAGTGAGTGAGTGAGAGAGAGAAACTTGAGAGAGGGAGATGAGGTAGGAGGGAGAGAATTGAGAGAGAGGGAGTGGGAGAGAGAGGGAGGGAGGGAGTGGGAGAGATAGATGGTAGAGGGTTTAAGGGTAGAGAGTGGATGGTATAGGGTTAATGGTAGAGGGTAGAGGGTTGATGGATTAGGGTTGAGGGTATAGGGTTGAAGGATTAGGGTTGAGGGTAGAGGGTAGAAGTTTTAAGGGTTTAGGGTTTAGGGTTAAGGGTAGAGGGGAGAGAGATAGAGGGAGTGAGAGAGACATAGAGACCTAAGAGAGGGAGAGGGGGTAGGAGTGAGATAATTGAGAGAGAGAGAGAGGGAGGGATTTTGAGAGAGATAGAGGGTATAGCATTTAAGGGTTTAGAGGGTATGGTGTTGAGGGATTAGGGTAGAGTGTAGAGGCTATTGGGTTAAGGGTAGAGGGATTAAGGATTGAGGGTTGAGGGTAGAGGGTATCGGGTTTAACAATAGAAGGTTAAAGGTAGAGGGTAGAGGGTAGAGGGTAGAGAGTTTTAGGGTTTAAGGGTAGAGGTGAGAGGTTTTAAGGGTTTTTGGTGATTGAGTGAGTGATAGATACTTGAGAGAGGGAGAGGGGTTAGGAGGGAGAGGATTGAGAGAGAGAGATATAGAGGGTTAAGGGTAGAGGATAGAGGGTTTAAGGGTTAAGGGTTTAGGGTGTAGGGTTAAGGGTAGAGGGGAGAGAGATAGAGGGAGTGAGTGAGTGCGATAAAGACCTAAGAGAGGGGGATGGGATAGGAGGGAGAGACTTGAGAGAGAGAGAGAGAGGGAGTGGAAGAGAGGGAGGGAGGGAGGGAGGAAGTGGGAGAGAGATAAAGGGTATAGAGTTAAGGGTAGAGGGTTTAAGGGTTAAGGGTTAAGAGTACCGGGTTGAGGGATTAGGGTTGAGGGTAGAGGGTATTGGGTTGAGGGTAAAGGGTAGAAGGTTTAAGGGTTTAGGGTTTAAGGGTTTAGGGTTTAGGGTTTATGGTTGAGGGTAGAGGGTTTAAGGTATAGGTTTGAGAGATTAGGGTTGAGGGTCTAATGTATAGGGTAGAGGATATAGGGTTGAGGTATTATGGTAGAGTGTAGAGGGTATTGGGTTGATGGTAGAGGGTTTAAGGGTTGATGGTAGAGGGTATTGGGTTTAGGGTAGAGGGTAGAGGGTAGAGGGTAGAGGGTAAAGGGTAGAGGGTTTAGGGTAGAGGGTAGTGTCTTTAATGGTTTATGGTTTAAGGGTTAAGGGTAGAGGGTTAAAGGTAGAGGGGAGAGAGATAGAGGGAGTAAGTGAGTGAGAGAGAGATATATGAGAGAGAGAGATGAGAGAGGGAGAGGGGGTAGGAGGGAGATACTTGAGAGAGAGAGGGAGTGGGAGAGAGATAGAGGGAGTGAGTGAGAGAGAGAGAAACTTGAGAGAGGGATAGGGGGTAGGAGGGAGAGACTTGAGAGAAAGAGAGAGATAGAGAGAGAGGGAGGGAGTGGGAGAGAGATAGAGGATAGATTATTAAGGGTAGAGAGCTTAATGGTTTAGGGTTTAAGGGTTAAGGGTTAAGGGTTAAGGGTTAAGGGTTAAGGGTAGAGGGGAGAGAGATAGAAGTAGTGAGTGAGAGAGAGATACCCTTAGAGAGGGAGAGGAGGCATGAGGGAGAGACTTGAGAGAGAGAGAGAGAGAGATGGTGGGAGAGAGATAGAGGGAGTGAGTGATATAGAGAGAGAGAGACAGATAAATGGAATGAGAGAGAGAGAGAGGGAGTGGGAGAGAGATAGAGGGATTGAGTGAGAGAGAGAGACCTGATATAGGGAGAGACAGAGAGGGAGAGACCTAAGCAAGAGAGTGGGAGAGAGAGATTAGGGTTAGGGTTTAAGGTTGAAAGGATTAGGGTTTAAGTCATACTGTATAGGGTTGAGGGACAAGTGAGAGAGCTAGACAACTAAGGGGGATGGATGGCTAAGGATAGAGAAAGAGAGAAAAGAAACCTATAAAAAATCAACTTTCTCATAATGTGAGTGTATTTTGAATTAGTTGAGATGTAGTTTTTTATTTAGCAAGACATAAAGGCTCATGTTATAATGCAAGTGCATTTTGTCTTGCTCTAAAAATGGTAAAAACCTCAATATACTCATGATCTCTATGCCCACATTTTGCATATTCTCCTAGTTACGTGCATGTTCCGACTAATCATTTTCATGATTTTGTGAAGTGTTCATTCAAGTTTTTCACATTCCACCACCCTTTTTATGATCTTTCCACAACATTTGCATTAAATAACATATTTTTCGCATTGAAAGGCATATAATATCAATTCAAGTCTCAATTAAATTCAAGAGTGATATACAATTGAAGTTTGGAGGGAAACGAGCTTTTGAAAAACTCAAATTGTTGAGGAGTTTGAAGAAAGAAGAAGGAAAGTCTACATAATTGGGTAGAACTCCTCCATTGGAATATCTAGTTTTTAGGTATGTGAAGTCTTTAAATAGTTTCTTTATATTTTCTTTCATTCTATTTTGGCTTGCTTTGATTTTGTTATTTTTCATATTTCATCTTCATCATTGTTTGTTTGTCATTATAACCTTAGCTTGTCAATGCACATTTTAAATTGCACAATTCTTTACACTTGCCAATTACATTTTTAAACCCTAACTCTTTGAGGCATTTTGTTAAACAATTGACTTACCTTGTGTATGCTTCCACATTTTGTATACACATATATATGATAGAAGTTATAAGTATGTAAAATAATACATCATTTCTCAATCCTTTTCTATGGATGTGCATACCCCTCTCCAAAGCTTTCATTTTGGTATAGGAATGGGGGATGTTGGAAAATGTAGTGGAATTTGGTTTTACACCTAGAAATTGTATATGCTTGAAATTTTCTAAATCTTTTTTAACAAATCCATTTTGTGCATATCTTGCAATCATTCTAGTCCATGAGGACATAACTCATTGAGGTATTTTGTCAAGTAGATGATTGCCTTGTCTATGCTACCAAATTTTCCATACATGTCTACCAAAGAATTTTATCAAGCAACATAGACAAGGCAATCATTATTTGAAGAAATTCCTCAAAGAAATGGGGTCTCATGGTGATGTGCATTTTTTCAAACAACTGATTGTATTGTCTATGCTACCAAATTTTCCATACATGTCTCTAAAAAATCTAAATATATTCCTCCCACATTGATAGATATTTGTACCTATTTTGGTTTTCATCTCTATTTCTAAATTTACCTCATCACTAAACTTACCTCATCACTAATGTTGTGATATATTTTAAAATTTTCCTTCATTAGTCTACTTACAAGGGATTGCAACCCTTCTCTCCACCATTTCAAGACTCTCTATTCAAGGATAAGTTAGAAACATGGGGAAAGGTGCAACCTATCTTGCAATCATGGCATGCCACAAGACCACATTTATTTAAGGCATTGGATCCAAAAATTCATGTGAGCATTGACAAGCTAGTGAGCTCACTAGCTTTTCAATGCGGTAGGGTTGACAAGATAGGGGAAGCTTGAAAAAATTCCTCCTAGAAATGGGGTCTCACGGTGATGTCGGTAGGGTTGACAAGGTAGGGGCAGCTTGAAAAAATGCCTCATAGAAATGGGGTCTCATGGTGATACATCACCATGAGACCCCAAGCCTATCAACTCCCTGAATTCAAGCTAGTGAGATCACTAGCTGTCAATGTGGTAGGGTTGAAAAGGTAGAGAGTGATTGAAAATTTCTCTAGAAATGGGTTAGCTCACTAGCTTGTCAATACGGTAGGGTTGACAAGGTAGAGGCAGCTTGAAAAAATGCATAATAGAAATGGGGTCTCATGGTGATGTACATCATCGTGAGACCCCATTTCTATGAGGAATTTTTTCAAGCTACCCCTGTACATCACCATGAGACCCCATTTCTATGAGGCATTTTTCAAGCTACCCATGTACATCACTATGAGACACCATTTCTATGAGGAATTTTTTCAAGCTGCCCCTACCTTGTCAACCCTACCACATTGACAAGCTAGTGAGCTCACTAGCTTGTCATGGGTACCACATTTTGCATACATTTCTACGAAAACATTATTGTCAAAAAATTTGCATGCCTTGTCCATGCTTCCATTTTGAGCCTATCTTGCAATCATGGCATGCCACATGACCAAATTTCTTTAAGGAATTAGATCCAAAACTTCATGTGAGCTCACTAGCTTTTCAATGCAGTAGGGTTGACAAGGTAGGGACAACTTGAAAAAATGCCTCATAGAAATGGGGTATTATGGCACTATGAGACCCCATTTCTATGAGGCATTTTTTCAAGCTTCCCCTAGCTTGTCAACCCTACCACATTTACAAGCTAGTGAGCTCACTAGCTTGTCAATGGTACCACATTTTGCATACATGTCTACGAAAAAATTATTGTCAAACAACTCACATGCCTTGTCCATGCTTCCATTTTGAGCCTATTTTGCAATCATGGCATGTCACATGACCAAATTTATTTAGGCATTAGATCCAAAAATTCATGTGAGCATTGACAAGATAGTGAGCTCACAAGCTTGTCAAAGGTACTACATTTTGTATACATGTCTAAGAAAACATTATTGTCAAAAAATTTACATGCCTTGTCCATGCTTCCATTTTGAGCCTATCTTTCAATCATGGCATGCCACATAACCAAATTTAGTGAAGGCATTGGATCCAAAAATTCATGTGAGCATTGATAAGTTAGTGAGATCACTAGCTTGTCAATGTGATAGGGTTCACAAGGTAGGGGCAGCTTGAAAACAATTGAAAAGGAACCTCAACCATCAAAAAGAGAAAAGGCATTGGTGGAACAAAGGGCATGAATGTGAAAGCATCATGCTAAGATAAATTTCAATACCATAGTTGGAGACACACCCTCTACCACAAGTGAATATGAAGGGACACCATCTATCACAAGTGAATATGGAGGGACACCATATACCACAAGTGAATATGGAGGGACACCATCTACTACAAGTGAATACAGAGGGACACCATACACCACATCTCAAGTTGAGAGTACATCATCACTCACATGTGATGAAGTAGGTACGCCATCATCCCCATGTCAACCTCAAGGTATGTTTTCTATTCCCCCCTCATTCAAAGGTAGGCGATCTAGCTCATCTCACTTAAATATTGATGAAATTCCTAATGTTGAGATGTATGCACCTAGGAGAACACCACCTAGAATTTTGCATAGAAAGCCAAAGTATGTGATAAATATTGATGAAAATATTTTGTAGCCAATGGAAGGTAAGATTCCAAAATGTACTTGTAGAAGATATGCTGATAAGATTTGGAAATTTTTCTTTGAAAGGATAAATGAGACCACAAGATGTCAACTATTTGTTGAAATGATGCGAGGTATAAAGTATAGAAACATCATGAAGATTCTTGGGTTGAGAACGGTTAAATATGCAAGATACTAAGAGGGGGGTTGAATTAGTATCTTCTAAATCTGATTGAACCAACACCTTTAATTACTTTACTGTATAACATAGAAAAGAGCAAGAGCAACACATGAAACTCCAAAGCACAAGAACACCAGATTTTTTACGTGGAAAATCCAATGAGGTAAAAACCACGATGACGATTAGCTCACAATATATAGTTATATCAAATACCAGTTAGAAAAGGAGGCTTACTACTAGAGGGCTCATTATCTGGATACAGAAGCTCACTGCTTACAAAGGAGGCTCACTTCCTACATATAGTATATAAACAAAAAATATGGCTAACCACCAAAATTGAACTGATGAAGATACACCACAAGTGCAAATTAAGTTTCATAGATGCACAAAGTATTATGATAGTAGAAAAAACTTCACTCTTCTATTCACACACTTTTCTTATCAACAAATACTTGTACTTTAATGCACTACTACTCTTTCTTTGCTTACTTCCCAAAATTACACACCTTCATCTTCAAACCATATTGTATATGAACCTGCCATATCTGCCTACATCAATTAGGTTGGCTTCCAAATGTAATTCAACCTTGTCGTGTAACATTGTGTCGGTTGGGACCAAAAACTAGGTTGCTCATATATCCGCAATATAATTAATTGATTGCAAGTCGGCCAAGTTTAACTCCAATAAAAAAATGAAAACATAAAAGTCAATGCCAACACATCATATAAAGATATGGATATTTGGGAATACACATACACCTACTTCCAATGATTATAAACCTTTTCCCAAAACCATAGACCATAGTTATTATCGAAGAGAGTACACAGACCAAAACAACGAATCAAATATAGGATGAGATAAACTTGTTCTGCACACCAGTTCAAGATATTGGATCACAATGTGGCATACCAACATGGTGACATCAATAAAAACCAAAGACTAATCTTCTCTATACTTCCAACAATCTCCCCCTTTGGAATTGATGGCAACATGTAAACATTTTCTTTCAAAATTCCATATCTCCCCCCAAATTATTCTCCTCCAAATCTCTCCCCTTTGACATCAATGGAAAAGGGTTCCAAAAAAAATTATAAACATGGTGAAAATTCCAAAAAGGAGGTTCCAATTCATCAAAACATCCCAAAGTCTCAAAACTTCAAAGCTTAAAAAATATTCCTTCAAACAAGAATAACACTTTTCACCTGAAATAATTTCTTGTACCTTTATTTAATCAGAGGGTATAATTTCTTCCATTCAAGCATTGTAGAATATATTCTAGTGCTTAAGATTTCCAATACAACTAACAACGTGAAAGAGGATGACAAATCAGCAGACAAGCATCATTTTTCATAGTCTTCCGCATCAGAGAGTATTCTGGAAATATGATCTAACCAAACCTCAAAAATTTCCTTCAAAAGTTGTAAGTTCTTCACTACATCATCCCTTTGTCTTTGCAAAATAATCAATTCAACTTGTAACTCACCAATTCTTAGCCATTGCTTCCCATCTTTATCCTCAAAGATATCAAACTTCTTCCCAATACTGTTCACTTCAGATTTTATAGCCTCAATTTTTCTTTGTAAATTATCAACTCTTGCAGGCCACCAAAGGAAATACTTGTAAGTATTAGTTGTTTACTTCATGCACTTCTTCATTTCCAAGATAAGCTCATACAATTTTTGTTTGGATTTAGAACATCTCCTTCCAACTAAAGCTTAAAACTTGCGTCCTTCTAGACCTTCAAGAAACATTCTCTCTTCAACTACCTCAACTAAATTTTTGGGCAATTGAATCAGAAAAAATTGAAATATCAATACCTTTATGAAGTAGATACTCAACTAGAGCATCATCAATTTTAATTTTGCCAATAGGAGAGGCCGAATTCTAAAATTCACCAATTTTTTTCATTTTCCCTTTAACCAACATATTCTGGATGTCATTAGGATCTGAAGATTCGGATCCCGGTAGGGATTCTTCTCCTTCTTTCTTCTCTTCAGGAATAACAATGATATTTTAAGAGATTAATTTCCTTTTCTTCGATTCTAGAGGGGAATCATTGATAAAAAATTCTAATTATTTCATCCCGGAGGAAGAAGCTTCCTCAAATCGACTAGGTTTAATTTCACTGGAGCTCATCTCCTTTTGCACGGATAAGAAAAATATTTTACACACATTCAACCTATCTTCTAGGCCTTCCAAATACCTGTATATCTGTCTTACCACAGGAATCTTGAATTCCCACTTAATAACTTTCTTTCCTGGTAACTCGTTCAAAGAATAAAGTACCAGACACACAAGAAAGGACCCAAAAAGAAAAGGGTATCCTTCTGCTAGTGTCCTTCGAATGTTTTCGACAAGATTTTCAAGAATCAATCCACACAAATAAAATTGCTTGTTTTATTTCACCATTTTATGTGCCAAGAACACAACAATGGACAAAGTAGAGCTTTCTCGATTTATGAAATATATTTTATAAGAAATACCATACACGACATACCTAACAGAGGGATCAACAATAGTTTCAATCAATAGTGCTTGAGGATCCTTATCTACTCCCTTTAGCTCTTCTACTTCCTTTTATTTTATCATTTTCTTTCCAGGAAGATTACCAACACTACATAACCTAGTAATAGCTTCAATTGCTTCCTTCAAAATAGGATAAGACTTATCCAGTACAATGCTACCATCCTTATATTTTCTCAAAACAAACAAAATAAAGTCTCTATCAACAATCCAGGAAAATTCTCCCCACAAATCCAAACCTAGGGTTTGTATGTTCCGTAATTCGCTCGAGTCTAACCCCAATTCCATCTTCTTTATTTTACGATGATAAAATTCATCTAACTCGACTCCTTTTAACTTCAATAGGATATTTCCACTCGACCTTCTATCAAACATTTCCATTTTACAACCAAATTTTTCAAACTCAACAAAAATTCTTCAATTACCTTTTTCTATGACTGCAAGAGGAAAACCCTTCAACGCTTGCTTTTGAATGTCCAAAATGAATTCTCTAGAATTATTTAGAATTTTTCCAAGATAGTTTTGAATCGCTCTCACAATTCCTTCAAATGACTTGATGATCAAAATGATTCAAGAAGTTTCCTTTATACACCATCATTTTGCACTAATTCACATTAATTGCAAAAAGCTAACAAACTTTTCTTTCCACTTCTTCTGAGAAACCCTAATTCACTTTGCAAAGAGGACATGCTCACAATTTTTCTTTCATTTTCTTTTGCAATAGATCTATCTAGACATTCCTTACAATATATCCACATGACAGCATCTGACATGCCATACTTTCGGGGGTTTACTTGATTTTTTGATAAAGCTCCCCCTAAGACCATACTAGGTCTAGCTCCTAGAGGATTCATTTGTACCAAATGAGGGTACAGAAACATCAGTAGACACTGATTCTTCCTTTTTCTTCCATGTCTTACTCATTTCGTGCTTCATCTCTTCCTTATCAACCTTTTTCACCGATTCATTATTTTCCACCAAAGAAGATTGCTTTCCCTTTTTACTTCTACACACTTTTGAAATATGTCATGGTTCTTTACAATAGTGACAAACAACATTTCTTTGTCTTGTTTTATTTCCATTAGTCCTTGTTCTGGATTGATTCGCTTTATGTCAAAACATGTTATAGGTGTAACAATAGCCAACAAAAGATTGATTTATTCTTCCTCTATTAAATATGTTCGTCATCACACTACTTACCATCCTTACTTGGGATTTGCATAAGTAGCCTTATGTCCTATCTTCTTGCATGTATAATGTTGTCCATAGAAGGAACCAAAAAACTTATTCAACTTACTCCTACATTAAGTTTCCTTATGTCCAAATTTATTACATGAAAAAAAACACTATTTAATGATGAGTACCTTTGTGCATTCGGTTGTCTGATGGGTGGTTTCCTTCCAGATTTTATTTTCTCCTTTCCTTTCTCTTGAATCTTCTGATTATTTATAGGATCATCTGAGTTCTACATCTTTTCGTCAAGTTCATTTCCTAATCCACTTTTGTCTTTAGAATGTTTCGGTTCTACTATCAATTCTTCAAGCTTAGTGGAGCTTGTCCTAAAATCATCTTCACAGAGTTTTTATTTCTCTAAGTTTGCTTTCAGATTCATCACTTCCTATTCAACTCTAGAGCAAACATTAGCCTTTCTTTGTATCACTATTTTCAAACATCCCTCAACACTCTTCTTTTCATCTACTTTAAATTTCAGTCCAGTATTTTCTTCATTCGCTTGTTTCAATTGCTCACTCAATTATCTATATCTTTCTTTGAATTTCTTTAACTGTTATTTCAACTTCCAGATATGTTCATTTGCTTCATCAATATTTTCTTTCAGATCCTTGTTTTCAATTTCAGCCTTGTCAAGATCTTCAAGTGTAAATTGGAGCTCTTCTTTATCCATTGTTCAATCTGTAGGATCTTCCTCAAGCTGTTAAAATTCTCTAGAGGAACCAAGAGATTTGATACAAATTTTTAAATATGAAAGATACTAAGAGGGGGGGGTGAATCAATATCTTCTAAATCTGATTGAACAAAATCCTTTAATTACTTTATTGTATAACATAGAAAAGAGTAAGAGAAACGCATGAAATTCCACAACACAAGAACACCATATTTTTACGTGGAAAACCCAATGAGGGAAAAACCATGGTGAGGATTAGCTCACAATATATAGTTACATCAAATATTGGTTACAAAAGGAGGCTTACTGCCAGAGGGCTCACTTCCTACAAATATTATATAAACAAAAGATATGGCTAACCGTCAAAATTGAACTGATGAAGATACAAGTGTAGATTCAGTTTCATTGATGCACAAAGTATTATGACAACAGACAAAAAATGTCTCTTCTATTCACACACTTCTCTTATCAACACATACTTATACTTTCTCGCACTATTGCTCTTTCTTCACTTCACATTCTTCACTTCCCAAAATTACACACCTTCATCTTCAAACTATCTTGTACATGTACCTGCTATATCTGCCTACATCAATTAAGGTCGGCTTCCAAATGTAATTCAACCTTTTCATGTAACATTGTGTCAGCTAGGACCAAAAACTAGGTTGCTCATATATCTGTAATATAATTAATTGATTTTTAGGTTGGCCAAGTTTAACTCCAATAACAAAATGCAAATATAAAAGTCGATGCCAATGCATCATCCAAACATATGGATATCCAAGAATACACATATACCTACTTTCAATTATTATAAACCTTTTCCCAAAACCATAGACCACAGTTATTACTAGAGAGAGTACGTAGACCAAAACATTGGATCAAATACTAGATGAGATAAGCTAGTTCTACACACCGGTTCAAGGAACCAAATCACAAGGTGGCATACCAACATGGCGACATCAATGACAACCAAAGACTAATATTCTCTATACTTCCAACAAGAACATCGAATGCTTCAAGTGAAAATACTATTATAAAGAATCTAATGGATTCTTATGAGAGTTTGGGTAAGACCTCAAGCTTAAAGGATATTAATGTCACTTGATGTGTCATTACATTGACTTTTGTAAGTAGTCAAACAAGGAGATCTCGTCTCATTAGAAAGACGAGTCAACAATTGAGAATTAATAGAATTTTTTTATCAAGAGCTATTCAAAAGCACCAAAGAATTGAGGGTGTTGGAGATTGTTGGATATTTCTGACACATGATTGTGATTGATGTCAACTCTATTAGCATTAATGTCTTTAAGACTGTATATGTCAAGGATATTGAGAAAATTGTAATAAAATAAGTTACAGGTTGTTGGTGATGCAGTGAAGTTTAGTATGATGGCTAGCTCAGTATATTGATGGTGAGAATTTGTGGATTAAAGGGTTTGTTGCCAAGTATATCTATTTTATCCACCAAAAGTTTTAGAGGTTCATATGAAGATTTGATCAATTTATGAGTATCGGTGTTCCGATAATTGTTATGTTGTTGTAGCTGGTGTTTCTAAAAGAAGATGATGTGATTCTAATAATCTGAGTTGTTGTGAATGCTTTTTTGGTGATTCATGATGCTTGTGGATGTTTTTAGATCATGCTCTATCCATGTTGTTGGTATGCATTGATTATTGTGCTCGTGATTGGTGATTTTCTATTGTGAGTTCATATTTTTCATGATCATGGTCGACAAGGTGATTGTAGCATGTTTTGGATCTTCGAGGATAATTTTTTAAGGTGTTTCATGTTTGAGACATGTTGTTTTGGGTCCTTGCTATGTTCTGGTCGATACTATTTGATTCACATTGATAAATTGTTTATTAATTTAGGCCGACAGTTTTTACACATTTCATATTTTGTTGGGCCGAAATGTAGTTGATGTTATCCCTAATTGCAAATATATATGATTGATTGTTTTGAGGAGAATGGTATGCAAGAAGTGAGATGTGTGAGTGCTATGTGTGAATAAAGTTCTAATCTTTCGAAGGCAGAAGTAAAGTGTGAAGAAGAGTGATCAAAAGGAAGTGGTCATGTGTTTAACCCGAACTATAATGAGGCATTAGCAGATGATATCTTCTTAGCTCAAGATCTCTCAGATGGATGTAATCCAAATGTGATTGTAATACAGTGTGTCTTCCTTTGGGTAGTAAGCCTTTTGTATTTGAGCAGTGAGTTCTAGGTAGTGTTCCTGAATGCATGTGCATTCCCCATTTGTAATACTTTTAATAGAGTATAATCTTGTGGATTAACCCACATCGTGGTTTTTCCCCTAACACGGTTTCCAAGCAAAAATCTAGGTGTTATGTGTGTTTTTGATGTGGTGATGGTTTATGCTTTCATTTTTTATTTATCAGATATGAGAATAATTTTAATAAGTATAATTTATGTGACAATTGATTCACCCCCCTCTCTCAGTTGTATGTCCTTGTGTTGCCAATAATTGGTATCACAACAGGTTCCTCTGGAGAAGATTGATCGCTTGCGGTGATCCAGGATGGTGACATATAAGAAGGATAGTCTGAGATTTTATGGAACAAATTATTCTCTTCAGAAGACTCGAATGGAGTGTCATTTGAGATGCATTGGTGAACCTTGTTGGACTATTACAAAGAATAGATATATCATCCCACAGAATGGTCCTTCTATTGCAAGTGAAATCAAGGAAGTTGAATACAATATCAGGGCTAAGGAAGCCTTGTTGAGTGCTCCAACTAAGTCTGAAATGATAAATGTAATGGAGTTGAAGACTTCTTATGAGATCTGGAAAAATTTGGAAACTTTGTATGAAGGTGATAACCATGTGAAGATTGCTAAGCTGCAAAGCCTAAAAGGGAAATATGAAACATTGAGAATGGCTAAAGATGAGAACATCACTTCTTTTATGTAGAGAGTGAATGAACTTGTGTGTAGTATCAAATGTGCTGATGGAACATTGGAAGAATCATAGATTGTTGCTAAAGTGCTCAAATCCTTACCTATTGCATACAAACACAAAGCTATTGCTATTGAGGAGATCTAAACTGTGACAAATTTAACCAAAGACATTTTGATTGGTAAGCTTGCTGCTTTTGAGTTAAGTGAGTTTGGTGGATCTCTTATAAAGACAAAATATGCATTCAAAGCTACTATCTCTGGAAAATATAAGCAGGGATATGATCCGGGAGAAAGTTCTTCTAGAAAAATTTCCAAGTATGAGCAGGAAATGAGAGAGATTGAAGAAGAAGAGAGAAATCTAGATGAGCTTGAAGCACTTCTTGTCAAGAGGGTATCCAAAGGAGAAGGTAAGTATAAAAGGAAATTTCCTCTTAAATGTTTTTCTTGCAATAAGATAGGTCATTTTGCCTCAAGGTGCTCTGAGAAAGTTCCTAAGCCAAGATCTAACAAGCCTAGATTCCAAAGAAAATGTTTTTTTCTTGTTGATCAAGGTGTGACAGATAATGAATCTAATAAAGGAAATGCAAGTGAGGATGATTGGGTATTTATTACTATCGAGGAAAATAATCATGTACCTACTGATTCTACTAGTTGCATGAATGTGGAGAAAGCTCTAGCTGCCAAAGTTGAAAAAAAAGATGAATGGGTGATTGAGAGTGGATTCTCTCATCACATGACAGGTGATAAAAGTAAATTTTTGAGCCTAGAAAAGTATGATGGTGGTGTTGTAATATTGGGTGATGACAAAGATGGTGTAATCCATGGCAGAGGATCCATTTCTTTTGATGGTAAGAATAATACTGATGATGTTCTATATGTGGAAGGTTTGAAGCATAATATTTTAACTGTTGGAAAGATGGTTGACAAGGGATATAATCTTCAATTCAAGGATGGAATGTAAAATATTGGGGAGTTATGGAAATGTGACTATATTTGGTACAAAAACAAAAGGTAATATCTTTCACCTAAGTAATACTAGTAAAATTTGGTTGTGATATAGAAGATTGTGTCATGTAAACTTTAAAAATATTATCAAGATAAGTTCTACCCAGGCAGTGAGAGATCTTCCTAAGTTGATAAAACCTACTAATACTATATGCAAGGAATGTCAGTTAGGGAAGCAAACTAGAGTTTCATTTCAAAGAAAACAACATTGTTCAAATGAAGTGTTGGAGCTTGTGCATACTGACTTGTGTGGTCCTTCTAGAGTTAGAAGTCTACACAGAGACATGTATTTGATGTTACTTATTGATGATTATTCTAGATTGATGTGGGTTTCTTTCTTAAGAGAAAAATCTAAAGCTCTAGAGAAATTCAAGATTTTCAAGGCTATGGTTGAGATAGAGACAGGTCTGAAGATTAAATGTTTGAGATCAAATAGAGGTGGTGAATTCACTTCCGATGAGTTTAATTCTTTTTGTGAAGAGCATGGGATAAAGAAACAATTATTTTCCCCGCAGACCCCTCAGCAAAATGGAGTTGTGCAAAGGAAGAACAAGACAATTCAAGAAGTTGCTAGGACTATGATGTTGGAAGGAAATGTTCCTCATATATATTGGAGAGAAGTTGTGAAGACTGTTGTTTATACTCTCAATCGGGTGCATGTCAAAGGTGGTACTAGTAAAACTCCTTATGAGCTTTGGTTTGGCCATAAGCCTACTGTCAGATACTTCAAAATCTTTGGGAGTAAATTCTATATCAAAAGAGATGAAGATATAGTAAAGTTTGATGGTAGAAGTGACAAAGGAATCTTTCTTGGTTATTCTACTAAAAGTAAAGTCTATCGGTGCTACAATAAGAGATTACAGAAATTAATTGAAAGTGTTAATGTAAAGGTTGATGAGACACATTTAAACCATCCAAAACCTACAGATATGATTCAGATGATTAGAATAATTGTATAGATAAAGGAAAGAAAGACCATACTCTAAATCAGGAAAATCAAGAGGAAGAAACTAGTGTAAGTGCAGAAGTAAGATCACAAAAGCCTAAAGTTCAAGAATAGCCTAAGACTCCAAGGTATGTAAGGCTAAATCATTCAGAAGATCAGATAATAGGTGATAAGAACAAAGGTGTTCAAACTAGGAGAAGAATTGCAGAAGAATATTGTTTGATTTTAAAGACTAAGCCTAATAGTGTCGATGAAGCATGCAAAGATGAACATTGGGTGGAAGTAATGAAAGAAGAACTACTAAAAATTGAGAAGAATGATACATGGATTCTTGTTCCTAGACTAAGGAAAAAAATGTAATTGGAACTAAATGGGTCTTTTGAAACAAACTGAATGAGCAAGGTGAAGTTGTTAGAAACAAAGCAAGACTGGTGTGTAAAGGATATTCTCAGGTGGAAGGAATTGACTTTGAAGAAGAAAATTCTCCTATTGCTAGGATTGAAACTGCGAGACTATTTATCATTTATGCTACTTACAAAAACTTCAAGGTTTATCAAATGGATGTCAAGTTAGAATTTCTAAATGGTGAACTAGATGAAGAAGTGCATATTGAGCAACCTGATGGATTTCAATTGACTGATCAGGAAGATGATGTTTTCCAATTGAAGAAATCATTGTATGGACTTAAGCAAGCCCCAAGAGCTTGGTATGCCAGATTAGACAAGTATTTGTTGAAGCTTGGATTTAATAAAGGTATTGTTGATAGTAATTTGTATTTCAAGATTGATCATGATAAAGATTTGATTGTTGAAGTCTTTGTTGATGATATCATTTTTGGAGGAGATGATAGTTTGTGCATGAAGTTTGTTGATGAGATGCAGAGTGAGTTTGAGATGTCTATGATTGGAGAAATGAAATTCTTTTTGGGATTGCAAATTTCTCAGCTAGATAAAGGGATCTTTATATCTCAGTCCAAGTATGTGAAAGAATTGCTAAAGAAGTATGGTATGGAAGATTCAAAGCCAATTGGTACACCTATGGTGACTAGATGTAAGTTGACACAAGATGACAATTCTCCTAAAAAAAATCAAACTAGATACAAATCCATGATTGGTGGATTGCTCTATTTGACTCACACTAGACCTGATATCATGAATGGTGTATGCATTGTTGCAATATTTCAAGTTGATCCTAAGGAATCTCATGTGATAGTTGTGAAGAGTATTTTCAAGTACTTGAAGAGGATAGTTGATTTTGGCCTATGGTATCCTAAAGAATATGACCTTACTTTGAGTGCTTTTACTGATGTTGATTGGGTAGGAGATGTGAATGACAAAAAGAGTACTAGTGGTGGTGAATTTTTCTTGGGAAAAAAGTTGATTTCATGGCTAAGTAAAAAGAAGAATTCCATTTCTTTATCTACTACAGAGGCAAAATACATTGTTTCTACTAACAATTGTACTCAAGTATTGTGGATGAAGAAGATGTTGAAAGATATTATTATTCTATGATAATTCAAGTGTATTAACATTTATAAGAATCTGATGTTGCATTCAAAAACCAAGCATATATCTATCAAGTTTCACTTTTTAAGAGAGAAGGTGATTGAAAAGGAAGTCAGATTGGAGTATGTGCCTAATAAGGAATAGATTGTAGATATCTTTACCAAGCCCTTTCTTAAGGATAATTTTAAGTATCTCAGAGGGAATCTAGGGGTGATTACCCCTCCTAATCAAAATTAAGATGAAATGACTTGCATCAGTATATGCATTTCATAGTCATATCCTGTGATCCGGATTGATGTTGTGGTGGCTACTACTTAGGGGGAGTAGTTAGATGTTCAGATATGTGGTTTAGAGCTTGTGTGGAAAAATATAATGTATACCTTTTTCATTGATGTCAAAGGGGGAGAAGAGTCATGTGAAAATCTATGAAAGAGTTAAGGAGAAAAGAGTCAAAACCTAAGGGGGGGAAATTTTTAAGAGAAAGTATCATTGATGGTGTTTTTCACATCATGTGTTTTCATCAATTCCAAAGGGGCAGATTTTTGGATATTGTTGATATGTGGTTGTCATTGATGTCAACACTATTAGCATTAATGTCTTTAATATTATATATGTCGAGGATATTGAGAAAATTGTAATTTAATAAGTTACAGGTTGTTGGTGATGCAGTGAAGTTGAGTATGATGGATACCTCATTGTATTGATGGTGATAAGTTGTGGATTAAATGGTTTTTTGTCAATTATACCTATTTTATCCACCAAAATTTTTAGAGGTTCGCATGAAGATTTGATCAAGTTATGAGTATCGGTGTTCTGACAGTTGTTTTGTTTCTATAGTTGGTGTTTTTGAAAGATGATTATGTGATTCTAGTAATATGAATTGTTTTGAATTATTCTATGGTGATTCATGATGCTTGTGGATGTTTCTAGATCATTATATATCCATGTTGTTGGTTCACATCGATTGTTGTGCTCATGATTGGTGATTTTCTATTGTGATTTCATGTTTTTCATGATCATGGCCGACAAGGTGATTGTAGTGTGTTTTGGATCTTCGAGGCTAATTTTTTAAGGTGTTTCATGTTTGAGACATGTTATTTTGGGTCCTTGCTATGTTCTGTCCGACACTATTTGATTCGTATTGATAAATTATTTATTAATTTAGGCTTACAGTTTGTACACATTTCATATTTTTTTGGGCTGATATGTAGTTGATGTTATCCCTAGTTGCGGATATATATGATCAATTGTTTTGAGGAGAATGGTATGCAAGAAGCGAGATGTGCAAGTGCTATGTGCTAATAATGTTCTAATCTTTCGAAGGTAGAAGTAAAGTGTGAAGAAGAGTGAGCAGAAGGAAGTGTTAATGTGCTTAACCAAAACTATAATCAGGCATTAGCAGATTCTATCTCCCCAGTTCAAGATCTCTCGGATGGATGTAATCCGAATTTGATTGTAAGATAGTGTGTCTTCTTTTGGGTAGTAAGCCTTTTGTATCTGAGCAGTAAGCTCTATGTAGTGTGCCTGAATGCATTTGCATTCCCCATTTGTAATAATTTTAACAAAGTATAATATTATGGATTAACCTCCACCGTGGTTTTTCCCCTAACAGGGTTTCCACGCAAAAAACTTGGTGTTATGTGTGTTTTTGATGTTGTGATGGTTTATGATTTCATGTTTATTTATAAGAAATGAGAATAAGTTTAATAAGTATAATTTATATGACAACTGATTCACCCCACTTCTCAGTTGTATGCCCTTGTGTTGCCAACAGAGGGATCCAATTCAAATAAATTATGGGAATTCTTAGGAAGACTCCCATGCAAAGATAAACTAGTTGTTGAAACATTGAGAACACTAACTGAAGACTATTGGAATAATAACAAAATTCCATCTCTAAATCAAAGGGATGTGGTAAGAAGGAGAATTGATAGTCAAAATCATGAGCTACATCCAAAACATTTTTTGGATATGACTCAAACCCATTTTTTTTGTAAATTTCAAGAGGATAATCCTTAAATTTAAATTTCTCAAAGATATTTTTGAAATGCTTAAACCTTTTTATGTGAAGATAAATCACGTACACACTACTTCTTTTTGTCGATTACATATTGACTTCTCTAACCATTATGATTTTTATTGTTCTATATGCTTAGATTTTCATACTAACGATGTTATGCAGGATTGTGGCATACATACCCACCAAAATCTTCAAGATATTTCTTATCAAAAAACTTATGTGAAAGAGAGGATGGCCAAATATTCTACAAGAAACTATGCTTGGATGGTTCATGTAAATTTTGTTGTGGCTTGCAACGTATGCCAGTATATCAACATATGGAAAGAAAAAATGCAGTGGGAAAGAAACTAGTAGAGTTTGGGAAGTATAAAATAGTGGCATACATTACAAAATATGGTAATCAAGAAAAAAGGTGTGATTTGGTTATTCAGAAGATTCTAGTGTATCAATTTATGTCTACATTTCATGATAGTATAATGTATGAGTATGCAAGGCATACCCATAGAGGTCGATGGTTGAACTTGTAAGTCAAGTTATGCAAGGACACCTTTCTAGTTGGTAGCATAGTTTTAGTGGTTGAATTTGCAGAGAACTACACTCTACAACCACAATGTGAGGTGCAGTCACAATATTACAACACATAGGTTTCTATATTTGTGCAGATAGAATTCATTCATACAGTTGATAGTAGAGAGGACCAAAGGAAGTTATTGAGGGAGTACCACTTTTATATTAGTGATGATCACACACATTATCCAAAGTTCATGCAAGTTTGTTTCTATTTTTTCTATAGTGATTTGGCTCAGACGAGCATAGCATATGGTCAACATATAATATGGTCGGATAACTATGCAACACAGTTCAAGAACTCACACATGTTCTACTGGTTGAGAAAGATGCATGTCATTACAGGTGCTCAGCATATGTGTAACTTTTGTGAGGTTGGGCATGGATAGGGGGAGCATGTGTCAAAAGACCATTGGCATGAGAATATTTAAAGTATAAAGACAATGCAAAGTTGAAAGATGCAAAATCAATCTTCGAGTGGTGTAATTCTTTGATGTGTCCAGGTAATGAAGGTAAGTCTTTAGTTCATAGATTTTTGTGGTTAATGGATGATACTAGCATTGCACCATATGAGGATTGTTGTACACTAATGGGATCGAGTGAGCTACAATCTTTCCTTAGCTCAAATGCAGGTTCATGGAGTATCCATATGCAAAATATGGAATTATTTTATTCATATACAATGCAAGCCTAGGATGAGTGTGAGTCAAATGAGTGGGTTGATAAATGGTGGTTAAGTTATCTTAGACCACTTCACATGTATCACCCTCTTATAGCATTGGAACTAACACAGATGTAATCATCGATTGACTTTGACCACATATCAGATCTAGTTCAACCAAGTAATATATCTACTTGGATAGTTTTTGAAATTCCTATTGTTATCTTACTTTGGAGTGTATTTGTAATGTTGACTAATTTCATCTAATTTGTTGCACATATCAATGTAGGGAATTTTTATGTAGTTATTACAAATGAAGACAAGGAAGAGGGAATGGATTATTACTTGTGTCATTGTGTTGAGGCCAAAAATAAATTGGAGGCCCCAGTTATAGATGGTGAAAACATCGAATACCCTAAAGGCTCGGTTGTTGTTACTGGAACGTGGCTTAGAAGGTACCCACATAAGAGTGTTAATGTTTGGTTGTTTAAAGATTTTGACATGCATCAAAAGATTCTTCATTACTCAAACCTTTTTGTGGCATCCAATGTTCATTTGACCAAATATGAGGGTAGACCTTTGAACAAGACCTCGTGGAAGGTGTGTGAGTCTGACCATGAGGCAATACTTGACACAATAAAGAGTAGAGAAGACCGAGATGGTTTGTTGGATTAATTTGTAAGTATGCACATTAATTTGTATGATTCCAATGCTATCATCTAATGTTTATATCATGTATGTAGGTTATTGATGAAGTTATCAGATTTGCAAATGAAGCACACTTTATGTTTAGAACTATGGAAAAGGATACAGAGTTCAATGGTATTAAATTTTTTCCCAAAAATATGAAAAAAAAAATGATGTATGATATTCTCAATAGATTAGTAAACTAAGTGGAAGATTAAATTGTGTTGTTTTTATAATAGGTTACAAGTTTCCAAAAGGTTGGAAAGTAATAGTTTGGTTATGTTCTATTCATGTTCATCCTCATTACTTTGAGAACCCTCTAAATTTTAATCCTGATAGATGGGAGGTATGCTTGATATTCATATAAAAATTACTTTTGAAGATATTCAATGGACTAGATTGACTAGTGATAAGTTATAAGATATTGCATAATTGAGCACACAATTTTTAGATTATTGATATATCACATGTTTATTTGAATTGATTATGTGATTATTAATATTTACAATCTCTTTTCTTTGTTTAGGTGGGAGCTAGTAAACCCAAATAAAGTAATGCCAAATCGAAGACTACCAAATGGTACTAAATTATTCATTTAAAGTTAGAATCATCATGACCATGCATGGTGTAGACATTATAAAAGTGTGTGTGAAGCTTAGCGAGGCAATTTCAAGTTATTTATTTGAAGTTAACCTCATCATGAGCACCTATGATGTAGACATTATAAGAGAATCTCGAATGTATGAGTGATATTGTAAAATATATATGAGAACAGAGTACCTAAGGCATCCTTGAATCCTATTTTTCACTATTATGATAGAATCTTATAAGTTGAGTTTGTGTGCATGAAAATGGGGCACATTGATTCAATATTTGATTTAAGTGGGGTGTTGGAATTCACATAGGTTGATTTTTTTCTCATGATTTTGTATTACCACTTCATTTATCAAAAAAATCCACCTAATGATTATATATCAATATCAATATAGCATACCATCTATTCACATAAACATTTAAGAAGTTCAATTTGTAAACATTTTTTATGCATAATGTCATAAAAATAATCAAATTTACAAGTAATAGAAGCATGTATGACTTGTTAGATGTTATTTAAGTAACATGAATTAACTCAAGTACCCCACAAGTTCTTCAGACATGCTTTCCAACTAAAAATTCATGGCTACCCTCAAACATTTATAATTGAGTTTGGGATCTAGTTCCATACTACCTATTTATTGCTATCCTCAAACATTTGTAATGATATTTACTAAATTTTTGAGATTTATTGCTACCCTCAAACATTTATCATTCATGTTGTGTAATCCCTTAAGAGTCCAAATTAGAAAAGGGCATAAATATTTGATGGCCTATTATCCAAAGACCGTGTTAGTTATAGTTATTCTATCTGAGGAATTGGGACCATCTAGGGCCCCTCTACAATAACCTCTCTCATTTTTTGTTATCTCAAAGTCATTTTCCTATGGTGTCCATTTTTCACTTGATATAAAAAGTGTCAAATGCAAGCAATGTAAAGTTGCAAAGTGGTGCAAATTTAATTCTACAACTTGTGTGACCAAACAGACTGTTCCAATACATTCGGACGGGTAATTTTACACTGGGTATGGTCCTCTTTCACACCCAAACACACCATATAAGTATGAGCTACGTTCAACCGACTCAATCTTTTAAGAGTCCAAAGTGCAAAATGACTACAATCTTTGACAGGCTATTACTCAAAAACATGATGCTTAAAAACTCTCTTTTTGAGGCTACAAGATTATTTTGGGCCCCTCTAAAATAACCTCTCTTTATTTTTGTTATCAAGTAGTAATTTTCTTGTGCTGACCAGTTTTCACTTGATGGAAAAAGTGTCAAATGCAAGTAGTGTAAAGTTGCAAAGTGGTGCAACTTTCATTATGTAACTCGTGTAACCAAAAAGACTGTCCCAAGATGTCCAGATGGGTATTTTTACACTAGTAATAGTCCTCTTTCACACCCAAACATGTCCAATCAATCTGAGCTATGTTCAATCAGCTTGATCCCTTAAGGGTCAAAACTGCAAAATGATTGCAATCTTTGACAAGTTATTACTCGAAAACCATGATTCTTACAAACTCTTTGTATGAGGCTACAAGATTTCTTTGGGCCCCTCTACAGTAACCTCTCTCAATTTTTTTTATCTCAAAGTCATTTTCCTGTGGTGTCCAGTTTTCAATTGATGGAAAAAGTGTCAAATGCAAGTAGTGTAAAGTTACAAAGTGGTGCAACTTTTGTTCTGCAACTCATGTGAACAAATGGAATATTCCAACATGTTTAGATGGGTAGTTTTATGCTAGGAATGGTCCTATTTTTCACCCAAACATGTTGAATTAGTTTGATCTACGTTCAACCATCTCGATCCCTTAAGAGTCCAAAGTGCAAAATGGCTGCAATCTTCGACGGGCTATTACTCAAAAATTGTGATTCTTATAAACTCTTCATCTTAGGCTACAAGATCATGTTGGGCCCATCTACAATAGTATCTCTCATTTTTTTCTATCTCAAAGGCGTTTTTCCATGGTGACGACTTTTTAATTGAGGAAAAAATTGTCAAATGCAAGCAGTGTAAAGTTGCAAAGTGGTCCAACTTTCTTTTTGCAACTTGTGTGACCAAACGGACTTTTCCAACACATCTGGATGGGTATGTTTATGTTAGGCATGGTCCTCTTTTTCACCCAAACATGTCAAATTGGTCTGAGCTAGGTTCATGCGACGTAATTCCTCAAGAGTCCAAATTGCAAATGTGCAGCAATATTTCACAGCCTATTATTCAGAAACTATGACACTTACAAACTCTTTGTCTGAGGCTACAGGATCATATTGGGCCCCTCAACAATAGCCTCTCTTAATTTTTTCTCTCTAGAATTTGTTTTCTTGTGTTTATGACTTTTCAATTGAAGGAAAAGTTGTCAAATGCAAGTAGTGTAAACTTGCAAAGTGGTGCAAGTTTCATTCTGCAACTCATATGACCAAAAGAATTGTTCCAACATGTCTGTATGGGTACGTTTACGCTAAGAATGGTCCTCTTTCACACCCAAACATATCGAATCACTATGATCTATGTTCAACCAACTCAAACATCCTAGAAGAAATTGAATCTTAGTGGGTGTCCACCACAAACTAATGACACCTTTGAATCTTAGTGGGTTCCCACCACAAACTAGAGCTTATTTTAGAATACCACAAGTAGAGGTGAGGACCTAGAATAGGAGAAGGAAAAAAATTGAGAGAAATGATGATCCACCTATGAAAATGGGATATGAAAAGTAGAAAATGGAATAGAAAAGCACACAAGAGCCATTAGAGGTTTCTATAGAGAAGGTACAATAGGTTACACTATAAATATCTATCTTCCCTCTCCTCCTAGCTTTATCCCTTTTAAATTATTCCTTGGATTCCATATTGAATTAGCACATAAGTAAATGATACATCATTGGTGAATCATTTTTAGAAATATTGAAGTTGTTTAGCATCAACTAATAAAGTTGTTAAGCATCAATCAATAAATATTCAAGACAAACCATGAAGGACAACAATGAGAAATGCTAGGGATAACCTATTAATAAGTGTACATGTGAATAATTCAAGCATACATGTGACTAAGTGAAGCACAAGTACTCAAATACATGTAATCCTTGAACTATACACATGAATACATAGTATACACATTAATATTAAGTATATGCATGAATACAAGGTATACGCATGAAAACACGTAAGCCACAAAGTATACATTCGAATACATGTAACTCACAAAGTATACACGTAAGTTGTAAAGTATACACTTGAATACACATAATTCATATCTATTGAACAATGGATTTATAATGCAAATATGGACACCATCGATTAAAAAAGACTTGTATTAACCAAATAGCCATGTACGCATACATCAGTATATGTCGATATAAGTATAAAATATATACAAAATAGCCATATAGGCTTACAAGAATGACATATAGGCATATAATGGAAAATATATGCAATACAAAATATGTCCAAAAATGTCATATAGGTATACAAAAAAGGGCCCTAGAATCAAAACTCATTGCCCTTCATCATCTCAAAATAAACTCTTACCCCTTGTTTTTCGGTCGAATGGCGATAAGTTTGTCACTCGTTTATTCTAAGGTTGAGGAGTGCTCTTGGTTCTCCTCCTAGGGTTTAGTTCTTGGTCAAGAATTATATATTACAATAACAAGTAAAGACATTAATATATAGAAATTAAATTATAAAAATGAAAAAATTCCTATTTGAAAAAATTCCTCAAAGAAATGTGGTCTCATGGTGAAGGAATGGCATTCCACACCATGAGACAACATTTCTTTGAGGCATTTTTTTAAATTACTCACTAACTTGTCTATGCTATTTATTACTATTATTCTTTGATAGATTTTTTCCAAGCATCCATAGTTTATTGGAAAGCACCTATTTTAGGCTTTTAGCCAAGTAGCGAGGAAGTGAGTAGTTTGATAAAATTATTTGGTAGAAGTGAATGGAAAATGTGGTAGCATAGAAAAGGTAGTGAGCTATTTGAAAAAATGCCTCAAAGAAATGTGGTCTCATGGTGATAGAATGGCATTCCATCACCATGAGAGACCATTTCTTTGAGAATTTTTTCAAACTACTCACTACCTTGTCTAAACTATTGCTTACTATTATGCTTCAATTGATTTTTTCCAAGTATCAATAGTTTTTTGGAAAGCACCTATGTTAGGCTTTTAGACATAGCAGCAAGGAAGTGAATTGTTTGATAAAATTCTTTGGTAGACATGTATGGAAAATGTGGTAGCATAGAAAAGGCAATGAGTTGTTTGAAAAAATGCCTCGAAGAAATGTGGTCTCATGGTGATGGAATGGAATTCCATCACCATGAGACCACATTTCTTCAATGAAATTTTTCAAACTACTCACTACCTTGTCTATGATATTGCTTACTAGTATGCTTTGATAGATTTTTTCCAAGAATCCATATTTTGTTGGAAATCACCTTTTTTTAGGCTTTTAGCCATAGCAGCAAGTGAGTAGATTGATAAAATGTTTTGGTAGACATGTATGGAAAATGTGGTAGCATAGAAAAGGTGATGAGCTATTTGAAAAAATACCTCAAAGAAATTTGGTCTCATGGTTATTGAATGGAATTCCATCACCATGAGACCACATTTCTTTGAGGCATTTTTTCAAATGACTCACTGCCTTGTCTAAGCTATTTCTTACTATTATGCTTTGATAGATTTTTTCCAAGAATCCATAGTTTGTTGGAAATCACCTTTTTTAGGCTTTTAGCCATAGTAGAAAGGAAGTGATATGTTTGATAAAATTCTTTGGTAGACATGTATAAAAAATGTGATAGCATAGAAAAGGTAGTGCATTGTTTGAAAAAAATGCCTTGAAGAAATGTGGTCTCATGGTGATGGAATTCATTCCATCACCATGAGACCACATTTCTTCAAGGAATTTTTTAAAACTATTCACTACCTTTTCTATTCTATTGCTTACTATTATGGTTTGATAGATTTTTTCCAAGCATCCATATTTTGTTGGAAAGCACCTTTTTTAGGATTTTAGCCATAGTAACAACGAAGTGAACTATTTGATAAAATGATTTTGTAGACATGTATGGAAAATGTGGTAACAGAGAAAAGGTGGTGAGTTGTTCGAAAAAATTATTCAAAAGAAATGTGGTCTCATGGTGATGGAATGGTATTCCATCAGCATGAGACCACATTTCTTTGAGGCATTTTTTCAAACTACTCATTTCCTTGTCTATGCTATTGCTTACTATTAGTCTTTGATATATTTTTTCCAAGGATCCATAGTTTTTTGGAGCACCTTTTTTATTATTTTAGCCATAGTAGCAAGGAAGTGAGTATTTTGATAAAATGCTTTGGTAGACATGTATGGAAAATGTGGTAGCATAGAAAAGGCAGTGAGCTGTTTGAAAAAATGCATCAAAGAAATGTGGTCTCATGGTGATGGAATAGCATTCCATCACCATGAAACCACATTTCTTTGAGGTATTTTTCAAATTACTCATGACCTTGTTTATGCTATTGCTTACTATTATTCTTTGATAGTTTTTTCCAAGAATCCACAGTTTGTTGGAAAATACCTTCTTTAGGATTTTAGCCATAGCAACAAGGAAGTGAACTATTTGATAAATTCTTTGGTAGACATGTATGGAAAATGTGGTAGCATAGAAAAGGCGGTGAGCTGTTTGAAAAAATACCTCAAAGAAATTGGGTCTCATGGTGATGGACATCACCATGAGACCACATTTCTTTGAGCCATTTTTTCAAACAACTCATTGCCTTTTCTATGCTATTGCTTACTGTTCTTCTTTCATATATTTATTCCAAGAATCCATAGCATAGACAAGGTAGTGAAATGTTTGAAAAAATACCTCAATAAAAAGTGGTCTCATGGAATGCCATGACAATCAAATGCAATTGGCAGCTGCTCCTAGTTATTACTTATGTTATGTGAAGTAATTGTATCATTGCTTATGTTGACTTTCTAAACAGCTATATTGTGGTTGAAATTTTTTCATCTATCAACATCTAGTAATTATTTATGCAGTGTGAAGTAATGCTTTTAGTTTGAAAGATGTGAAATACAATGTAATCAATGATATGAATATAAACTACACAAATATATTAAGTAGAATTCATTAGTTAAACTCTTTATTCTATTACCTCTATGAAGCTTTGTCCAACTCCACTGGCACTAGGAGGTGTTCCCACAAAACCTCTAATATTAGCCTACTCAATATCCAAAATCATATATTAGAATGTCATTCATATAACAATTCTATTCACATGTAATAAATTTATAATTATTTACTAGTTGCATACCTTAGTGGTAGATGTAGTGGAGTAATAAATAGGTGGAGGTTTGGTGTATCTAGTATCAACACTATGACCCTAATATTTTATTACAATCACTAAAATAAATTAGTTAATCTTTCATTTCAAAAATGAAGTTTAATAAATTAAATTCAATGAACATGCTAACATTTACCTAAGTATCGATGCCAAAATCCTCATTCAAAATGTTAGTTGCCATCACCATCCTCCTAAATGTCTATGGGGTCATATGTAAAAGCCAACCCACAAACCTGACAAGAATGGGGTGGAATGCTACCCCTCGAAGACTCCCTTGGATGGTTTTGTACTACATTATTGGCATGTTGGGTGATACTTTGGGTCAAAGATTTGATAGACTACAAAGTTTCCACCTCAACACTCTCCTTCGTGATGGAAGGGATAATGATGTGCTCATGAGCTGACCTGGTGAGAACTCATCTCCCTTGCCGTTGAGGATCTATTTTTGCACTAGGTCTATCATGTGTCGACCCCCCACCTCTCCCCTAAAATTATATCATATCAAAATAGTTGGGGATTTTGTTGAGGATGAACTCACATTAGATTTTCCTCAAGAAATATTGGGGCACTTCGTAACTTTTGCATGGTAGATAGTCAAAAACCATGTACCACCTATCCCAAAAAATGTTTATAATCCCTTGGTGGTGGCACAAATAGATAGGAAACCTCTTGGAATTAAGGTCAATATTTTGATTTGTGTGTGGGTAAGTGAATAGTGAGCACAAATCATATTTTGTAATTTTTTCATCTTTTACTTCTTTATATGATAATTTATTTACATAAAAATCCCTAAATGCCTGCCTCCTATCTACCCAACCACTTAATTGTTTGTTGATTGTATCTACATGTTTTAAAATTTCTTGAAGTGAACTTGCAAGTGTTCTTCTTTCCATAGTTGAACTTAATAGATCGTTCCACCTCGTGATTAACTCCTCAATCTATTTTTTATTGTTTTCAATTACCACCATTAAATTTTGTTGAGTGTTAGGAGGATGTTGAGGAATTGGTGGAGGAGATTGTTGTTGTGGTCATTGAGGATTTTGTTCAAGTGATTTTTGTTGTAGCTGTTCAATATTTTGAGGAGAGTTTTCAAGTTCATTAACATCTCCTATAAATTAAACAAATGAATATAAAAAACAACCTAAAATTACCTATTCAACAACAAATTCACAAAAAAAAACAATGCTTACTTGCTTGACCTCCCCGTCGATGTGGTAGCATCCTGGCCATGAAATTACAACAAATCAATGAAGAAATTACAGGTTAAGCTCCTTCCAAAATGTGATCATGAAAATGTAAGGTTTCTTGGCCCCGAGCAGTGAAAAACATAGTCATAATAAAATAAAGTCATTTGTTTTTTTGTTTAAATTATCTATAACGCACTCGCATTATACAGTGAGCGCGATATAGGCTCGATGTGACCGATCCTTTGGTTTGGTCACACTAAGCCATAACACGAGTGCATTATAATGCTCCCTTGTTACAACCTATCAAATTATTTTTGAAATTTTGGCCACTTTTTGGCCCCCCATCTTTTTGCACCCTCCCACATGACCTATGCAATTGAGCTAAGTGATGTTCAACTTCGGTCAAGAAAAATGATTCTAAGATCAACCACACCACTTATCTTAGAACTCCCAATATGGGTATAAATCAATTGATCTAGTGATCTAATAACCCTCAATTGAATAATAAGTAGTAGAATCTTGAGTGTCCATCACGAGTAGAAATCATCAACCAAGATCCTCCATTTCTAGGGAAAATAAAAAAATTCATCAAAATTCCCTTGTTTTAGATAATTAAGGATGTTCTAATCTATACTAAGATTGTTAGGAAACTTCGCTTGAAGAAGCTAAGAAAAAATTTAAACATCCACAAATTGTCTAAGTTATTTGGTCAGTTGTTCATATTGTTCTTGAAAATATAATTGTTCCAAAATGTTTAGACCCTAGTAGCCTAGTTGTAAATGTTCACATCAATGGAACCCTCATATAGAATAATTTTATTGTCTTAGGTTTCACCATTAATGTCTTAACCAAAGAAGCAATGCAAAGCATACAACTTGTTGACCTCTTCCCTACCCCCATTATACAACAATTGTTAGATCAATTGACTATTAAACTAAAAAGAATTATTGATGACTTGGTCATTAAATTAGATTCCTCGGAATACCCTATAGGTTTTATGGTCCCACAACCAAAGGATAACTTAGGAGATATCCACTAATATTATGTCAACCATGGTTGGAAACTACTAATCCATTTATTGGTTATATATTATGAAATATGATAATATCCAATAGAAACTTGACCAAAAATTTGGAAATATACCCTCTAGCACAACCTTTTTCTAACTTAGAACAACTAGTATGGTTGGATCCTAAAAACAACTACCAATATTCACTTCAAATATTGATGACTATTAGAATAATTTATTTGATAAAAAATACTATCCCCTCAAACATCATGAAAAAATTTATGTAATGGACCCATAATAGAACCTTTATTTGGTATGTTTATCTTTCTCATTGCATAGTATCCTTCCTACATCACACTCTCCAAACTATGTATACGATACCCACATATTTCATCGCTTATTGCTCCATAACTGTAGCCTTAGTATATCATGTCTAAATATTTCTTCAATGACACCATTGATAAAGAAAGTAGAAATCTCTCCTAGTAGGTCACTTAACATCAACAACAAACTAAACTAATTAGCATGATGCAAGCTCACAAAATAGCCTTTGTATAGGACTATCATGACATGAAAGGCCTTGACCCAAATTCTACATGCACCATATATATCAAGGATCGTTCCAAACCCATAAGGAAACTAGAAGGAAGAATGAATCTTGCAATCCAACATATAGTGAAAATTGAATTACAAAAACTCTTTGACATTGGATTCGTGTATTCAAAAGTAGATAGTAAATGGGTTTCTCCTTTGGTGATAGTGCCCAAGAAGGAGGAAAGTGACATTTTTTTTTAAATTATAGAGATCTTAATGCAGCTACAAGGATCACTTCCCCTTCCTTTTATTAACCAAGTCCTAGATTATTTTCTAGGAGAGATATATTTATTCCTTTTTGGATGGGATTAGTGGCTATAAAAAAATTAGGATTGCACCCAAAGACCAAGACAATATACAATTTATGTATTAATGGGGTGCCTATGCCTATTCATTCCTTCCATTTGGTTTGTGTCATGCCCCAACCATTTTTACAAAGTGTAGCATCGTAAATTATCACCCTTGACAATTTAACATTAGATTTTGCTCCCTCTTATGTGCTTGGACCTAATTATGCCCCTAATTTCAAAAATTATGAATTCCATGGACCACTTTATTATTTATCATAAAATCAAATATGCAAGACCCAAGTATGCATTTAATATTTTTTCCCTAACACTTTGGATCCCAAAAAAGTGAGATTTGGACTAGGGCGTAAGTCGCCCTTGTCCTCTTAAAATGGCAACAAATTTAAATATGTCAGTGTTGATAGTTTATTATTTGAAATTAAAATTTTGAATGTCAACCATTGAGAATTATTTTTTGGTAAATTAGACTAATTACATATAAATACATAGTATTTTCATAATTTTAATTAACAAGGAAAATATTGAGAATCCAATTGAGCAAATCATGTGTCCTAAAATCATTCCAAGAGAATTCAATAGAATAATTTGCAAAATTATTGTAGTATTTCATCATTCAAGCATCATGTCAAGTTTTATGTGATTTTTTTCATGTTTATGCATGCATTTTGTTGTTGAGTACTAATTCTTGTACGTCTTCAAGTCAAGTAAAATTTCAATCAATCATTGAAGGTGATGAGCTTGAATTTATTCCCGCAATAATATCATATCTAAGTGGTGAGTTGCAACAAGTTGTTGATTCATCATTCATCTATCATTTAGCCTCTATCTCTCAAAAGGATAAGCTCTCTTTATCATCAATTTTTCCATTGTGGAAGTAGAAATACCAACATGGGATTTGACTGAGGAAAGCCCCTATATGGAACAATCCTTCCTTTCCCTTTGTTTGTGTAGGTTACAAATATAAAGAGGATTGGAAGAAGATTGAAGATCATTTTCTCATTTATTCATCCAAGCCCTACAACTTGACAAGATATGGAAACTCCATTATCTCAATAATAGACGATGATCCAACAACTAAATGGGAAAGGAAGAAGCCACAAACCAAGGACCTAAGGCTTGTGAAGTTAGTTTTTGGTTTTAGATCTCCAACCTAGGGCACACTTGGAACTCTTGTCCACCCAGATCAAGATCAAATTTAAATCAAAGATGCACACCAATGTCCACTCTGCTCATTTCTGGTATTCAATTTTGGTTTTTATTTCCCAGCTTGTCTATTTTCATCTCAGAACAATGCATTCTCATAGTTGTTTAGTTGCATCATTAATTTATCATCAAAATTCCATTTCCAATCTCCCAAAATAATTTAGATCTAGGGTTGATTGACTCACCTTTTAGGTTGAAATTTAATCTCATACGCTTGCCAATCTAAATTCTAAATGTTATGTAGGTGAAAATTAGCTAACCCTAGTTAAACCCTAGGTTCACTTTTTTCCTACATAACATTTTGGTGAACCTGAATGATTTACCTTAAAGATATTCTAAAATCTGAAGCATATCATCTTATATCTAGAGTTAATCTTGCATTGTCTTGCATTTATCATTTAGGCATCTATTGTTGCATAAAAAATTGCATTATGTATTCCAAGTTCAAAGTTCAAATATGGTTAATTTTAATTATCATAGGTCAGATATATGTCTTAATTAAATTTTAAAAATTTGTATTAGGTCATCTTAGATTTGAAATCAAATTTGAAACTATTAATTTCATTCATTTAGGCATTTTTTATATAGTCAAAAAAAGGTGAAAAAGTGTATTGTTTTGTTGCAAAGGGACATCAAAATCTTCATTTTTCTGATTTTGCAAATTAGGATTAGTAAATTTTTGCACATTAGATCTAAAAATTTCATTTGGGATTTCATTTTATATCTTAAAAATTTTTTTAAAAAAATTGCATACTTTCATTTGCATTGCATAACCATAAAATAGTCAAATTCTAGAAAATTATTCACTCGTAGACCTGCACTATCACAAAATAGAACTATTAAATATGTTGAGAAAATGTGTCTCAACTTCCAGCTTGAAGCCCCTATTTTAATGACTTGGTGAAATTTAGATGTTTCTGCAGTTTACCGTTGTATCGCGCTTGCCTCATCTCTATCTCAACCGCTTTATCGTGACAGTCAGTTCATGCCTTGGTGGTACCAAGGTGAAGGCCCTGACGGTTACCTTGTTACCACTCATAGTCTCTTCCTTGGTCATGATGACTACAATTTCCTTCACTCGACCTGTTTGGTTGGTCACCGCCATACCACAGGCGATTAAGTCCTTGACCACAGTGGTGGCAGTGAGACCTCCTGCGGTCGCATTGGCTGCTACCACCTTACCACGAGTGGTGGGTCCACTCACCGTGGTGATCGCGGTGAGACCACCAGAAATCTAGCTAATGATCACTGCTCTACTGCGGGGTGGTCTATTGACCCCCACAGTAGCACAGTTTGATCGCCAGTGGTCACTCAGACCGGTTACCTCGTTGTCATGGCTAATGTCAACCCGAACGGCGGTAGCGCGGGCCAGTTTGCAGATGAGCTCGGTGAAGTCTTTGGGTGAGATCAGTTGAGCTTACCACATTACCGCGGGCTGACTCAGCTGGTGCTCTAGTAGCGCGGGCAAGTCATGGATGGGCTCGACTGGCCAAACAACCTTTTTGCAAACGAGCGGTTCGACTCGGTGGTACTTTAGGGAAGCTTGAGGGAGCTCGATAGTGCTCACCACTTTACCACGGGTAGGTTGTCTTAGCTCGACGGTAGAGCAATAGTGTCTTGGATGGGCTGAATGGGCTCAAACCGGTGTTTGACCGAGTTGGACTTGGTGGTAGGAGTGATAGGTGAATGCAAGATAGACACGTGGTAGTTTGATTGCTCTCTGGTTGGCCAAAGGTTTTTTGTGGCAACAGCAGTAATTGCAAGCTGACTTAGGCTAGCAGACATAACCTGATTTGGGTGATGGCATTAATGCTTGAGTGGTTCGATGTAGAAAGATTGACATGGGTAGATTGATTGCATGATTGGATCAAGAGATTCATGTACCTGGTGATCAGCAGTTGATTGAGAAGAATTGAATGCAACATATGACTTATCAAGTTGAGTACAATATTGCATGGGAGATATATTCAAACTATATATTTTGAGAAAAAAGATTGGAACAGTGAGATAGTTTTGGTAGTGCTATTGTGAGCTAATCAGAGAAGACTGTATATTGTATGTAACCTTTTTTTGTTACTGTAATACAATTGTCTTGACTTTGTGTGGTGGGTTTTTTACCTGAAAAGGTTTTCCCACATATATCTTGTGTCAACTGTTATTGCTTAGTTTTGATTGTCTTTTCTATTATTATTGTATTTATCTCAAATAGTTTTGAAAGCTATTAGAAATTGTTTTATGCTCTTCTTCGTTGTTGTATTAGTGTTAAGGGAATGTATCCCGCACTATTGGGTCATTAGATCATGCCCATTTTCCCTTCAAGTGGTATTAGATCCTAGCTCGGTGTATTATCCTTGAGAGAAAGCTCAATTTTTTGTGCTAATACTATTTCAGTGGGAGTATTGCATTGTTAAAAATTGTTTTAGTTTGAGATGGCAAGTACACCAGGTAGATTAGACATTGAAAAATTTAATGGCAGCAACTTTGAGTTGTGGAAACTCAAAATGGAAGACTTTCTGGTGGATAGAGACCTCTGGATTGCAGTGTCTGGAACTAAGCCATAAATTATGACTCAAGAGGCTTGGGATCTTGCTGATAGAAAGGCAAGAGGTCTGATAAGACTGAGTCTGGCTGATTATGTTTTGTTGAACATTCATGAGGAGCAATCTGCAGCTTCATTGTGGAAGAAACTTGGTGATATTTATCAGGGAAAGTCTCTGGTAAATAAGTTATTTATGAAGAAGAATTTATACTCCTTGAAAATGGATGAAGGTGCATCTATTGCAGACCATCTGAACTCGTTTAACATGAGTTTTACTCAACTAGCACCTATAGGTGTAAAGACAAAGGAGGAAGATCGTTGCATGCTCCTGTAGTGTTCATTACTTGACAGTTGGGATCATATGGTGATGGCTATTGGAAGCACAACCACTGCATTCAACATGGATTATGTGGTTGATTCGCTCTTGTCTAAAGAAATGCAAAGGAAGTCTTTTGAGATGGCCAAAGAGGCTCTTGTTGTTCAAGGTAGACCAAAGGAGAAAGGTAAGAAGAAATACAAGAAGTCAAAATCCAAATCTGTAGGAAGATTGAAGTCTCCTGGTAAAAATTTCAAGGTGAGATGTTGGAACTATGGGAAACTTGGTCATATCAGGAAGGATTGCAAGGAGAAGAAGAAGTAGAATGCTTTTGACAATGAATCTTCTCAAAGTGATGCAGACGCCTTCATTGAAGTAGCCTTGACAACTTGGGCATCAGATGATGTCTGGTTGGTTGAATCAGGTTCATCTTTTCACATGACATCCAATAGAGAATAGTTCTCTAAATACGAGAAGTATGACGGTGGAAAGGTATACTTGGAAAGAGATTCAACGTTGGAGATAGTTGGCAGAGGAAGAGTTAGAATTTAGTTTCCTAACGGGAGAGTCAAAGGTATTGGTGGTGTACTTCACATACCAGGTTTGGCTCGAAATCTTCTTTCTATTAGTAAGTTAAATGATACTAGTGTAGAAAAAAAAATTTCAAGTAAGGGATGTAAAATTGCTAGAGGTGCAATGGTGTTGGCTAAGGGTGTTTGTATTGGCACTCTGTACAAGCTGGATGCACATCCTGTTCTTTGTAACAATGCCTCTGTAAAGTCATGCAATGTTGCACTTGTAGAGAAAGATGAAGACACTTCTCTGGCTGCAAATGCTTTGGAGGTAAAACTCCCAAATGAGAAGACTATGATATGGCATCATAGACTTGGTCACATTGGTGAGAAAGGTTTAAAAACCTTGAATAAAAATCTTGTAGAAGGGCTTGATGATTGTAACCTTGAGTTTGATTTTTGTGAACATTGTATCTATGGAAAACAACATCGTGTTTCATTTTATTCTAGTCCTCATAAATCTTCTGGTATACTAGATTATGTTCATTCAGATGTGTTTGGTCCAATTAATGTTCCTTCATTATCGAAGTCTAGATACTATGTTTCTTTTATTGATGATTGTTCAAGAAGGGCATTTGTATACTTTATTAAAAGTAAATCAGAAGTGTTCAGTCGGTTTAAAGAATTTAAATCCTTGGTAGAGAATCAAACTAGATGGAAAATTAAATGTTTGAGGATAGACAATGGTGGTGAATTTTGTTTTGTAGATTTTGAAAGGTATTGCACTGATCATGGAATTAAAAGGCACAAGACAACACCTTACACTCCACAATAGAATGGAGTTGTTGAAAGGCTGAACAAGACGTTGGTGGAAAAGGCAAGGAGTATGCTAAGTGGTGCTAGTTTGGAGCAGAAGTTCTAAAATGAGGCTATGGCTACATGTTATCTAATAAACAGATCTACTTGCTCTGCTCTTGTTGATAAAACGCCTTTGGAAGCATGGTCTAGTAAGAAGCCCTCTTTGAGGCATATGTTTATGTGCCAAATGAAAAGAGATCTAAATTGGATAACAAAGTTGTCAAATGTATTCTCATAGGCTATGGAGTTGGTGTGAAGGGTTACAAGTTTTGGAACCCTATTACTAAGAAGGTTTTGTACAACAGAAGTGTGATATTTCATGAGCTAAAACCTTCAGTAAGTGATCAACAACTTGAGACAGATCAGAGTGATAAGTAGAAGGATGCAATTGAGATTCCCCAAACTCTAGAAAGGGAAGAGTTGCATGGTGTACCTAAGACTGAGTAGAGCTCAAGCAACTCCTAAAGTTCTGATGATAAAGAACAACCTCAACCTATAAGAATATCTACACAAGAAAAAAGGAAAATTGAAAGGTATGGTTTTTCACTGTTAAATTTGAATTGTGCCTATGATTTATTAACCAACATTGATGAGCCTAGGATTGTGAAAGAAGCAATCAACATGGCTGATTCAAATTCTTGGCTGCAAGCCATGAATGAGGAGATGGATTCTTTGAAAAAGAATGAAACCTACAATTTGGTACCACTGCCTAAAGGGCGAAAGCCTATTGGCTATAAGTGGATATTCAAAAAGAAAATAGACCTTGATGGCAGTGTTGAGAAGTATAAGGCAAGGTTGGTTGCAAAGGGATTTTCTCAAATTGAGGGAATTGATTATGGAGAGATTTTTTCCCCTGTAGCAAAGCTAACATCCATCAGATTTTTATTGGCATTGGCAGTTGTGTATGATTTTGAAATTGAATAGATGGATGTGAAGACATCATTTCTCCATGGTGAGCTGGAAGAAGAAATCTACATGTCCCAGCCTGAGCATTTTGTTGAAAGAGGTAAACAAAATCATGTTGTAAGTTAAATAAATCTCTCTATGGTTTAAAAAAATAAACTAGAATGTGGTACCAGAAATTTGACACATTTGTGTTGTCAATTGGATTTGTGAGATCAAAACCTGATCATTGCATTTATTATAAATTTGAGAATGATCATGTGTTTTTTATTACACTGTATGTGGATGATATGTTATTCATAGGAAATAGCAAGACTGTGATTTTTGATCTTAAATCCCAATTGTCTGGAAAGTTCAAAATGAAAGATCTTGGTGCAGCAAGGTGCATTCTTGGAATGGAGATAACCAGAGATAGAACAAGCAGAAAGATTTGGGTCAGTCAGAGTAAGTATGTGAAAACAATTCTGGAGAGGTTTAGCATGGATGATTGCAAGCATCTTGTTGTTCCAATCATGCAAGGAACAAATCTATCCATTGGAGACTGTCCAAAGTCTTCTAATGAGATGGAGGACATGACTAATGTGCCTTATGCAAGTGTTGTTGGTAGTTTGATGTATGCTATGGTCTGCTCAAGACCAAACATTGCCCAAGCAGTGGGAGTTCTAAGCCGATTTATGGAAAATCCAAGAAGATCACTTTGGGATGTTGTGAAGAGAGTGTTCAAGTATTTGAAGGGGACTTTAGACTACGCCATGTGCTACCATGGTAGTTTGGTTGCATCAAAAAGGACTCTCAGTATTCATGGGTATGTTGATTTAGATTGGGTAGGGGATATTGACAGTAAGCAATCCACCAGTGGATACACTTTCATGCTTAATGGTGGAGCAATCATTTGGATGAGCAAATGGCAAGTTGTAGTTTCTTTATCCACGACAGAGGTAGAGTACATGGCTGCAACTCATGCCTGTAAGGAGGTTGTTTGGCTAAGGCATTTATGTTCAGACATTGGATTTAATGCAAGGCAGATCACTATTTTTTGTGACGGTCAGAGTGCCATTTTTTTGGAAAAGAATCCGACCTTTCATGTTAGGACCAAGCACATTGATGTGCAATATCACTTCATGAGGGATATGGTTGAAGATGGCAAGGTCAGTCTAGAAAAGGTGGACACCTTGAAGAATGTTGCAGACACTTTAACAAAGCCGATTAGCACAGACAAGTTTATATGGTGCACAAAATCGATGGGCCTTGGGCCCTATGATAGACAATAATTTTTCCAAGTCATGGGGAAGCTGGAAGTGCTCGCCAAGTGGGAGCTTTTTCAGAAAATGTGTCTCAACTTCTAGCTTGAAGCCCTTATTTTAATGACTTGGTGAAATTCAAATTTTTCTGTAATTTACCATCATACTGCACCTGGCCTCATCTCTTCCTCAACCGCTTTACCACGTCAATCAATTCATGCCACGGTGCTACCGTGGTGAAGGCCCTGATGATTACCTCATTACCGCTCACAGTCTCTTCCTTGGCCACGATGACTGTGCTTGCCTTCACTCGGCCTGTCTGGTTGGTCACTGCCATACTGCAAGTAGTTAAGTCCTTGACCGTGGTGGTGGCAGTGAGACCACCTGTGGTCACCTTGGCTGCTACCCCCTTACCATGGGCGGTGGGTCCACTCACCGCGGTGATCGCTTTGAGACCACCAACGGTTTGGCTGACGGTCACTGCTCTACCATGGGGTGGTCTGTCGACCCCCACAATAGTGCAGTTTGACCTCCAGTAGTCACTTAGACCGGTTACCTCATTGTCGTGGCTAGTGCCAACCCAGACGATGGCAGTGCAGGATAATTTGCGGATGAGCTCGGTCGAGCTCACCGCATTACCGTGGGCTAACTTGGCTGGTGCTCCAGTAGCACGGGCAGGTCATGGATGGGCTTGGTTAGCCGAACCACCTTACCATGGACGGGTCGGTTCAACTCGGTGGTAGCATGAGGAAGCTTGATGGAGCTTCACAGTGCTCACCGCTTTACCGCGGGTAGGTCATCTCAGCTCAGTGATAGAGTGGTAGTGTCTTGGATGGGCCAAATGGGCTCAGATCAGTTTTTGACTGAGTTGGACTCGGTGGCAAGAGTGATAGGTGAATGCAAGATGGACACGTGGCAGTTTGACTGCTCTCTAGTTGGCCAAAGGTTTTTTGTGGCAACAACAGTAAGTGTAGGCTAACTTAGGCTGGTGGATAGAACCCAATTTGGATGATGGCATTAATGCCTGAGTGGCTCGATGTAGAAAGATCGACATGGACAGATCAATTGTGTGATTGGATCAAGAGATTCATGTACCTAGTGATTGGTGGTTGATTGAGAAGAATTGAATGCAATGTATGAATTATCAAGTCGAGTACAATATTGCATGGGAGATATATTCAAACTGTATGTTTTGAGAAAAAAGATTGGAATGGTCAGATAGTTCTGGTAGTGCTGTTGTGAGCTGATCAGAGAAGACTACATATTGTATGTAACTATTTTTTGTTACTGTAATACAATTGTCTTGACTTTGTGTGCTGGGTTTTTTACCTAAAAAGGTTTTCCCACGTATATCTTGTGTCAACTGTGAATGCTTATTTTTTATTGTCTTTTCTATGCTTATTCTATTTATCTCAAATAGTTTTGAAAGCTATTAGAACTGGTTTATGCTCTTCTCCTCTATTGTATTAGTGTTAAGGGAATGTATTTCGCACTATCGGGTCATTAGATCATGCCCGTTTGCCTTCAAAATAGTATTACAAACATTGAAACTTTGAATTTAGAAGAAAAAATTGCCAATCTAGTGAATCCTTGCACCCTAGACTAGCTAGTTTTGGATCAAGTTTTTATCAAACATATGTCACTATGTTTATTGTGTGGTATTTCTCTCAAATTTTAGATCTTGTATGCTTTGTTGTGATTATTTTGTACCTTAATGTTTAGAGTGGGCATAACCAAGTTTTTTGAAACTCATATGAGTTTCATGACCTAGCGTCCTATTTCTAATACCCTTGTGAGATGAAGTTGCAGACTTATGGAATCCTACATTGTAATTACATCTGTTGTGGAGCTTGATTCCTCCACCTCTTTCACACAAGGTATTTTTAATACCCAACCCATTTTGGGCTCCATCCCTAATCCTACAATACCCCTGACAACTTCACAATCAAATATTTTTGTGGACTTAGAGACTACTATTGCCCATGTTCTTGATGATAAATTAAAATAATTGGACAAAGATTTAGAATGTTTTCAAGAATACTTAAGCACTAAATCTTTAGCAGGACAAGTGGTCCCTATCATGGATAACATTAGGAATTTGATCAATTATACTCAAGGAATAGAGGTGTTCATGTGTAGTCTAGCTCACATAGTAGATACTAATATCCTTGCGATAACTAGTTGTGCTCAAGCATTCATAAATTTTCAAAACCAAGGAGGAAAACAAGTTTCCCTTCCCACAACCATACCTTCTATTCCTACATTTACACCACCAACCGTATCTTCAATGATACAATACACCATTGGCCTAGCTCCAATCTTAGGGCTTCCTATTGGGAATCCTTATAGTTTTGTCACATCACCCATAACACCTCAATGTTCATCACCACTCATAAAGATGCAACAAAGTAGTCCACCAACCAATTACACAATCCTGCCATATTCACCAAAATCTCAAAACATGTCAAAAAATGATCATGTCATAAACCAAATGTTGCAAAATGTGACATCACTTCAACAAAAAATCTCAACATTTAATCAAAGTCAAAATGGTAAACCTCCACAATATCTCACAAAAAAACCATTGTCAATTGCCATCCTATAAACACCTATACCACAAAACATGGAAATACCTCAATTTGAGAAATACAATGGTAAGGGAGATCCTAAAAACCATGTATAGGCTTTTACTACATTGTGTAGTGACTTCATTTTTTAAGATAAGCTCCTAGCTAAGCTCTTTCCTAGACAATTGAAATATATGGCCTTGGAATGTTTTTTCTCATTGTCAAATAACTCTATAAAGTCATTCACTGAACTTCTTCATGCATTTCTCCAACATTTTTAAGAAAACATTGGTCCTCAAGCAACATTAACAAATTTAGTGCATTTCAAACAAGGACCTAAATAAAATGTAAAAAACTTTATAGGATGATACCAATTTATTTACTCATAAATCTCCTATAGTCTTCCTGACGTCAATTTCCAAAGGGTGTTTATAGGAAACTTGCAACCTAACATTAGAGACAATATATTGTTGATAAAGTACCCATCCTTTATACACTTGTTTACAACTCTTCATAATTATCAGATATCGGTTAGTCAGTATGAAGAAACATCTTCATTGACTCCTACTAATCAATTCAAATTTGTGCCTCAAAATAATTATCAACCATTCAAGAAGAAAACAAGAACTTTCTTAAAATAAACACTCTACAGGTTGCTAATAACATTGAAACATAGGTGGTTGTTGTAAGCATAAATCCTTATCAATTTAGGCTAAGAGATAGATAATTTACCCAATTGTATGACTCTCTCCATGTGATCATGTTACAATTTCTAAGAACTTAATCCGGTTACCTTCGATTAGACCCATGGATACAACTAAACCTTTACCTTCAAATTTTAACCCAAAAGAATTTTGCCAAACCATCATACACTTGGACATGATACAAATTGATGTTTCCATATTAAAAACCAAGTGCAAGACCTCATTGACTCTAATCGCATCCAGTTGGTTGATGTTAATGATAAAGGAAACAAGTTCATAGCTCCACCCAATCAAAATTTGTAAATTTTCAGAAATTCGATGCCAAATCATACATCCAAATTTGTGCAATCTTGCGATGACATGCATGATGATGATGATCTAGATAATGTTTTCAATGCAATAGATGTTCAACTTCATAAGGGACAAAACACTTTGTTACCTGACATTTCTTTCACACATATTGATACATCCATACATGCACCAAATGGTCCTCTCTACATTGCAAATCATATTAATGACAAACCTACACCAATGATACTCATATATCACTAAAGAATTCTTATCTATGCATGAAATCTATAAATATTCTTATGAAAAATCAAAATCATGGTTAAAAACTCATGATGGTTTTGCTTGCCCTACGATAGGTTTGATAACTCTTCCACTTAAATTTGGACCAAAACAACTAGATGTATCATTCACCATCATCTTGTTGTCAAACCAATTTTGTGTGAAGCTAGGATATCCATGGCTATGCTCCATGAATGCAATCCCATCGGTAATCCACAAGTGCATAAATTTCCCATTTTATAATCAAATATATAAAATTCATCATAGTGGGTTTAAACCTTTGGCTTCTCGTGGAAAATTTTCACTAGATTGTTTTTGGCCTCAACCTATGGAACCTATTAAGGATCGTGGGGATTTCCTTTTCAGGTCATATCAAAATTTTAAAGAGAAGCACATAGTAGAATTATCCCTTAGTCATATCCAACCTGAGGATGACTGGCCTATGGTGACTTCTATGGTTGTTCCTCACACCCCACAAATTGTGGATGAATCCATGTCCAAGCTGAATATCCTCCCAAGTACACTAGGAATTTATGCTTCAATTCCTCCACTGATATCATTTAAGAGCTAAGGGACAACCACATAATTACATGTGTTCCTTCAAAATAGAAACACATTTATAAACCTAAGTAGATAGTGGTTTCCTAACCCCTATCAGTCCCTTTTGTTCCTCCTCCAAGGGAAGAAAAGAGGCCAATGGTAGAGAAACCCTCTCTTACCCCATCACAAATTAAAAATCATGCAAGAAGAAATAGAAGTGCCAAAGAGCATAAGTGTAGACAGTGTTCCATTGCTCATTAATTGGCTGAAAAGAATAAGACATTACCTTATGACCAAACACCCATCCAAACAAGCTAGGATGAGTTACCACCTTCACCAAACCATTTCATTGAACCTTAAATGTCTCATCCAAAATAAATAATGAAACAAGAACACATGAATAACATTTTCATTAAACCACCCATTGTGATAAATTAGAATAATGAAGATGAGATGCTAAGATTGATAAACAAGTGCATAATGAATTATCTTTGTTGCTCTTGAAATCTATGGATTTATATGGGGGAAACCATGATGATCCTCTTAATGAGATTGATTCACCACATGTTTAACTTGGTGATGCTCCTTGTACCACACTTGTTGTAGTCCCTTTGTCTAGATTTCAACCTTCTATATATGATGAGCAAGATTGGGATGCAAATGATTTACTTTAGTTTGGCTTGCATATGCAATACCCTTTGTGTTTTCTTTGTGTTAATTTTCTTTTCCTGCATGTGATGTGATCCCCCATGTTGTGCTTCTTGATGTGGCTTTATGTTTGTGAGTTTTCTTTGGAGGAACCTTGTTGCTTTGTTGGCACAATGATATAAAGGGAACTAGTCTATTGTGACATTCATCTATTTGTATCTCCATTCTTCTCTATGTTTTAAGAATTGTTGTTGTCTCATGTTTTCCTTTTGTGGACAATGCAAGGCATTGATACATTAAGGTCTCTTCCATGTTGACCCAAAAAATTATGTGTTCTCTCTATGTTTCATTCTTCCATTATGTTTGTAGTTCCACTAGTGTTCAGGACCCTAGATCCATGGATCCCTTATGTGATCATCTTTATCCTATTTTTCGTTTTACATTTGGGAAACCCCTTGTTGTGATTCAACTTTATTTGGAAACATATAATTGGAATAGGGCTTTCCAAATAATCTCTCATGACCTTATCATATTGCATTTATCATTTTGTTTTATCTTAAATAAATTTCTCATAGCTTGTTTTTTAGTAATTAATTTAAGGTGGGGGCATACATTCCATTATGTTCTTCACTTTGTTCACACGTTGGACTTATTTATGTGTTGGCTTGACATTTTTATCATTTGTGTAGAACCTTATTAGAATTATTGGGACTATAATTCTTGGTATGGTTACATGGGTACACAACTAGTGAAACTGGTCCTCACTAGCCCTTGTGTGTTTCTCTTTTTTCTACTCTTTTTAGAAGGCTCACCTAGTGAATATCAGACTTCATTAGCCTATGGTGCCTTCAATTCATGGTTCACCTAGAAAATATTGGATTTTTTTAGCCTGTGAGTCATGAACACCTTGGGTATGGATCCTAGTAATATTTTTGTAGAGCTTGCTAGTTTATGATTTTCCTACCCTACTTTTTTCATTTGCATTTACATTATGTTTGCATTGAGTTTTGTGTTGTGTTGTCGTGTTGCATTACATTTCATATATGTGTGTTCCTTTGTCCTTATGTTGGTTTTTCATGGGATCTCCAATCCTAGGGGCTTGTGTTCTTTCCCCTAGATTCATTTCCATCATATCCCTTCAACATTTGGATAATTGAACCCCTCTTGAAATATTCTTACTTTAGTGTGAGTCTAAGAAAAAATTCATATTGATACTAAAGTGGGGGATAAATGTAACATCGTAAATTGTCACCCTTGACAATTTCACACTAGATTTTTCTCCCTCTTATGTGCTTGGATCTAATTATGCACCTAATTTCCAAAAGTATGCATTCCATGGACCATTTTATTATTTATTAGAAAATCAAATATGCAAGACCCAAGTATGCATTTAATATTTTTTCACTGACACTTTGGATCCTAGAAAAAGTGGGATCTGGACTAGGGCACCCAATGTCCTTGTCATCTTAAAATGACCCCAAGTTTAAATATGTCGATGTTGATAATTTATTATTTGAAATTCAAATTCTAAATATTGGCCATCAGTAAATTTTTTTGGGAAATTAGACTAATTGCATATAAATACATAGTATTTTCAAAATTTTAATTAACAAGGAAAATATTAAGAACCCAATTGAGCAAATCAAGTGTCCTAAAATCAGTCCAAGCACAATCAATAGAAAAATTGTAGAATTATTGTAGCATTTCATCATTCAAGAATCATGTCAAGTTTTATGTGAGTTTGTTCATGTTTATGCATGCATTATGTTTTCGTACTGATGCTTGTAGGTCTTCAAGTCAAGTCAAGTCAAACTGAAATCAATATTTGAAGGTTATGAGCTTGACTTTAGCCCCTCAAGGAGATTAGATATGAGTGGTGAGTTGTAGAAAGTTGTTGATTCATCATTCATTTATCATTTAGCCTTTATCCCTCAAAAGGATAATCTCTCGTTATCATCATTTTTTTCCATTATTGAATTAGAAATACCAACACAAGGTTTGATTGGGGAAAGCCCCTATATGACACAATCCTTCCTCTTCGTTTATGTGTGCAAGTTACCGATCTGAAGAGAATTGGAAGAAGATTGAAGAAAATTTTCTCATTTATGCATTCAAGCCCTACAACTTGAGAAGATATGGAAACTTCATTATCTCAGTAACAAACAAAGATCCAAAAATGAGATTCGAAAGGAAGAAGCCACAGACCAGGTACATGAGGCCTATGAAGTTAGTTTTTGGTTTTAGATCCCCAGTCTAATGCACCCTTGTCCACCTAGATTAGGATCAAATTTAAATTAAAAGGTGCACCAATGTTTGCTTTTCTCATTTCTGGTCTTCAATTTGGTTGTCAATTTCTAGCTTGTTTGTTTTCATCTCAAAATAGTCCATTCTCATAGTTGTTTAGTTACATCATTGTATTTTCATCAAAAGTCCATTTTCAATCCCTCAAAATAAATTAGATCTAGGGTTGGTTGGCTCGCATTTTAGGTTGAAATTCAAACTCATACCCTTGCCAATTTTAATTCTAAATGTTATGTAGGTAAAAAGTAGTTGACCCTAGTTAAACCCTAGGTTCACTTTTTCCTACATAACACAGAGATGTGTTGAGAATATTTTTTATCTCATTCATGATTGTATGGAATTATACATGGATGAATTCATCTATTATGGTAATACCTATGATGAAGCATTAACTAATCTTGAAAAATCACTACAAAAATGCCAAGACCACAACCTATACCTTAGAAATGAAAAATTCTACATGTTGATGGAGAAAGATATAGTTTTAGGTTACTATGTTTTGCAAGTAGGTATCTAATTATACCTCACTAATATTGAATTCATATCAAATATACCAATACCTTAGAAACAAAAGGATGTTGGAATCTTTCTTGGTCATGCAAGATATTATCACAGATTCATCAAAGAATTTAGTAAAATAGACACTCCTTTATTTATCTTGTTCTCTAAAGATACAATTTTCTTATGGAAAACTACATGCCAAGAATCCTTTCAAACCCTTAAGAATTCCTTAACCATTACACCTAAACTACAAGGACCGAACTAGACCATTCATTTTCATATCCAAAAAGATGCATCTAGCTTTTCTATAGGAGTTGTGTTGGGTCAAAAATATGGTATGTTAGAATATGCTCTATACTTCATCAATAAAAATATCATAGAAATAGAATTGAACTACATTTTTATTGAAAAGGAACTTTTGGCTATAGTCTATGCTATTAATAAATTATGACATTGCATTACAAGCTACCTTGTGTTCATCCACACCAATCATGTAGCCATTAAGTACATAATAAATAATCCAATAGTTAGTGGTTGGTTTGTAATATTATACTATTGCTACAGGAATTTGATACAACCATTAGTGGTTGGTTTATAATTCTACATGCATACCCATTTAGATTCAAACTTCCATTTCTAAACATGTATGCATTTTCTTATAATATATGTATGTGTTGCTCATGGAATTTTTTTTCTTGTGATGTTTCCAAAAAATGTGGATTCAACTTCTTGCACTTACCCATGAGATATATTGATTACAAAATATTTTTTTAAATGTGCTTGTTGAATAGACCTCACGAGCTTCCAAGAAAATATGGGATGTAATTTGAATGAAATTCCTTTGAAAATAGGAGCCATGGGTCTAAGTTTATAGTCTTTATAGGTATTGTGATGCCTCTTGAATTATAATGATAAGGAGGTATATTCATAAGATGTGAGTGATAAATGCTTATAAATCAAAAGCATATTTCAAATAATAAAAAAAATCTTGCTTGGAAGGAATATTTTATTTGTTTTCCTCCCAAAGTTTCTTCTATTTTGGACAACTAGGGTTTTCTTGTTTTATGCACTAATGAGAATAGTAATACCATGTTGATTAATGCATTTACCTCGAGGGAACCTTAGAGTAGTAAGGACTTTAAAATGGTTCTTGATATGATCTATAAGTATGGGTTTTCTAGAGTGACATCTAGATTATTTAATAAAAGAAAGGCCCAACCCACACTTGATATGAAACCCTATAACATTCTTACCTATGGGTGGTGCAAAATAACGAGCCTACCATTGCTAGGATTATTTTGAATGAGATGACTAATTAGGAGTGTGAATCAATTGTGGTCACTTACAATATTTTCTCAAAAAGACCAATAGGAAGAACAAATTGTTGTCCAATCTTAAATTTTGTCAAAAGCAAAAAGTAGATTAAAATCTCCTAATTGAGACTAAGAGTAGATGATTTGTTCTTGATGTGATAAGACTTATTCTACACTGACATGTGCATATGGTAGAACACTCAAGGCATTTAAATTAGATGAAATAAATTTATAGTATGAATATTGTAACATATACATGTGTTATCATGTGTCTCATGCATTCATGATAGAATGAATGACGCTTAAATAATACTTGACGAGATGGTACAAAGTAGACTTTACCCATCAACTATCACTCACTATTGTTTTCTATATGTGTTTAGAGGTTGCAATGATGACAATAAAACCCTATGATTGTAAAAGAAAATGCGAGAAGCGCCCTTATGACAAACCAACAAACCAAACCCATCACATCTTGCTCCATATATATTGTAGTTTGATTAAGAAGGCTAAATGAAGTGAAGCCTACGTGTATTTCGTAAAAATTATTGAGAAGGGACTTCTGCCCTACACTATCGCTTTTGAAATGTATAAGGGACTAATACAATCAAATCAACTCCGACCAAGGAGAAGGCTGAACACCAAACTTGCCAATGAAATCATTTGAGCACTATAATAATAAGCATTAGCAAAGAAAACTAAGTTCTAAGTTCTTTGAAGACATGGAATTGACTTGTTCCCAGCACAACAACGTAGTATCTCAATAAAATGTCATCTCATTGAACGAAATGCACACAAAGTACACTCAAAGAGACCTGATTTTTTTTTAACTTTTAAGCAAATATGGCAAAATGGGAGCTTTTTTCTGATGGGTGAGAAGCCATAACGCTGCTCAAGAGTTCAACCACGTACGTCGTCTCATGAAGTATGATTATTGAAAGAAACTAGTAGATAAACTCTGAGGTATAACTACATAATGAGGAATGACTTTAGATGAAACTAAAATTGAGGAGTTAAGTTTTAGAAATGATAGATACATTTTTTGAATCTTAAATTTTTTTGGAGGTTAGTTGCAAAGTCTTTGGATTTGATTGTGTGAGTTAATTTTGCATCAATGTTCTGGATCACATTCAGCGATACATTTTTCTTTAGGCTCTTTAATTCATTCTGATGATGGATCACAATGCATTCCGAAATATTGATGCAAAATAAATTCACACAATCAAATCCAAAAACTTTACAACTAATCTATATGAATTGTGAAAATCTACTATCATTAACTTCTTGAAGGTTTTAGTTGTTGCCACATGAAGGGTTGTAATAAACCCAATAACTTTCCTCAAGTATATGAATATTGATCAACTGCAACCAATAGATGCATCTTCATAGACAGTTTTTCCAGCAATTTTCGGTGGTGGGTACCCGATCGGTCTTCTGACAAAGTGAAGAATATTGTACCTGACCATTTACACTTAACCAAGAATGGGCCAGACTTACAGAGTATTGGAAATATCAGGGATAGTGTTTGGTGCACCTTTTAGAAACTGATTAGAAATTAGGAGCAATCCAATCAAGCACTGAGGCTAAAACTGATTATCAGCTTTATGGACACATTGTCAAGATACCAACTGACAAATTATCACGTACTAATCCAGATATCTTTGAAAATGTGGATGATTTTATACAACTTAGTTAGTCAAACGATCCATAGTCCTACATAATCTTCAGTACAGATGCTCGAGATATGTTTCATACTAGGGACCGACCAATTTTAGTTGCGATAAGTCCATTCAAAGATGTTTGTCTTTACAAGTAGAAGTTTATGGAGGGATACAAATTGGAACTTGCTGAGAATCCACATGTATACATGATGAAAGAGGCTAAATTTGGAGTAATGATGAGGGATGGATTTAGTCAGTCTATTATTATAAGTGTTTAGATTAGTAAGACCGACAGAGCCTGTGATAAAGATGATTTTATCAGACTAGGAGGAAAATTCCATATTTCCACTACATAAAGTTCTCAAAGCTTGCGTGACAAAGACGAGTAAAAATTACTACAACACAAACTTTGAAGGTTGTTTAGATTTTATTATTTTGGGTGTGTTGGAGTGATGGGAGGTTGATCATATGGAATATGGATTCCTATATCCAATTGGAAAACATAGTCCAGAAATCTAGAACACAAAGAATACAATAGCTAGAATCCACCTATAAATAATCAATAGATTGTTGAAGATTACACCTCAAACCATACACATAATCTAAACTCTATGCATGAATGAATTTGAAAATTATTAAAAGAATCTAACTTAGTAATCTATTAATAATCCTTTACACTTCTTATATTATTCTAAAGAAATATCTTGCAAAAAAATTACAAGGATTTTATAGTCATTTGACTAGCTAACTATCTAAAAGTAACACCAAAAAGTACACACATTACACATAGAAACATTTAGATAATGTTAGATCTACAAATTTTATTCATTCTTCTATGACTACAATGTTCCATTACACATTTGGGATGAAACCCAAATCTTTATAGTGTAAAAAATATCTTGAAACCTATATTGGATACAAATCCTAAAAGTTTAGATGTTCCTTTTCCTTGTTCTTACTATGCAACCTATTTTTGTCTCCTCTTTGAGTAATAGGAAATTGACAATTTATATGTCCCCTACTTGTCCATGTGATAATGGGGAAATAAACTTGGTCATTTGGCACTAATGAGGTCGCCTATACCCTTGGCAGCATCATCATCAATGTTTACATGCAAAAATCACATCTTTAGGATCTCCAAATGATTATAAATCCTTTTATTTTTCTTTAATCCATCCTACACATCAATGGCATTGTTGGTTTTGATATAAAGGACAAGGAGAATCCCTAAAATGCATTGAAATGGTAGCCTAGAGATGACATGAGGAGTATCGAGGCATGAAACTTTAATCACCATATTAATGGCTATATGGGCATCTCATTTTCCAACACCAAAAGTGCCTTTAAAACTACATCCCTAGAATAAATAATGATTTCTCAACAGGAAAATATAATTAGGTAGTTACATAGCTTTATCAAGTCATTAATGATACTCTAGGTTGTGCAAGGAGGTACTTGTGGGAGTGAACAATGTAAAACATAGGAGTTTCAAGGTTAAGGGGTCAAGGATACCTCATAACCAATACCACTTCTCAAGAATTAGGGATTGAAAGTATGACATACTTCACACTTTAAAAAAATACATATAAGGGTACCCACACATCTCTAAATCTAAAATGATATACATGAAGGAAGTTATTAAGAGTTAAGGATTGAAGATACCAAGGAATCCATCCCATAAGGAATGTAAATAATAATAAGTCCAATCCCGTGTAATTGATAAGGTAATACAATGGGAAGTATTGAGGATTGAGAGTTAGGGATACTTCATAACTCATGCCAAGGTATAGTGATAAGGGTATTTCTACATCTTTGATTGTGTTAATATATAGAAGAAATTGTATGAAGTTAGGGATCAAGAATGTTGAGGAAAAGATACTTGAAAGTAAGGGGATGGTTAAAATTTGGCTTCAAAAGTAATAGTATAAACGATTAGGGAATTAGGGAATCAAATGAAAGGCATACTAGCAATATAAATTTTGAAATTGTGAAAAATAAAAGGGACATGTGGGATTTGTAGGAAATGGGTTTTAGGAAGGGAGACCTCGGTATCCTAATAGGGACAAAAAAAAAAGGTAAAGTTAGGTGGAAAGGCATACTAGGAAGGGAAACTCTTACATCTTTCTCATACTTGGAAAATGACCAAAAAACACCACTTAGAATTTTCATGTATTTTTTATAATTTCTAACACATTGGCAAGCACATGGGAGGATGATGAGGGAGAACATTTAGGAAAAATTAAAAAATAGTGACCCATATAGATTTTCTCATAATAGTTATATATGATGGGTAAAATGATTCCTGAGCACAAAGGGGTAAGGATTCACAAAAATTTGGACACAATCAATTGGAGTGCCAACATTGGCTTAAGTTGGGGATGTGTGTCTCTTGCTAGCACAACAAGAATCCATCTCTAGGATGCAAACTAAAAAAAGAATATTGGGGAAGGACATGAAAATTACACTTCATAATTATTCACATTTATTACTTTAATTTCCTATTTCAAAAACTATTTCTAGACATTTGTATCCCATACTTAAGACTTTTCATTAATATTTGAGTAAAATAAATATATTAGATGCATGATTTTTAATGAATATAAATGTGTTAGCTCATGTTTATTTCCAAGATATTATAGCATAGTCTTTTGATTATAATTATCCTAGAGTAAATATTGACTAGAAGCTAACGTCTACATGCACCAAGTAAGCAAGACAACCCACAACCAAGTTTATAGTGTTCCTATAGCCAAAGCCATGAGTACCCATAGGAAAGGAGCATAAATTTGATGGCAACTATTCAGCAATGATAAGTTCTTTGTAGTTAAGCATAAATTTTAGTAAATAAAAGAAGAATACCTAGTAGGTGTCAAACATAATGGTGATTCTTCAACAAGGATTGAGAAAAAATTAAATGAGCTACACCACTCAATTTTATGCTTCCAACAAGATTTTTCTTCATTTGCATCGATTAGAATGTTGTAGGAATGTTCTTCCTCAAGCTCAATTATACATAGTCTTCAAGTTTTATTCTATTTATAAATTAAGGAAATCATCCTCCTATATCATAGGGAGTGAGTAGACAAATATAAAATAGTTGTTAGGATTCCAATAAATGTGTAGAAGCAAGAATTGATATATATTCTAGAGAGATCTAGCATATCTAAATATATAGATTTTCTTTGCAAGTTTGTATTATTTTTCCAAGTACATAATTAAAAAAAATTCCATATTAATTAATCTCGTGTGGTGAATTATAGGAAGATCTGATTTAGTTAATATTATTTGAAGAAGAAGAAGAGAGGTGCAAGGGCTCACTTAAGGTGAACTACAACTACACTTTAAATTTGTCAGTTTAACATGATTTTTGTAATCTTAACTTTAGATTTAATTTTTACAATTAGTTTACTATTATTAATAAGGAAATTGTTAACCTATAGAATCTATACTAGACCTATAGAAACTATTATGTTATATTTTTCAATTGAAATTTTACATAATAGATAAATCCTTGTATTATCATTTTTTTTGGTATACTCAATTATTTGAGTCAATCCCAGAAGCCTATTGTCATGCATAAAGTACTATCACTATTCAATAAGAATGCATCCTTGGGTTTGATAAGATAAATGAAGTACATCATAGTCAATCGTCTACTTGATATGAGATAGTGTTGTCCATTGAGTCATGTGCAAGCCTCATATACATCATATTTACTGAAAATTGATGGTGCTCAACATTTTTGGCATCATTGACATGGATGGTGTGAAGCTCTATTTTTTTGGGTCTTAAATTTATTTTCCCTAATTTCCTTAGAATATAATTGTATTTTAAGCACTTAGGGCCTATAGTCATTAGTGAAACTACAAAACCATCCACTAATACTGAACAAGAGAGAGAGAAAATTTTAGCTCTAAAAATATTGCATGTGGTAGGGAAGAGATACCTTAGGGAGATTCCTTTAATATAATAGTATTCAAGAAGAGTTATCAGCAATAGGAGACACTAAAGTAGGAAAATTAAGTGAACATTTATTCCTTTAGCAATAGTTTCCTGAAGCCACCCCACCAATTGTTATGTTTAAATGGTCAAGAAAGCCCCGTTATCAAGTCCTTCCTATATCCCATAGGAAAAACTCCAATTTCATAATGGGTGATGCAACAACTAAGGAGGATCTTTAAACCACTACCTTGTAGTTCCCCATTTGTTATCAAATAGGGTATATTTCCATGAAAACACCCCACCTTATGCCCTACCAAATTTCCACAATCTGATCATAGAGGGCCTAGATACATTCTTATTTGAATTTGATGTCCTCTAGATCGAAGCTATGACTACACTATAGATGTAAACTGATTGAATTTTTTCCTAGAAACACTCAAGATGTTTCCTTGAGATTTTTTACGAGATTGGGTAGATATTAGAAGACTAGATAACCATGAAGGATAAATTCCTAAAGAAATATAAATACTACTATAAAGGAAGGTACATGAGAGAAGATGAAATATTCACAGTGATAAAAAATGAAGATAAACCTTTGGAAGAATATGTGGAATGATTCCTCTTTTATTAGTAAAAGTCTTAGAAAATAATTTTTCACCTAAATCCCTTAAAATTATATTCTTAAGGGGATTTATGTATAAACTCTTTGGACTTAACCAGAGGTGGAGATATCTTTGAAGTAGCATTTGATGATGTTTGTCAAATTTGCAAAAAATATTCATGCTCCATTATGAAGAAGAGTTGTCACCTAAGAGAAATATCCACTACAAAGATAACTACATGGGTTTATTGAATGGAGCTCACCAACATGCTCAAGATATGAAAACAAATGTCATCAACCACATGAAAACAAAAAATGAAACACTAAATGTTAAAAAATATGGGAATAAATGGAGCAAAATTGGCTAAGTATTACCCCCATTGTCATTGTAAGAAACTTGAATATAAATACAAATAGGTGGCAATAATAACAAAAGATAGGCTTGAGAAACCAAATTTTAAAATATTGAACAATGAAGATGGACAAGTATTCTACTTGGAAAGTGAAAACCATGACCACAATGATAAGATATGCCCTAGGATCCTTTACCATATAATGTTTCATTTTCTAGTTCATTTTAAAATAATTCTAATTAGTACAATGTACTATGGAACAACATACCCCCTCAAGCATAGAAAAAAATATCACCACCCTACTTGACACCACAAAAGGATTATGGTCACAATAATCATGCGTATCCTAATTTCAAAATTAGCAATGGCATCCACTGCAGAATGTATGGTAGTAGCAATGTAGAGGGAACCAATTTTGGCCTAATCCAAATATTGGCTATTAGAAACAACCATAGGCCTTCCCTCATCAACCAATAATTATTCCAAGTAATGTTATTATTTCTCCAACACCACCAAAATATAGTCAATTACCATCCCAACTTACACCTAACCTCAACAATAATCCAATTCAACTGGCATATACTAATGAAACATTTCAATACATGAACTATGTAATTGAGGTAAGTGATGTTCCACTTCAGTCAAGAAAAATGCTTCCAAGATCAACCACGCCACTTATCTTAGAATTCCCAATAGAGGAGACATATAGTGATCTAATAGCCCTCAATTTAATAATAAGTAGTAGAATCTCGAGGAAGACCCACCATGGGTAGAAATCATGAACCAAGATCCTCCATTTCTAAAAAGAATAACCATGAAAAAGAAAAATTCTAAGTTACCTAAGTTTCATTTCTTAGGGAAACTGAAAAAAATCTTTAAAATTCCCTTGTTTAAGATAATTAAGGATGTGCCAATCTATACTAAAAATTTTAGGGAACTATCCTTGAAGAAGCCAAGAAAAAAATGTAAAGATACACAAACAGACCAAGTTATTTGGCTGGTTATTTGTATTTTTCTTGAAAATATAATTGTTCCAAAATATGTAAACTGTAGTAGCCTAGTTGTAAATGTTCACATCAATGGAACCCTCATATAGAATAATTTTATTGACTTAGGTTTCACCATTAATGTATTAACCAAAGAAGAAATGCAAAGCATACAACATGTTGACCTCTTCCCTACCCCCACTATACAACAAGTGTTAGATCAATTGACTATTAAACTAGAAGGAATTATTGATGACTTGGTCATTACATTAGATTCTTAGGAATACCCTATATATTTTATAGTCCCACAACTAAAGGATAACTTAGGAGATACCCAATAATATTAGGTCAACCATGGTTGGAAACTACTAATCCATTTATTGGTTACATATTATGAAATATGATAATATCCTTGATAGAAATGTGAACAAAAATTTGGCAATATACCCTCTAGCACAACCTTTTCTAACTTAGAACAACTAGTATGGTTGGATCCTACAAACAACTACCAATATTCACTTCAAATATTGATGACTATTAAATGAATCTATTTGATAGAAACTACTATCCTCTCAATTATCATGAAAATATTATGTAATGGACCCATGATAGAACTATTATTTGGTACTTCTATCTTGTTCATTTCATAATATCCTTCCTACATCACACTCTCCAAACTATGAATATGATACCCACATATGTCATCACTCATTTCCCCATAGTTGTAGACTTAGTATATCATGTCTAAATATTTCTTCAATGACACCATTGAGAAAGAAAGTAGAAATCTCTCCTAGTAGGTCACTTAACATCAACAACAAATTAACCATGCAACAAGAAAATAAACTAATTAGCATGATGCAAGCTCACAAAAGAGCCTTTGTATAGAACTATCATGACATGAAAGGCCTTGACCCAAACTCTACATGCACCATATATATATCAAGGATCATTCCAGACCTATAAGGAAACTACAAGGAAGAATGAATCTTGCAATCCAAGACATAGTGAAAATTGAATTACAAAAACTCTTCGATAGAGGATTCATCTATTCAATAGTAGATAGTACATGAGTTTCTCCTTTGGTGATAGTGCCCAAGAAGGAGGAAAGTGGCATGTTTTTTATTAACCAAGTCCTAGATTATTTGGTAGGAGATAAATATTTATTCCTTTTTGGACGGGATTAGTAAAATTAGGATCACACCAAAAGACCAAGACAAAATAGAATTTATTTATTAATTGGGTGCCTATGCCTATTCATTCCTTCCATTTGGTTTGTGTCATGCCATTGCCATTTTTACAGAGTGTAGCATCGTAAGTTGTAACCCTTGACAATTTCACACTATATTTTTCTCCCTCTTGTGTGTTTCGACCTAATTATGCACCTAATATCAAAATTATGCAAGTGATCCCACAATACTGGTTTGCAATTTTTGGCCAAAGTGGACACTAAACTGATTTTTTCTAGAACTAAATCTTCACTTTCGGGCACCTATAGTGGCTAAACCATGAGGAATTTGAAGATGATGCAAACTAGTGATTTGTGACATTTTATCTATAGATTCTAAATATATTTTTTTCAATTTTTTTGGAATTAGATTGCACTTCTTTTTCCATCTCCTTCAAAAACTATATTTTTCAGTAAACACTGTTTTTAAGGAGTGATGCTCACCGTATACAACATATATTTTTTTCCATAAAGGATAAAATTCTTTTTTTTTTTAATTTATATTTATAACTACGATATCTATTGCATGGAATTGGTTTCATAGAATTTCATTGAAATTTTTTTCCTTAATCAAGTTTCAAAGTCAAACCAATTACAATTCAGACATAGGCAGACCATATACAACATAACCTTTTTTGTATGTATCAAAATTCAAAAAAAAATTGTTGGATCAAGGACATCAATATCTAGTGCACTGATATTTTTCAAAAAAAAATTGATAATCTACTATTTTTCCACTTGTGCAGAACAAAGAGCTTGATTTTCAGTGAAAAACCTATGTTTAATCAAACTAAAAAACAAATACATAATAAAGCCAAAACATTTTAAATTATATTCGTTGGATAGCTCATTTTTGAGGACTACCATCATCTAGTTAGGTTTGTGAAGTCTCCTCCATTTTCCTTCTCAACTCGAGCTTTGAAGGGAAAAATTTTGGAGATTTTTGGTGCCAAAGGGGGAGAAGTGTGGAAAAGGGGGGTTCAAGCGAACCCCCCTTGGAGGTTCGCTCGAACCTAGGTTTGCTCAAACCAAGGTTCACTCAAACCCCTTTTCCACAAAGCTTTCCTTTTTGTTTTTTCCCAAGAATGGTGGGACCCAACATTTAATGGGTTTGCTCAAAGGGTGGTTCTAGTGAACCCCTTTGGGTTCACTCAAACAAAATGTTCATTAAAACCCCCAAAAACCAATTTTTTTTCCATGGGGGCAGTTTTTACAATTTCCCCTCCTCGCTAGAATTGTAAACTAGTTTTGTGGGTTTACCCCTTTCCATGGACCACTTTATCATTTATCAAAAAATCAAATATGCAAGACCCAAGTATGCATTTAATATTTTTCCACTAATGAGAATACTGATATCATGTTGCTTGGTGCATTTACCTTAAGGGAGCCTTAGAGTAGTGAAGACTTTAAAATGGATCTTGATATGATCTATAAGTATGGGTTTTCTAGATTGGCATCTAGAATGTTTAATAAACAGAAGGTCCAACCGACACTTGATACTAAAACGTATAACATTCTTATCTATGGGTGGTGCAAAGTAACGAGTCTACGGTTGCTAGGATTCTTTTGAATGAGATGACTGATTAGGGGTGTGAATCAATTGTGGTCACTTACAATATTTTCTCAAAGACATCAATGGGAAGAACAAATTGCTGTCCAATTTACATTCGTCAAAAGGAGAAAGTAGCTGAAAATCTCCTAGTTGAGGATTTGTTCGTGATGTGATGACTTATTCTATATCAACGCATGCATATGGTAGAGCACTCAAGGCTGGCAAATGCTTTAGGTTGTTAAATGAGATGCTAAATTTATAGTATGAATGGTGTAGCATATACTTGTGTTATCAAGTGTCTCATGCATTCATGATAGAATGAATGAGGCTTAAATAATACTTGACGAGATGGTACAAAATGGACTTTACCCATCTACTATCACTCATTATTGTTTTCTCAATGTGTTTAGAGGTTGTAATGATGACAATAAGACCCTAGAAAATGCAAGAAGCGCCCTTATCAGACAAGCCAACAAACCAAATCCATCACATCTTGCTCCACATATATTGTGGTTTGATTGAAAAGGCTAAATGGAGTGAAGTCTATGTATATTTCGTAAAAGTTATTGACAAGGGACCAATACAATCAAGTCAACTCCGACCAAGGAGAAGGCTAAACACCAAACTTTCCAATGAAATAATTTGAGCACTATAATAATGAGCATTAGCAAAGAAAACTATGTTCTTTGAAGACATGGAATTGACATTCTGACTTGTTCCCAGCACAACAACATAGTATCGCAATAAAATTTCATATCATGGAACGAAATGCACACAAAATACACTCAAAAGAGACCTGAATTTTTTTTGAACTTTCAAGCAAATGCACCATCTCTCACTGCCTGTGGCAAAATGGGAGCTTTATTGTAATGGGTGGGAAGCCACAACGCTGCTCAAGTGTTCAACCACGTACAACGTATCATGAACTATGATTATTGAAAGAAAATAGTAGATAAACTCTGAGGTATAACTACATAATGAGGAATGACTTTAGATGAAGCTAAAATTGAGGAGCTGAGTTCTAGAAATGATAGATACATTCTTTGAGCCCTAAATTTTCTGGGAGGTTTTAGTTGTTGACACATGGAGGGTTAGTTATGAAAACTTCTGGAGACAACTGTGTATGCTTATTTAGATCAGCGTTTCGAATCACATCAGTGATTCATCATCAAAAACAGGAGAATAATAAATTGGACAACAGAATTGATCTTAAGAAAAGTTGAAGGGGGAGAGGGTAAGGTCCCGAAAACAAGAAAAAAAAGAAGAGATAATTGAAAAAGATAGGAAGATAAAAATAAATGATTAAAATGAAACAATAACCAATGTTGAAAGTAACTAAAAAAAAGTATAAATGGTATAACTAGGGTTGTAATAAACCCAATAACTTTCCTCAGATTTTTCATGTAGACGAGTATTGATCAACTGCAACTAGTAGATGCATCTTCTTAGACAGTTTTTCAAGCAATTTTAGGTGGTAGGTACCCGATCGGTCTTCCTGACAAAAATAAGAATCTTGCACCTGGCCATTTACACTCAACCAAGAACGGGCAACCTATTATTAAGTCATGAAATGGGCCAGACTTATAGAGTATTGGAAATCTAGTGTTTGGTGCACCTTTCAGAAACTGGTTAGAAATTAGGAGCAATCCAATCAAGCACTAAGGCTAAACCTGATGATCAGCTTTAGTGGACAAATTGTCAAGATACCAACTGACAAATTATGACCTACTAATCCAGATATCATTGAAAATGTGGATGATTTTATACAACTTAGTTAGTCAAACGAGCCATAGTCTTACATAATCTTCAGTACAGATATGCTCGAGATATCTTCTATGCTAAGGGCCGACCAATTATAGTTGCAATAAATCCGTTCAAAGATGCTTGCCTTTACAAGGAGGAGTTTATCAAGGAATACAAATTGGAAATTGCTGAGAATTCACATGAAAGAGGCTAAATTTGGAGTGATGATGAGGAATTGCTTTAGTCAGACTATAATTATAAGTGTTTAGAGTAGTAAGACCGACAGAGCCTGTGATAAAGATGATTTTATCAGACTAGGAGGAAAATTCCATATTTCCACTGCATAAAGATCTCAAAGCTTACCTGACAACCACGACAAAGGTTTTTCAGTATTCTGTTTTATTTTTCCATTTTTGAGTTTTCTTTGGGGGTACATTCGGGTTATAAGCATGTTAAACTGGATCCAAACACCAATCTTATGCGGGAGTTGACCCTTTCAAATGGAGAGAAAAATAGTTTATCTACTAACAATTTCTTCAATTATTGTAAATGATTGTTGTTGTTCATTGGACAAGTCATGCTTCAATTTGAGTTAAATATTATAGCGGTATGACTCTATTAGGGATCAAAGTGTTGGTGTATTTATTTTTCTTAGACATTTGAAGGTAACTCCCCCAAAAGGAAGGTCGGTGGCTCTTTTCAAAGACTAAACCTAGAATAATAACTTGGTATTAAGAATATAGAGAAATAATTTGCAATACCTTGAATCAATGGTTGGCAATGATAATGATGGAAAGGAAGTAAATTATTCTTCTTTTGTACGTACTATTGGTGCATAGAGTTTTAGTTTTGAAATCTCTAAAGCCCAATCTTATCCTGAGCACCAGGGTGTAAAACTTAAGAGAAAGACCTCTAACTTGTGATTAGGTCAAACAACAATGGACCAATTTATTAAGGTGGGTAAGTTCTTCTTCAACTTATGGCTCTACTAGACTAACAGGGGCTTCCCTAAGGTGCTACATCTAGACACAATTACAAATGATGAACATGTACTATACAAAAAACTATACCCAACACATAATATGCCCCTATTCAGGTTGTCACTTTATATCTCTATGTTGGTTTGCAACATGCAAGGTTTTACGCCTTTATAAAGTAGATAAACTACCACATGAAGTGTCTAAGGATGTGTTTCCTAATATCCCCTAATGTTATGCATATCTAAACATAGCAGTGAGTAAAAATTATTATAACACAAACTTACAAGGTTGTTTAGATTTTATAATTTTGGGTGTGTTAGAGTGATGGGAGGTTGAGCATATGAAATATGGGTTCTTATATCCAATAAGGGAAACATAGTCTAGAAATCTCAAACACAAAGAATACAATTACTAGAATCCTCCTACAATACCTTAATCAATATATCATTGAAGACTACACCTTCAAACCCTACACATAATCTAGGCTCTATGCATGAATGAATTTGAAAAATATCAAAATAATCTAACTTAGTAATCTATTAATAATCCCTTACACTTCTTATATTATTTTGAAAAGATACCTTCAAATTTTCTTACAAGGATTTTACAGTCATCTAGCTAGTTGACTATTTAAAAGTAACACCCAAAAGTACATAAATTACACATGAAAATATTTAGATAATGTTGGATCTACAAATTTGATCCATTCTTCTAGGATTGCAATGTTTCATTACACATTTAGGATGAAACCCAAATCTTTACAGTGTAAAAAATATCTTAAAACCCTATATTGGATACAAATCCTTGTAGCCTAGAAGTTTCTTTCCCTTGTTCTTACTATGAAACTTATTTTTCTCTCATCTTTGAATAAAGAAAATTTGACAATATTGTAATGGTGTGAATTTTCACCCATTGCAAATTCCCCATTTTCATACCCCTCACCTTAGAAAATGTAATTTTGATAATGCAAACCTAACATTTGCCACCTTTCCTTGTCCACCCGATAGCTCGTTTGCGTGTTGGTGGAGGAATTTTTTCAAGGACGTGCACGTGCCACGTGGATGTCTGTCTGTCACGTGTTTTCTTGACAAGATTCTTGCATCTAGAATCCACAGAGGTATTACACTCCTCCATTGGATGCAAAGTGTAATGTTTGTTGCTCCCTCGATTGACTTCAAATGACCCTTTGGCCTCCTTCTTTCATTCAAATTTCCTATCCTTCCATTCTATTCAATTTTTGGATTGAATTCACTCTACACGCTTGCTCTCTACTTCATTCTCAGCACCTTCACGATTTACCACATCTCCATTGTAGTTGCAAGATGTAATTTTGTTGGTCAAACTCATCTTCATTGTTGTGACAACGTTGGCTTTGGAGAGATTGAAAGCTCACGCCTTCCTCAATTTTCCTTGAGAGCACGTGATTGAAAAGGTTATATCCTCCATTATCATTTGTTTTTGCATCATCTTATTGGCATTGTAGTATAGTTTTGTTTGTGTATTGCTTGGTATTTCCATTTCTATATTCTCTTTATCACCTTTCTATACAATCATTACTATCTAGTTGTCCATAGAGGTGGAAACACCCTGAGGTAGTTCTCTATAAATAGCCCCAACATTTTCTCATTCTTGTGTGTGTAGGTTATTCATCAAGTAAAGCTAGTGAAGACCTCAACTTGCAGGTTCAAAGTTCCTCCTTTATCACCCCTCTCTCATCAATTCTAGTTTAGTGTTGTAGTAGTATTATTCTTGTTGTATTGTTTCTTTTGTATCTTTCTATTTCTTTCATAGCATAAAACTCTACCAGTCAGGTTGTTAGTAGATTTTTTGGTGTTTTAGACTATACTTTTCACTTTTATCCTTACGAACACCAGCGCGTCCTTAAGACCCCAATGTGCCGCATTGGAGTTTGAGTTTCACATTGTAGTCCTCTGGCAGTAAGTGGCTTAAGTCGCAGCCTGAACCTCAAAAATTGGCTCTCTTGACTCTTTGAAACATTCAGGTTAGTAGACGGATTGTAGCAACCAATTTTCTCTTCCTTTTCACCCTTAGAAACTTAAACCTTTCCAATCACTTAACAAAGCTTGAGGTAGATCAAGGAAGCCTATTGTTTTGGACCCTCTCATGACCTAGGGTCTCAGAGTAGTTGGTCCCCCTCTACTACATGTTTGTGAACCCAATGTGAACTATTTTGGTTCCATTTTATAGTACTGAAGGAACCTTCTCTCATATTCTAGGTGTGTTGTAGGTTTGTGTATTGCAAGGTGCATAGCCTCGCAACCCAACCTACGACCGTAGTCGCATAGTTAGAAGGATCCCTAGGCATTGTGAAGCGAAATCTAGATAGGTCACCATTTTATTGATGAACCTTTGGGGTGTCATGAGGAAGTCCTTTTGAAGTACGTAAACATGGACTATTTTATGCATCTCCCTATTCCTCATGTGCAACCTATGAATGGATCACCCGCTATAAATTTTCCATCGCAGGACCTGCCTATGAATACAAATAGAGAGCCTTCACCTCTATACATTCTCACTCGCATCAATAGGAAAATCGTGACTGGTGTTCTCATTGATCCCACTTGTTGTGTGAATTTTTATAACAAAGGAGACTATGTTGATAAATTTCTTGCATAAGGATGATTATGATGGATCAAATATAATAATGTGTACACAGGATAGACTCTTGGTCCCTCCAATTGGTTTCATCACCCTCTCAGTCTTTGTAGGACCCAAGATTGTAAATTCTCCTTTCAATATCATCCAAGGGTTGGAATCAAGTTCAGAGTGAAATTGGGCATCCCATGGCTAGTTTCCATGAATGTAGTCACTTCGGTAATCCATAAGTGTTTAAAGTTTTCTCATGAGGGCTCTATGCACATTGTGCATGACACTGGATATAAACTTCTAGTGTCATGTGGGGGCTACTCACTAGATAATTTTTGGCCTACTCTCGTTGGTCTACTTCCTTTGAGGATAGATTTGTTGTACCACACCTATCTCAAATATAAGAATGGGGGCATAGTGCCGAAGGTGACCTACCCTATCTCCCCTTACACCATTTCAATTAAAGTCTTTATGATCACACAGTAGCAGGCTAATTCCTCCTCCTCTCAAAAGGGGAAGGGGAATTTTTATCGTGCCTAGGAGCCTTCTTCCTCTTCTATTTTTTCATCCCCTTCTTCTCGTCACCCTATTGTGGCACCTTCAACTCTTCCTCCCATGCCTTGCTTGGGGGTTTGATGGTGCCTACTTAGCGAAGATCCAAACATCAAATATTGTAACTTATCATCTTACCCATGGTGCCAAGGCTCATTATCTATGGTAAGGGGAAGGGACCTCATGGAGTTGCCCCTACATCTTGGCCTTTATGACCTCCTACTCATCCTACCCCTTGGGAAGTTAATGGGAAGAGGCCCACCATCAAGGCACTTGAGTCTTCTTCTCCACCTATTGTGGTTTTCTCTCCTATGCTTTTTCTCTTGCTCCCATCCAAGAGGTTGCCCTTCCATCGACAACGGTTGTGGAGGACACACCTATGGAAAAATAGGAGCCTCTTTCGCCTTCTCAAGCAACAATTTCTAGTTCCCAGAGTTGAAAAAATCAGCTTGTTCATGAGCATAAGCTTTGGAGGAAGGCTTTGGTTGTTTAGAAAGTTGATTCATAGAAGGTAGAAGAAGGTCTAACAACTCCTATTTAGGCATCTCATGTTGTGCCTTCCTCTTCTATTCCTTTTGCTTTAGTTCTTGTCTCCTTAATTCTGCTTTCAGCTCCTCCCATGAGTGCTAATGACCCTCACCCCAAAATGGTGCAAGTGTTCATTGTTCTCTTGGTAGAGCCTCCTCTTTTGATGTCCCTTTCATACGTCCCTCCATTCTCTTAGCCTATGGACATGTTGAACACCACAGTGGTGTCTCCTGCATCCTTTTCCTCTTCCTCCTCACCTTCTACTTCCTCTATCGGTATTTCGCATCCTCTAATGAAGCATAAGTTGGAGCAAGACCTCACTTCCAATGGAGGTTAGAAGAAGGGATCGCCTTCTTCAGGAGAGGGTTCTACTTTGGCTTGCATCGTCCTGGTGACAGAAGCAACCTCAACATCTCCTTAGTTTGTCACCGTCTATTTTGATGAGGTTGATGATCGATCTCAAGCACCTCCTTCATATCTCATTTTTTTAACACATGAAACTCCTATCAAGTGCATGTTTAATTCAATTGATGATTCCTCAGCTCTTTCAGTGATCTTTGCAAGATCAATGACTTTTACCTCATAAGAGTTAAGTGAAGAAGACCTTGATGGGCCCTCTTCCTTAACTCTTATTGCAGGAGAGTTAGAGGGTGCGCCCCTTTCTATCCTGCCCTTGTAGGATTTCCACCCTCTCCTTATGATGATCTAGGTTTGGAGAATGATGACCTCCAGGTTGATGAGGACTAGGAGAGCACCTTTTCTTCATCTGTAGATTAGATTTATGTATGTGTTGTGTTTTCCCCATGCTTGTTTTAGTGTGTTCCTAGAGTACCCTTGTCACCCTTGTAGGTGCTTGGATATAGGAGTGAAATTGTGTCATAAACTTCCCCTATATGTTTCATCGTTCTTCTATATGTTTTGTCTTGATTTTCAGCAATTGGAGATTATGCAAAGTGTTGGGGGTAGTTAGGCCTCCCTTCCATGGTGACCCATTTTTATTTTTATTTTTTAATTTTCATGTGCTCTTCTTTAGATCTAGGAACTTTGGGGATTGATGATCTTTCATTCACATATATATCATGGGTTACCTATAAGAATTGATCTAACCCCGAACTCTTAGATCCTTGTGTCTCTTGATTTCTTCATCTCTTCTTATATTTTTTTATTTATCTTTCTCTCTTCTTTTCTCAAGCTTCTTGATATTGTGGTACCTATGTGTTATCCCTCGCATGTATGACAACATTCTCACGTCTACATATTTTCATGTATCATGGTCCATGACATCTCTGCATTTTCTTCCTTTCCTTAGTATATTACGTGCTCTTTTAGTTTGCATGCACCATCCTAAAGGGGGATCCTACTTCTCCGAATTTCAATAAGGTGTATTTGGTGGCCAACGAATCCCTTGTTGAAAATATTTATATTTTTCAAAAATTGCATCCTTTGATAAGGATCTCTTTGACAAGATCTTCTTTCGAAATTGAATTCATAGCAAAAAAGAGTTGGAAAAGTCACCTTCGAGAAGGCCATTGTTTTTTTCAAATTCCTTGATCAAAGATAATATTTCAAAAGGATTCCTTGATGATAGGATTGTTTGTGAAAATTCCATCACTTTTCAAATAGACAATCCCTTTGAGTGGACCCCTTGCAATCTTGAGGGGTTCTAGAGGGACCCCTTTTAAAAAATTTCCTTCAGTTACTTGTTTAGTGATGTGACTGGTTGTCTATTTGCATGACTTTTTGCATGCCTAACATATTTTTTCTATAGATTAACATGTTTCTTTGTAGGACCAAGCACCTTGTCAAGCTTGCCTTGTAGGATTGAGCACTTGTAAGGGTCAATCAGGCTCTGTAGAGCCTTTCATTTATGGCCCCCCAAGACTGAGCACCTATGGTGCCTCCTTTTCAATACCAAGCACTTGTGAAGCTCTTTCATTCTATATGACCGAGCATTTGTGGAACCTTCATTCACCTTCTGTGGGACCGAGCACTCATGGAGCCAATTCTGTAGGACTGAGCATTTGTGGAACCTTCATTCACCTTCTGTGGGACCGAGCACTCATGGAGCCAATTCTGTAGGACCGAGCACCTATAAAGATTTTCTTCAAATTTCCATAGGATTGACTACCTATGGAGCCATCTCTCTCTCCTACATGCTCAAGCATTTTAGATTGTGGTTTGCTTCCTCGATGGTTCAGGTATATTCTTTTTGGATTTTTTCCTACTTTACCTTGCATTCACTAACACATATGCTCGCTAAAGTGGGGGTAAAATGTAATGGTGTGAATTTCCACCCCTTGCAAATTCCCCATTTTCATACCCCTCACCTTAGAAAATGTAATTTTGATGATGCAATCCTAACATCTGTCACCTTTCCTTATTCGCCTGGTAGCTCATTTATGTGTCGATGGAGGAATTTTGTCAGGGACACGCGCGCACCACATGGACATCCGCACTACCATCCTAACAAGATTCTTGCCTCTAGAATTTGCAAAGGCATTACAATCCTCCATTACAAATGAAGTGTAATTTTTGTTGCTCCCTTGACCGACTTCAAATGGACCTTTTTCCTCCTTTCATTCAAATTTCCTATCCTTTCGTTCTATTAAAATTCTAGATCAAATTCACTGTAGACACTTGCTCTCTACTTCATTCTCAAAACCTTCAAGCTTTACCACATCTCCATTGTAGCTACAAGCTACTATTTTGTTGGCTTCTCCTCTCTATTTTTGCGACAGCATTATCTTTTTAGATCTTGCAAGCTCACGCCTTCCTTAATTTTCCTTGAGAGCACGTGGTTAAGAAGGTGATATCCTCCATTATCATTTTCTTTTGCATCATATTATTGAAATTATAGCATATTTGTATTTATGTATTGCTTGGTATTTCTATTTCTATACTCTCTTTATCACATTTATATACAATCGTTGCTATCTAGTTTTCCATGGAGATGGAAACACTAAAGCAAGGGACTAACTGAAGAAGTCCTCTATAAACAATCCCAACATTTTCTCATTCTTGTGTGTGTAGATTAGTCATCAAGTAAATCTAGTGATGACCTCAACTTTTAGGTTCAAAGGTCTTCCTTTATCACCCCTCTCTCATCAATTTTGGTTTAGTGTTATAGTAGTATTATTCATGTTGTATTGTTGTTTTTGTATCTTTCTATTTCTTTCATAGCATAAGACTCTTCCAATCAAGTTCTTAGTAGGTTTTCTAGTGTTTTAGACTATACTTTGTACTTTTGTCCATACATATGCCAACACATCCCTAAGACCCCAAGGTGTTGCACTAGAGTTTGAGTTTCACATTGTAGTCCTCTGGTAGTTGGTGGCCTGAGTCACAATTCAAACCTTGAAAATCAGCTCTCCTGACTCTCTGAAATATTTGGGTTAGTAGAGGGATAGTAGCAACCAAGTTTCTCTTCCTTTTCATCCCTTAGAACATTAAAACTTCCCAATCACTTAACAAAGCTTGAGGTAGATCAAGTAAGTTTGTTGCTTTGGACCCTCTCATGACCTAGGGTCTTAGAGAAGTTGGTCCCCCTCCTCTACAAGTATATATATCCCTTTGTCATTCATGTGACAATGGGGAAAGAAACTTGGTCATTTGGCACTAATGAGGTCACCCATGCCCTTGGCATCATCATCATCAATGTCTTCATGTAAAAACCACATCTTTAGGATTTTCAAATGATTAGAAATTATTTCCTTTTGATTGTATCTAATGAACATCTAGAAGAATGAGAGGAGGGGTGAATCAATATCAAACCATTTACATAATATGCATCCAAGCAATAAAATAATTCTAACTATAACAATTAGTGAAAGAATAGAATCAACACAAGATGACAATACACATGAACTCTAGTATTTTTACTTGGAAAACCCAAAATGGGAAAACCACAATGAGGATTAACTCACAATATAATATATCTCAATATAAAATATTACAAGGGCTCATTGTCATGACACACTGTCCTTGAAGGCTCACAACCTGAAATAATTTACAAAACAGAGTATGGCTCACTACCAAAAGATGAACTAAGATAGAATGCACCTTCCTTGTGTTGGAGTTCAGTTCCAATGAAGAATAATATATATAAAAATTCCATGTAAGTATATTATCTTCTCACATATAAAACCTCACATATTTTCACTTTTTGACTTTCATCCCTTCAATTATTTTACCTCATCCACACATGCTCTTCTCCACAAAAATATATTACATATATATCGTATACATTCACTTTCACTAATTAGGTTGGCCTAATTAGAGAAACCCCATCTCACATAAAAGCCAATTCTGTCGACATTATCCTCAAAATAATATTTATCTTTGTGTCCAACACAAGCATCTAACATATGGTACTAGTTAGCATGGACCTAATCTTCTTAACACGTATTTAATCTTCTTAACACCAATTCTTAAATAGGTTGGCCTGAGCTAGACCTAAAACATCAAGACTCCAAATGTATATGCAATGCATCAAACATGTAACACAAAAACTTATTAACACATCGAATTCTCCTTTAGATGGCATCGAATAGCTTATCTTCAACTCCGCAAGGAAAAATAATCAATCATGAAAGAACATAGAATCTCCCACATGAATACACTATACAGAACCTTACTATAGTTCTCAGAACATAACACTATTATCCATATCTTTTGAATGTGCTCATACATCATCCCAAAACTTTGAAGTAAGATGCAACTTGTAGTCACAAGTATATGTACAAAGTCCTGTAGAGATATCTTTCTTTGAGGTGGAATTTGGACCAAAAAATTGACACACTGAATCAGTAAAGCATTGTTTTCCAAAATATTGGTAACTATATCTTTCCAACCATATAGCCAGGTCAATTGAAACCTTTTCAGTGGATGCAAATGATGTTGAAATAGAACATAATATCATCTTCTGATTGAATCTTACAAAATAAGATAATCCATACCAAAATACCAGATCAACAATCTTCTAGTACCGAAGTATCTACTAAACTATACAAGTAATGTAGACCAATGAAAATCTTTTTATTCCATTATTCACATCAATGAAAACCTTCCAATGTCCAACAATCTCCCCCTTTTTCATTGATGGCAACACATCATGTGAAAAACATCAAAAAAAAATTCCTCAATTTTTCATTTCTTTCCCCAAAAACTTCTCTCCTTTCACTCTCTTTTCAAATGGTACCTTCTCTCCCCATTTGACATCAATGGAAAAGGATAAAAATATATTGAATACTTTAACAGTTTCTATTGCATACCTAAATACTCCCCCTAAGGAGTACACCCAAAACTATAACTATGAGTAATCAATCGAAGGAGGTTGCCCCTTGAAGTTTGCTAAGATTATATTTCCACGAGGATTTCCCTTCATCCCAAGTCTTCTTTGCTTCAGAAAAATGCTCTACATAGATAATTAAGATCAACTAGGATGTCATTTCCTTCAACTAGAGTCTTTCGAGTAACATTCAAGCTTAGAATCCTATCATCCAGAGAAAGAGCAAAATAGATAGGAGTGCACTTAATCTTTATTATATATCTGATCTTTCCATATTGTTCAACTATTTCTCCTTTCTCCATATGTAATGCAAGATATTCTTTATGCAGCTTTGTTAAATCATACCAATTTTGATCATCCAAATCTAAAGCTAGATTAAAGGTTCTAGATGCATACTTTATTTGTGTCTCAACTATTTTCTCAACATCCTTGAATCTCTGAATTGCATTAGACCATGTCCAAAAAAATGAGAATAGACTTCTAGCCTCTTTCTCACATTCTTGAACCTCTTTAAGTCTATCAAGTGCAATACTATGTTTAGACTTGTACCTAGATCTGATACCAATTGATGAACACCCAAAATACTGAGAGGGAGGTGAATCAGTATTCCATCAAATCATTTACATAATATCCATCCAAGAAATAACATAATTCTAACTATAAAAATTAGTGAAAGCATGGAATCAACAAAAGATGACAATACATGCATGAACACTAGTATTTTTACGTGGAAAAACAAAAATGGGAAAAACCATGGTGAGGATTAACTCACAATATAATATATCTGTATATAGAATATTACAAGGGCTCACTGTCAGGACACACTATCCTTGAAGGCTCGCAGCCTAAAATAATTTATAAAACACAGTATGACTCACTGCCAAAAGATGAACTGAGATAGAATGCACCTTCCTTGTGTTGGAATTTAGTTCCAGTGAAGAAAAATATATAAAACACTTCCCTATAAGTATATTATCTTCTCACATATGAAACCTCACATATTTGTACTTTTTGACTTTCATCCCTTCAATTATTTCACCTCATCCATACACACTCTTCTCCACAAAACTGTCTTACATATATACCGTATACATTCACTTTCACTAATTAGGTTAGCCTAATTATAGAAACCCCATCTCACATCAAAAATAAGTCTTTTAGCATTATCCTAAAAATAATATTTATCTTTTCACCCAACACAAGAATCTAACATATTGTACCAGTCGGCATGGACCTAAGATAGATCCATATAGAATTCACTGTTATAAACCCTAGATCAGACATGCAAACCTAAACACCTTCCGCAGAAGAGAAAACATAAAAAAGCAGAGCTTTGCATGCGAATGTGCAAAATGATATATTCAGGAAATTCAATGTTACAATGAGATGATTTTCTTTATAAAAGCAAAGTATGCAACCCTAATGTTGACCTAAAATTAGCTCAACCTAAGTAAAGTTATGCAAGTGTAATTAAATATTAATTACACTAACACCCCCCATAAGTGCAACTTAGGGAGACTAAATAAGCATGCACCTAAAACTAAGATGAATGCAAGAAAGCATGAATGGGTCCCGACAACAAGGCCTGATCAGGTACCCATGTACAAATGCAATAATGAGGTAGAGAAGGAAAAACCCAGTGGGACAACCCCCCCTACAATGAGATGACTGTTGCAAAGAAGCACTAGAAGAACACTGTGGAGTAACACTGGAACCGCAATCTGACAAGCAAGGAAAGATACTTCTATCTACAAGAAACCATATCAGAATCATCATAATGTGACAGCAGACCCGATGCCACAGAACACTTGAAAACACCAAACTGGAACAACCCTAGAATCCATAAAGCAATAGTAGATGATATGATGATGACAGAATCTGGAAGCCGTGAATCTCGATGCCGATGCCAAACTAAGACTGAAACTCTTCCATGGGAAAAAGTACCATACAAATTTGGGAACAATAACCACAAATTTAGTGGCCCTCAAACTGAGATGGATCCGATGCGGATCACTAACCATAGGCTCTCAATCTAAAGTGTGAACCAAAATAAATCTGGTATGTGTCAAGCTAAGACAAAATATGGCCAAAAGAAACTAAGAAACCATATTACAACCCATGCGAGTTGCCATCAAAACATGATGAAGATTATTATGCAAGAAACCCCCCCGAAGGAACTTTATATCAGTTCATTTATTACAATCCCCAATGATTGCAAAAGGAGAGAATTCCTAACATGCATAAACAAAAAATAAAAATAGACCTCAGATCTGTGTAGAAGACTGAACTAGCTTTCCAATGTCGCAAGAACGGCGAAAAAAGGATCACTGAGTCAAAAGATATGCCCTCCGGAGTGAAAAATAGAACATCTGAGTTCAAGGACCTGCAAAATAAATCTGGAGCAAAATATAGAAAAAATAAAACATTGAATAGATCGGTGCCGGAATCAGCTTTCCAAGGGTATCTCGTTTGCAAAAAACGGACACCGTAAGCAAAAGTTATACCCAATTTCGTGAAAGTGCTCCAGAAAGGCCAATAAGGCCTGCAGGCAGCCCAGGGGGCTAAAAAATTTCGGCCCCTGATCCTGCATGCGACCAGGGGCTGGCGTATAGAGGGCTGGGGCAGAGCCCCTGGTCGCCCATATGACCGCAGCTGCAGAAACCAAGCTTTCAGGGGCTGGTGGGTAGCCCCCGGTCTTCCATATGACTGGGGCTGAGCTCGAATGGGCCCGTGGGGGCTGGGCCGACGGCCAGTGGTGGGCGGGTGGCAAATGTCAGCGGCGCCGCTGGCCGCCCAGTGGTGGGTGCCATTAAACCTACAAGCGGTGGCATGAAAACCAAGAACCATCATTTTTTGCCTTTTTTTAAAAAAACGTGCCTCGAAAAGCGTGCTGGGGAGGCCGTACGGCTTCCCCAGCAAAAAAATTTTGCCCTCCGAATCAACTTTTCCAAAATCGATGAAATGAAAGGCGATCTTAGGGTTTTTGGCCGCTGCGAACGCAATGGTGAACTCCGTTTCTGCTCAAAATGCTTCAAAAAAATGGCTACCTCCAGAGCTTGCAAAAAAATACCAAAACTAAAACCCTCACAGATCTGGCAAATGATGACCAAAATCTACAAAATAAAAGTCAAACCTGACTTTTTCCAGCGCTCTGAATCCAATGGAAATGCCCGATCTGATCCAAGATGCTGCCTAAATGAACTCAAGGCATAAAATCCTCGAGGAACCCCGAACGAACTCTACAATGAATTTCTCCAGAATTTGAGAAGGGGCTGCATGTCAAGGCTCTGATACCATGTTATAAACCCTAGATCAGACATGCAAACCTAAACACCTTCCATAGAAGAGAAAACATAAAAAAGCAGAGCTTTGCATGCAAATGTGCAAAATGATATATTCAAGAAATTCAATGTTGCAATGAGATGATTTGCTTTATAAAAGCAAAGTATGCAACCCTAATGTTGACCTAAAATTAGCTAAACCTAAGTAAAGTTATGCAAGTGTAATTAAATATTAATTACACTAACATTCACAACACATATTTAATCTTCTTAACACCAATTTATAATTAGGTCGGCCTAAGCTAGACCTAAAACATCAAACTCCAAATGTATATACAATGCATCAAACGTGTAACACAAAAACTTGTTAACACATCAAATTCTCCTCCGAATGACATCGAATATCTTATCTTCAACTCCAAAAGGAAAAATAATTAATCATGAAAGAACACGGAATCTCCCACATGAATGCACTGTCTAGAACCTTATTGTAGTTCTCAGAACATAACAATGTTATCCATATCTTTTGAATGTGTTCACATATCATCACAAAACTTTGAAGTATGATTCAACTTGTAGTCACAACTATATGTACAAAGTCCTATAGAGATATCTTTCTTTGAGGTGGAATTCGGACCAAAAAGTTGATGCATTGAATCAACAAATAACTATTTTCCAAACTACTGGTAATTGTATCTTTCCAACCATATATACAATTCAATTGAAATCTTGTTAGTGGATGCAAATGATGTTTAAATAGAACATAATATCAACTTCTGATGGAATCTTACAAAATAAAATAATCTAGACCAAAATACCAGATCAACAATCTTCCCATACCAGAGAAACTACTGAACTATACAAGTAATTTACACCAATGACAATATTCCAATTTCTATTGTTGACATCAATGACAACCTTCCAATTTCCAATAGTATCCATCCCACAAATTAATGGAATTGTTGCTTTTGGTGTATAGGATAAGGAGAATCTCTAAAATTCATTGAAATGACAACCTAGAGATGGAATGAGGAGTATCAAGGCATGAAATTTAATCACCATATTAATAGCTATATGGGAATCTTCATCTTCCAACACTAAAAATTTCTTTAAATCTGTACCCCGAGAATAAATAATGATTTCTCGATCTAGGAAAATATAATTGGGTAGTTACATAGATTTATTAATTCATTAATGATTCTCTAGGTTGTGCAAGGAGGTAGGTAGGACTGGACAACGTAAACCATAGGAGTTTCAATGTTAAAGGTTCAAGGATACCTCATAACCTATACCACTTCTCAAGGATTAGGGATTAAAATTATGATATACTTCATTCTTGAATAAAATAGATCTAATAGTACTCACACATCTTTGACTCTAAAATGATATGTGAAGGAAGTTATCAAGTGTCAAGGATTCAAGGTATTGAGGAATCCATCCCATAAATGATTTAAATGATTCAAGGTAGTTGATAAGGTAATAAAATAGGAAGCATTGAGGATTGAGAGTTAGGGATATTTTATAACTCATGCCCAAGGTATGATGATAACGGTATTTTCACGTCTTTGATTGTGCTAAAATATATAGAAGTGCATGAAGTTGGGGATTAGGGATTTTCAGGTAAAGATACTCAAGTACAGGGATGGAAAAAACTATGGCTTCAAAAGTAAATTAGTATAAAGGATCATGGAATTTGGGATCAAATAAAAGGCATACTAGTAATATAAATTTTGAAATTTTGAAAAAGAAAAGGGACATGTGGGTTTTATAGGAAATGCATTCTAGGAAGGGAGACCTCGATATCTTGATAGGGACAAAAGAAAATAGAGTTAGGTGGAAATACATACTAGGAAGGAAAACTCAGACATCTTCCCATACTTGTAAAATGACCAAAAGTCACCACTTAGGATTTTCATGTATTTTTTCAATTTCTAATACATTGGTAAGTAGATGGGAGAATGATGAGGGAGAACATTTAGGAAAATTTAGAAAATGGAGACTCGTATTTAATATTTATCATATTAAATATATATGACAGGTAAAATTATTCCTAATTTAACATACCCAATGTTTACTCAATAAAATTCACCTAAGTTTTAACTCAAAAAGTGAATAACACAAGTTTCCAAAAATAGGGAAATGAAATTTTTCTTTTTCAATAACATAATTGCACATTGCATAAATAATTTCCACATGTCATTTATAAATTAAATAACATTACATAATTCCAAGTAGATGAAACTCGTCTTTTTAATACAGATTACAATTGATTCATGATCATGTTCATATACAAATTCATCTTACAAGAACTCAAGGTCAAGGTGTCCTCATCTAGATCACACTTCTTCTATTCCACAAGAATTGGCTACCAACTACAAAATGGAGAGCATCACCCAAGTGATTTTCTTCAATCCATGGACATAGCGGTCCCCCAAACACCTTCATAACTACAAGTGGCCCTACCCTTCAATGAATATTTTGGTATGGAAGCCTCTAGAAATTCCTACCCAAGTATGGTGTTGTGTCCTACATAACTAGTACAGTCATACAACTATGGATACCCTCCAACTATAAATGACACTCTTGACTAGCTATGCAATCTTGGCACATAGTGAACCAAAAAAGTGTATGTAATGACTTCTACACTTACTTAGGTCAAAATTTTCATATAAATAATAAATCCACTTTCTATGAAGTAGTGTTGTATGTTCACCCACCCCCTTACTCAACTTAGAAACTTTATGACCTGTGAATAACTCTTCCCTTGGTTTTACCCCAATATTTAAATATCATAAACAATATTTCATTCAAAGTGATGACACATTATTATTGATTTAATAGACCAATTAGGTTTTACCCAACCTCTTGAATGCCTTGTTACATACTTGCAGCAATCTAGGACTCACAACTACCTCTTATTCAATTTCTTTCTTTTAATCATGGGAGTAATGACTCTCCTAGTTCATGTATAATTAGTTTTTATATTGATGACATTATGTCACCATCTGGACACACCTGGTCTCAATATAAAGCATTATCAATATGTCGATATGTATAATAATCTAGTATTAAACTTGATTTGAAGATTACTTCTTCATATTAAAGTTTCGGCTTTTGTGTTATAACTAGTATGGCTTCATCCTCTCAAGATGCCATAACCATTATGATTATTCATGAGATTGACTATCATTTAGTTTGATTCAGTATAAAATATTATGTTCATATTAAAGTCCAATAATAATTCGACATAATAAGTTGTTTAACTTCTGCTAACTCGACTAAGAATCATTCAACTAATCTCCAATATCCTCACAATTCCTTCCAAGTTATCCTTTGCATAATTTATATAAGGAACCTACATTTATAATTACATAAACAATCATATATATTTTCCTTCAATATGACACCTATATTCACATGTATGATAAGTTTATATCCAATCTAGAGAACATTTTCTGCTTGAGAGGAGTTTGTGCTTTTGTACCTTAAAATCTGCTTGCATTATAGCTTTGGTTTTTTGTGAAATAAAGTCCTCCTCTTTTAAGATTAGAATACCATGAATAGGTATTAATAGACTTTTGGTCAAAATATAAGATAGTATCATTCAAAAGATAATGAGGACATATTTACTCTAATACGTATTCTAACCCTCTTGTTGAAAAATAATATAAACTCATTCAAACATTATAAATATAATATTGTATTAATATGAATAGTATATGTTTACCCTACTTAGATAATCTTGCTATATTTTTATAACTATCTTGTGGTTTAGGTTTCACATAGCTTCAAAGAGAATTATCGTTCCAACGGGTCTTCTTTTTTTCAACTATATTCATAGATAATGTTTAAAATCACATATTGCATCATAATCTAATAGTAATTCAAGAAAATTACTCAGTATACTCATTTGATTCCCTAATCCCGCTTATCTCTTATATCTCTAATTTATCTCTATGCATAGATAATATATCCATTTGTGCATTCACTCACACACCTTCTATTAGCAATATTACGCATTCAATGATAGCATAAACGATTTCAGACAATAACAAAACTTAATTTCAGAATTAAAATAATAAAGAGAAAGAAGTATTTTAACCATTCTTGGATTAAAATAGCTCCAATTAGTTTTCTTGCAACTCCTTTCTTCAATGTACTCAATGGCTCAGCATGTTGTCTCCTTTATTATCAATTATCCTTGCTACTATTGCTTTAATTGATAGCTACAGTTTCCAATCCAAAACTTAACTAAAAATTATAGTATTTTCTTACTCTCTTCAACTTAAACACATATTTCCTAAATACTCTTGACTCAAAAATTACTCTCCTCACAATTCTCATGAATCCACAAACTCGAATTATCACTATGAATGGGCATCCAAATATTGTGCAACTGCTCTCTATTTATACAAAAATTGATAGAGGTTATTTGCTAAAATAAAGCTACATTTGATGCCACTTCTCAATTCCTTTCCAATCATCAGCATTGTTGTGCAAAATATAGTTGCAAATATGTCTTTGAAACCAAATCTAATGCTTCCCCAAGATGCGACGACCTAGCTGGTGGTTTCTAACTTGTTGTTTGTTGTACAATGTTTTAGATAAAAGTTCTTTAAAGATGACACATTGGAGTTCAAAGAAAATGGAAAGTATTCTTCTTCCAGTGCCCAAGTGTGGACTTTACACCTGCTATTTTTACTTGGTCAGAGCACCTCATATATGGGCTACACAATAGTTTTTTAGAACTCTATTTAATCTTTTCCTTTATCGTGGCATTTTTTTCACCTATTCATATGCAAGGTTTTGTGCCATTTTTGGATGCCTTTTATGTTTTAAACAACTATTAGAAATATATTTTTATCTTTCCATTATGTGGCATATACATACCACCATAAGCGTGGCTTACTTGTCATGTAATATGGCTTCCATTGCATATCTAAAATAACAATAATATGTTTATAATATTAATTATGTATATATATATTATAATAAAATTTCTATTATAATATGTGCATATATATCAATATATATGTACACCTATTTATATTAGTCATTTAATTAAATATTTATATATATAAATATATTAGTATATATGTATATATTACCATCATTTAAACATAATATATATCGTCATGTATATGTGTGTCTGTGTGTGTGAATTCTCGCATATGTATTACGTATTTATGTATGGATATACATATAAATTTATTTCTATGCATGCTCATATGTACATACATTCATATATATGTGCCACCACATATATATACATATATACATTCAATATATGTATCCATTTATATATATACATATATATTTAAATACATAATATATATCTAATGCTCATCAAAAGGATTTCAACATTGACTCAAATTGACTAAATAATCAAGGAGAATTAAAGATAACCATCCTAACTTTTCTATCAACCAAAAAGCTATCAACATGTTTTAACACTTACCAGCACAAAGCTCATACTAACTCAAGAAGGTTCCCCTAACCTATGCTCATGAGTGTGTGTACGTTAACTCAGATTGGCATACCAATGGTTCTCATACCAAACTCTTCTCCTTGGTCATACTCTCTCTCCCCCTTTGGAGGGTTCAAACCTTTCCTGCATCCAACTTAGTGCAACATGTATATAGTCAGCCGATACATATAAATCATATTCATCATATATTATAAGCATCATTAAAGAGTTTAAAATTTATTCATCATAATGCATATTCATATATTCCATTCATCCATTGAAATTTCATCAAAATATAATCATGCATTAAAAACATATTTAATCATATAGGTGAAAGTAATTTGGTAACTTAGAAATAAGGTGTGACACCTAAGAACAAAGGGGTAAGGATTCAATAAAATTTTGATACAATCAAATGGAGTGCCAAAATTGTCTCTAGTTGGGGATGTGTGTCCCTTGTTGTTATAAATTTGAAATAGATTAAATAACCCGAGGAAATTTTACAAGAAAATTAAAGTTACATAAACTAGAAAAACATAAATAATGAAAACCAATACTCTAAGAGATTTTGCAATGTCAAGATGAAAAAATTTCATTAAGAGCTTCCAAGATGGAAAATGAAAGCTAGGTAGTAAGTTTAGATATAACTAAGGAGAGGATGGAGGTGGAAAATTAACCAACAACATTAAATAAAGTGATGAAAAATTAAATACCCCACCCTTAAAGGGTGGATACAACTCATCACTTTATCTCCTATTTATTAAATGGGAAAATAATATTATTATCCTAAGCAAGCTTAATAAATATGTAGGAAAAACCTATAACTAAGGGAAATAAATTATCCCACTAGGTGTAATGTAGAAAAAAGGATCCTAGGTCCTAAATGCAAAGAACCTAAGATGCAAGGGTCGCCTTTTTCCAAATTACATTAAGATGTAGATCAACAAGGTGATTAGATTGACTTACAATGATGCAGATGAGCCAATAAGACTTGGATCTACATCTAATTGACGATGGGAATCGATTAAAAATGATTTGGAATGATTAACCTAATTAGACTATGTTCCCTAATATGTAAATTTCAAGATCCCAACAACTAACAGACTATAACCACAATTTACAGGTATATTTGGAAAGTGTAGAGTGATATGTACTAGCCCAAAAAATCTTGTTTCAACCACTATAGAAGGAAACTATCACCCAAGCGCATAAGGGTTCCTAATAGGGGGTCTTGATCAACCTTTATGGTCCTTTGGTAGCAGATCTGAGACTTTTTTCTTTTGTTCCAACGTTGTTGAAACACTATTAGATATTTTCGTAACTAAATTTTTGTGTCTTGACAAGATGTATGACAATGAATGCAACAATGGATAATTTTTCTTTAATTCTTCTTTAATCCTCTTCAACCTAAGATTTGCACATTCAAAAGAGAGGAAATTTTTGGGCCATTTTAGGGGCTTACCCTAGTCAAAACCCATGTAAGTGTTTTCACTTACACAATGGAAATGTCAATGATAGGAATGATAATTGAAAGGAAGGAATGATGAATTAAAAAAATGCTACAACTCTCCACCCTTCAATGCCTTCCTTGAAGGACTGAAGTCATAAAAATCACCTCAAGTATTTGGATCTTGCTTACTTGAATTATTGAATGCTCTACAGACCTACAACAAGGGTTAGCCTTCACAAAATAATAACATGAACACATAATTTGACATGATACTTGGATCTTGAATTGCTAAAATAAACATCTGATATGCTACTCTTGACTTGCTCTTGAAAATAACTCTTTCTCATAAAATATCCTTCTAATTGTGTTCTAGTTTCAAATGGTGAAAATACTAGGTATTTATACACTATTATTCTAATTTCCTAAAAAATTAAATCTCGAAAGCTGACACTTGAAATTTAAATTATGAATGTTAAAATACTACCAACATGTCCAAAAATGGGTCTTGTCTAAGAAGGGGGACCTATACGCCCAAGGGCATATGGCTCCTAGCCCAAATTTCTAGGACGTTGCATGTTAGAAACAACATATGAGTTGGATGCATTTATTCAATGCTTACAATTTATTGAAAAGTCGTACAAATGGGCTCCCATAATGCATAATTTTAGGAAATTAATTGTTAAGTAGGATCAATAATTTATGAGGCTAAAACATAGTATGAAATTGTTAAGGGTGAAAATTTTCTACACTATATTTAGCCCCCACTTTAGTGAGAGTATGAACTTACGCTCAAACTCATGCTAAAGTAGAGAAATATGCATCAATAGGGGTCTAATTGTCCAAATGTTGAGGATATAGGATGACAAAGGATCTAGGGGGGAGAGCACTCAAGCCCCCAGTATCCAAGATTCCATGGCAAACCAACATGAGCACAAAGGAACACACACATGTATGATATGTAGTAAGACAACATACAAATTGAAAGACACAAAGCATAGACAATGAAAACACATGGTATGATGGAACATAAAGATGACAATGAAATGAAAACAAACACAATGTACACATGATGTAAACACAAAGAAGACACACAAGAATACATATAACAAAACACAAGGTTAGTGCTAAAATATTCAAGTTGGTGAGGAAAAGAGACCTTAGTCTTAAATTGTCTCAAATACCAAATGGCATCCATCAAATAAAGGAATGCTCCCATGAGGACTATTAAGTTGTGATTTTCCACTTCACTCATGAAACTTATGGCTCCATTGGCAAGCAAGTTTTATTATACTAGGTGGCCATGTTAAAAGGTATTCATGACTCACAATAGAAAATTCTACTATTTTCTAGGTGAATCACAAACTAGGAGACACACGGGCTAGTGAAGTTTGATATTCACTAGATGACCCCTCGAGACAAGGTAAAATGCGAGACATGCACTAGGTATACAAGGTGTTCCCGTAACAAGGTAGCAAAAATGGGAAACACACTCTAGGTTTACAAGGTGTGCCCAAAATAACCATTCCAAGAGTTATACTCCCTAATAACCTTGATAAGATTCCACAAGATGCAGATGTAAATGCTACACTAAGTTCTACCCTTGTGAAAAAAGTAAAGGAAAATAAGCTACACATGGTTGGTAGGTTGTATTATGCTAGGTTCCATAAATAAACAGGTTTGCACATGGCTAGCAAGATATATTATGCTAGGTTCCATGAATATTACAAGGTTTAACATCATGGAGGATGAATATGATAAGTTTTAAAAGCTCAAGGGATGTTGTAATAACATCACCACAAAAGGTAAAAATCAAAGGGGTTTTTCTTAATACATGAAGGTCACACCTTAGGGAACATCATACACAATATGACCACCAAGAGAGGGCTAGTCAAGGAATAAAATATCATGCCTTATGGAATACCAACCATAGCATTACCACTAAGGGGAACATCATATGCCAAGAAATTTCACACTCTTATGGGACATCTAGTTCAATATCACCACAAAGGAGACATGTCACATCGATTAAGAATACCACACTTTGGTTGACAAGGTCACGCTTCCTAGGAAATGTATACTATCATCACTAAGAAGGAACCATTAATTTTCTATGCAAACAATGAGTGGGGGACTATATGCCCCCCTTAAAATATTAGTGTAATTGCTACACTAACATTTTAAGGAGATAAACAGGGATCCCTTGCTAGAAGTAATGCACCTAATACAAGGCTATTGAACCCCTTGCCCCCAAGTGTAGGGACAAAGATGAACCTTGATGAATGATGATATTTTTCTCCTTGTGAAATGACATACGATTGGATAAAGCCAAGTTTATACCCCCATGAATGGTTATGAGCATTATGTGATACTACAACTACCACATGAAAACGAGTAGCAACTAATTCTATTGATTAAGTGAAATTTTATTTAAATTTTTTTAAGGACAGTAGCCAAGACCTCTTGTTGTTTCTTGCGTGTTAGGCTCTATAGGGACATGTATACCTTGTTCTCTCACTCCACATCCTTTTCCATTATAGACACATTGTTTCAACAATTGATAACCTCATCCATAATTTGTTTCCATTTATTTCCAAGAAGATGGTTTTTTGTAGTCACTTTCATCATAGGTATATGTGTAATCCATGTTCTCCTTACTACTAGGATTTGTGAAATCATCTGTCTTAGATGTTTCAATCTCAAATTATGTTGATACTATCGCCACTTATTTCTATGTTTTAATTTGTATGTAATTTTGTATTCTCCTATAAATGCAGGTGTGAAATATAACAATCCCCAATCATCATCCAACAAATCTATCATGGATGAAAGGATCTCATGTTTATCATCAACTTGTAAAGGTTCCACTTTTGTAGTTGGTGTTAATATTCTAAGAGGATTTGGCATTCATGTTTTAACTTGTAAACATTGTTCAGATTTAGGGTCATCTTTTATTGTGTAAACCTAATTGTTGTATATGTACTTTAGTGAATGATCAATCATTGAAGGCATTGCATTCATTTCATGAATCCATGGTCTACCCAAGAGAATATTATATAAAAAAATTGGGGCATGACATGGATATAAGTTTTTAAAGTAACATATCTGACTTTGACAAGTAATGTCATCACACCTAGTGGTTGTTTTCACACATTGTCAAAACCACAAATAGACAAATCTACTGGTTGGAGTTTAGTCTTGTCCACTCCAATTTTATCCAAAATATTTACACTACAAACATTAAGCCCTGAACCATTGTCAACAAGGGTACGCCTAATCCTAGCCTTGTTAATAACAACCAATATCATCAAAGGACTTTTTATGTTTCTAAAGGAGGTGTAGACACCTAAAAATGTCTCAATGGATCACATTGGCTAACTAACATCATTTTATCTTCAAACCCATCCTCTTTTTTCTTGTTTAATTAAATGTCTCATTTCATCTATTAATCTAATTGACCTAATTAGGTTAATTCATCCCCTTTTATGCTAACACTTTGTCCTATTAAATTAAATAAATCTAATTATTTAATTTAAATCCCTAAGTCCTCTTATTTAATCAAATAACCCTAAGTTATTTAATGAAATATCATATCACTCTCTCCCTTTTCATTAAATCATTTATTTAATGAATATCATGAAATTATCCTAATTGCATAATTAAACCTGTGTTTAATTATCAATTACTAATTAATCTAATTCCCCCCACTTGCAAGGGAATCCTTCCCCTTTTGCATAATTAAACTTTGTTTTAATTTGTAGAATATCTATTTCCTCACCCATGATAATATTCCAAAGAATATTCTTTCTCCTCACTCATTTGAAAAAGGGAATATTCTTACAAAACTTCATGTGCAAGTTAACTTAAAACTTCATGTGTAAGTTAACTCAAACCTTCTTGTGCAAGTTAACTTGTGACCTCTTGTACAGGTTAAAATTGTGTTTGTTTGAAGGAATGATAACCCTTGATTAAATATCATCATTTATTATAATCCCTTGATGATAATCCATGATCCATGCCTCCATCTTCTTTCTTTTTTGACCATTGATTAGCTTTTTCAATCTTAGCCCTTCATTTTTCATTTTCTTTCTTATAAATAGGTCACTATTTGGAGAGAAATGGATCCATCTTTTAACAAAAAACTTATTTTGTTAAAATTATTTGCACTTGCAATCACATTTAACATTATTTTATCTTTATTTACTTTCATATTAGCTTAGCTTACATTAATGGCTTCCATGATAACATAGATGCACACATGCAGCTTATTTGTTAAATTAGGATTTTAATCTTTTGAAGCCTGCATACATTTAGAGTAGATTTGAATACACCCATATTGATCATCTTCGCATATATCATGTTAATTTAGCAATTAAATCATGTTTTATCACATATCTCTCATTGGTTTCATTGATTCTCTTCAATAGAATTGATTGAAACAAGCTCATTATCTAAGGGATTGGGAAAGGGTCACCATTCCACATCAATGTGACACCACTCCCCCAATAGGATAAGTTTAAATGTCTTAGATTAGAGGTTTGTCAAGATTTCATGATTTAGAATGTTAGTTTTAATGGCTTCTTTGTCTTTTTTTACAGTGAATTGTCTTATTGGGATTAAGGTTTAGTGGGTTAAATATGCCTCAAATTCGTATGGATCGAGTGTAGTTAACATATGCAATTTCATTTGTCACATTTTGGCACTAGAAGGATGGTGAAATTTAATTTTTTGTGTGTTTTTGGGAGAAATTTGGGGTTTAATCTCTTAAATGCATGATTTTCCTTAATTTTTAATGAATTCTATATCACCAATCTTGCAAAAAGGTTGTTGGGTTTTGAAGATCTCATGTTTAGCTTTCCAAAACACTTTGTGATTTAAAAATTGTTCAAGATTTGAGGAAGATATCCTTATCTCAAGTTTTTGTCCATCATTAATTTTACTATTTTTTTTTTAATTTTGAGTTTAATCTGTAAAATGCATTATTTTTATTAATTTTTAAATGAATTCTATATGAATAATCTTGTATAAACGTTGTTCGATTTTGAAGATCTCATGTTTAGCATTCCAAAATATTTTATAATTTCAAAATTGATCAAGATTTGAGAAATTTATCATTATCTCAAGTTGTTATAATCTAATTTTCTAAAGATGTTTCTCAAACACTTGACAGGATAAAATGAATTAGCTTTCAAAGTTGGATAAAATTGAACCAAACAACCTCACATTTGCTTTAAATTTTCACATGTGCTTTAAATTTTTGATTTCATCTGATTTCTAACATGTCTCTAACTTCTTGTTTTGGTTTTCACACTAACTGGGTTTTGCAGGTTGGACGATACAAGGCAAAGTGAAGAAGCGTTCTCATCTTAAAATATTATGATTATAACAATCATTTGAAACTTTGGGGAAATTATAACCCAATTTCATATGCTTTTCATTTTATTCTTTAGGACCTCACTAATTTTCATTTGGGTTTAAAAAGAATGCTCAAATGGGACTAAAATTGAACCCTCATTTCATCATTTTATTTTGGGCTTAAAATTGAACAAGGCAACTTAACATTTTGTTTGGTGCATAAAATGAAGTCATCTTAGCTTTAGGGGTTAAAATTAACAAGTGTTGCTATTTTTTGTGATTTATACTTTTGTTATTGAATGTGTATGCACTTCTCTCACACCACTTGGCGATCTTGAGAATCAGAAACATTCCTTGAAATTTTGTATAATCACTCACATCTTTCAATTTGGATTAAAAATAAACCCCTTGATAGTGTAAGGAAAAGGCATGGTGTTTTTTCTCTCCTTATTTCATGCGAACTGGGATGATCAAACTACAAACGTACTTCATTTCTATTGTTTATCTTTAGAGGATCTACCTCCCTACTTCAAAAGGAGGGAATAACCCAAGTGGTAATGAGCTAAAGCCAAGATCTTTCAAGTCACTATATAAAAATGTGTTTGTGAAGAAATTTATAAACAACATGTGTCACCCATAGTATCCATGTGATACATCAAAATCTCTTCTTAGAAAGAGACTGGGAGGCCTCTTGGTTGAAATAACCTTGAGCTAATATTGTCGCGTGTATGGCCACCTTAAATGAAATCCCTTAATAAGAACCATTGTTTAGAATCCAAAAACCTTCATTCTTGTTGCTTCAAGAATAGCCATTCTGAAGCTGCCCCACATTTATACTATTCATTGTTGAAATAGAAAAATCCTTAGGATCTTAGGATCTTTGGGATTTGAGATTTGCTGGTCCAGAGAAGTGTGTTTCTTGGAGAGGAGCCAGTGTCTCCAAATCTCTAGTTGTTCGCATTGTCTTAGTGTTTGGAGAAATCCGAGTGGGGATTCAAGAAGTAGTATCTTTTGAACCTAGGATGGTAAATTCTTATGAGTCATTTTAATATTTTTCTTGGTTCCAAAACGTTCCAAACAAACATTCACAATCTTCCTCAAAATTTCAAACCCTTTAGTTTAAATATGGATATCTCTTAAAAAATCCTTGATATTAATGATTGTCCTAAGGATTTATATCCTTAGAGATTTATAAATATCTTGACTTATATCTCAATCCATATTTTCCAAAGTTAACATAAGCAACTATGGCTTGAACTTCATCCTTTTTCACAAAATGGACATTGTGAAATTTATGATGTTTTTGGACATAGACATTTAGTTTGAAAACATAATCAAGATAAGTGTTTTTGGTAAAAGAAACTCATTAAGCAAGATAAATTGAAAAATTGAACCCCACATAACCATTTGGTGACCGATCATGCCAGTTGAACAACTCGACCTTACACCCACTATCATACAAGGAAAACATTGCAAACATTGAGTCCAAAATCATTGAGTTCTATTGTTAAAATCATTAAGTTCCATTATCCAAGGTCATTGAATTCTATTTTCAAAATCATTGGGTTCTATTTCCAAAATCATTTGAGTCCTATTTTACCAAAATCATTGAGTCCTTAGGTTTTGATCACTTTAGTGGTATGGAATTTTTCTCACTACCTTGGTCTTTAAAAGCAAACTTTCACTCTAGGTCAACATTGGGTCAAAAATTTCATCCATCCTTCATCATATTTCATCCTTCACTTCACCTATCTTTGCAAACTTTTGAACACACCAACACTTTAGAAGTAGACATTTATCAAACCAACCCCTAACTTAGCTACTTTGTATGTGAAATGAATCATTTTCCATGTATTCAGTTAAGTTAGCTATCATCTTTGGACTAGCTTATCTTCAAGGTCACGAGTCGACCCTAAGGATTCACAAGCTCATAAAAATCCTTTGTCCAAACATCAAACAATCAAACTTAAGTTAAAAATGTCATCCCAAAACATTTGAAAAGATCACTTCCCATATCATCCCCCATTATCATCATTTCTCCAAAAAAACATAGAGCATCCCTTCTACCTAGATTTCAGTCAACTAGAGAGTTTAAACATTATAAATCTCAACACAACTCTCCCATAGGTGACCCACAATTTATGGTAACAACAAGATCACAACACAAGGCAATCATGGAAGAAACCAAAGTTACATCCACCACAAGTGATCCTAATCCCCTATAATTTGATCCAAGAAGTCATTCTACCCCCTCACAACAACCGCTGCAAAATACATTAGAACCATATGAGGTAGAAGATGTCACAAACAACTCACTTCAACTTACTAAAGAAGAACTCTTTGAGTATAAAAAAAATCATCCAACTTTTTTCATTCAAAAATAAACACAAGGGTTAACCCAATCTACAATTCAACCAACTCAATCCCTAGTTCCAATTCAACCCTTAACATCTAGTCTTGCAACTCGGTTAGGAACCAACCTTGGTCTCACTTAATGTCTAGGAACAAACAAAAAAAGTGGGTATTCACAAAACAACAATTCCATTAACCACCAAACTTCTCCAAAACACAAGTTGGACACCAACATTTGGAAAAAAACTTACATTCCATGATGCCACAACAACCTCAACATTTTGAGCACTAGCATCTTCATCCACCACCACAAATACCCCAATTATGCCTAATTTTATGCAAGGTAATGTGAACCAAGTACCTCAAATAGGAAAACAAGGACAATTTAACACCCTCACACAAGTGAAACCCTTGACAAGTTGTTCCAAAAAACCCATTGACACATCGAAACAAGTGGTTACCCAAGTCAATCCACCATCCACGTCAGTTGCATCCATCATCAACCTAAATCAAAACAACCCCTTGGTCACAAACCCCATCAACCAAGGTAATATATTGGCCACATCCCTAACACAAGGAAATCCTCAAAATATTGGTCAATGGAACCCTTTCAATCAGTTACAAGGTCTTAATGTGTCATTACCATCACAATACCAAAATGGAACCAACATCATCTTTTCCCTTGGTCCCCCACATCATTCAAAATCAAATGGAACCTCAATCTTATAGTCCTCCATCCCAGTCCACCATCTTACAAGGAATGTTAAACCAAGGGAATCCACAACCTCTCATCAACAACCCATAACCCGCACAAAACATCAACACCCAAAACCAATCACAAATGTCCCAAAAACCAACTAATCCTGCATTGCAAGCACATGTCTTAGCTTTATAGCAAGCACAACAGGCTTATCGACAAGCCGTCCAACAGTAGCAACAATAGCAAGTATCCTTAGCAGCACATCAAACAACCTTAGCAATATAACAACAACAAGAAATAATAGAAAGTAGCCTTACTAGCACATCAAGAAGCCTTAGAAGCACAACAACAACAACAAAAATAAAAAAAATCCTTGGCATCACATCAAGCAACCTTAGTATCACAACAACAACAAGAATCGGCCTTAATAACACAATAGAAGCAACAAAAACACCAAGAAACTTTAGTAGCCCAACAGTAGCAACAACAACAACAAGCCTTACTAGTTTAGTAGTATTTCCCAATAAAAACAAGGTTCCTACTATAATCCTCAACATAACATCACCAATATAAACACGTTAGGAACATATACATTAGTACCACAATCACCTTCACAAAATCCCACACAATCATACACACCATACAACACCTTATCATATCAGAATCCCACGTACAATCCATCTTCCATCCCATAATACGCAACATAACTTCCTCTCCCAAACTTGCAAGATGATCTAGCATTGTAACTTAGGGCGTTATCACAAGAAATGCAAGATCTTTGGATGGGCAAGATGAAGAAGCCCCATACACAAAACCTATGTCCTTATCCATTTGATCAAAACATCGTGATGGTACCATTCCCTCTCGGATTTGAAATCCCTAAATTCAATAAATACAAAGGGAGAGGAAGTCTTGTGGACCATGTCAAAGAGTTTAACATCATGTGTATAGAGGTGGCCTACAATAATTCTTATCTAATGTGCCTCTTCCCTTAAAGTTTAACAGGTCCTGCCATGGATTGGTTTTCTCAACTACCATCGAGTATCAAAAAATATCAAGAAATCACCAATAAATTCATAAATCACTTCTCATTTAACCTTGACATGGACGTCAGCTTAGAAGAGTTGTAAACTCTCAAACAAAACAAAGGATATCATTTCGCCAATTTCTTGCAACAATGAAAACAAAGAGCTAGTAAGAGCAAGTGGCCCCTTCCTGATGAACAAAAAGTGGAGATCATCATAGAAAATATAGATCTAGATCTATCCTTCCACTTAAAAATTCAATTCATTACCACTTACAACGAGCTTGTCCCTAGGGCCATCAACATCGAGAGAGCTCTAATCTCACAAGGAAACACACAAGTGTATAGAGACAACTGCCCATTCACTAGTTTTAATGACAAACACCACTATTGGGCCAAAAACAAAAATGTTACTAGTGATGGTGTTTTTGATGTAAAGTTGGTATTAACTACTCCTAGACAATCAAACACCCAAACCATGAACAACACAACAACCATTCACATCATTGTCAAACAAAAAACAACAATCAATGTTGCAAACATTCAACGTGGACAAAAAACAACAAAAAGTGCTCCTAAATGACAATTCACTTTATTAGGGGAACTGATGGAGGATGTGTTGAAGCAGTTGATACAGTCTAATCTTATCACAGTCCTAGATTTTTCAAACTATCAAGATCCACAAGTCAAACCTCATAGCTACATAGATAATCATTTTCTATGAATTTCACTGATACAAAGGTCATAACACAAAAAAAAAAATTATACTCAAGCATCTAATAGAAGATCTTATTGAACAAGGAGACATTCATGTCGATCAAAAATCTTGGAATGAAAATCTAAAAATTTACACAAACCCAATGCCTAACCATACCAAAGCAAAAGATTTAGGAAAGGCATCAACCTCAAAAACCATAAAAAATACTCGTGATACCATGGTGGGACATATTTATTTATCACAACATGAGGAATCAAACACGTATCAAGATACTATTTTAAAACAAATTTCAAACCCATCAACAGTGTTTAGCACTATTTTATACCGTAATGACAACAAGTGGATATCAGATTGTGATATCTCTCCCACATATGATTCAATGATTGGTAATTTTGAAGAAGTTCCAAACAAGCAAAAAATATCCTTTATTTCACCCATACCCACAAGTTATTGTGAAGAGTCTTTTACCAATGATCTATCATCCACCCAAGAATCATGTCAAAAAGAGGCTCTTGAGGATAAAGAAATTTACTTCGAATCAAGTCAAGATCAAGAACCCCTATCCCCATAGTTTCACCAAGAGCTAAGGGACATCTTCCAAACCATTTTAAACTCCAAATATGTCCCTGATATTACCCCTAAGATGTTTCTTTCTAATGGACATATAGATGTTCTTCATCCAAAAAAGAGTCTCCCATTCTTGATATTCCTACACAAGAGAAAAAAATGGACGAGATTCTTGATTCTTACAGTGATTTTGCATCATCAATATCTTTTGAATCAGTACCAACATCCTTTGAAGCAGTATCAACATATAACAATTTCATAGAATCAGAGCAAACAGTTCATATTCTTGAATAGGAGGAACCCATAGAAATATCATGTGTTCATGACAAATCATATTTAGTGGCTATGGATCAGAGGATACATTATCAGGGAAAAGGATTGGGTATTGATAATACCTTCACAACACCAGGGGCAATCTTGTCTACAAAAAACATCGACATATGGAGCATAAAGAATCCTTATGATGAAAATATTGTCAACACTACAACTAGTCGTATATTGAGTTAGCATTCACCCATTATCTCATACTCAAATTGAGATGAACATAAAAACAATAATTCCTATCAAATCAAGGTGAATATCATCAAAGAAAATGAAGTTGTAATGAAGAGACAAAGCAAATAAAAATGGATACCAAAGAAAAATAAATAAAATTATCCCTCAAAAACTCCATTAGTCAAAGAAACTATGTGGAAAAACCAAAAAGGGAAGTGTATCCATCAAAAGAGTCCTCAAATACAAAAGAAAGCTTCTTAAGATAAGAACAAAGTATATCCAGTGGTTGGTCCTAATTCCACGAAAACCTCCATTCCCACCCATCATTTCTCATCTTCCCAAGTTTGGAGAGTCAAAGGTTCCAAACCATTAACCAATCCATATCATATTCCTACATGCATGAAACTATACACTCCATTCATAATACCCAATTCTCACATTAACTATGTGTTGGAAACTACCCTTCATCATAAGGATTTTGAAGGCACTCTATTGCAATGTGCGCACAAAGACAAGGTTAATTTTGGTACCAACAAGGAAAATTAGTTTTTCCAAAGGTTGCATTCAAGTGTTTGTATCTTAGCAAAGCAGCTTCTTCAAGCAGGATATCACTGGCATGTTATGAAAGTGGCATCTACATCAGTACCACCAGGTGGTTCAACATGAGGGTAAAACCTCCAAAAAACCAAAAAAAATTAAAAAAATCAAGAAAATAGTAAAAATAAAAATCATCCTCCAATGAAAACCACTACGATGGCACTTTGGGAAAGTACTATGATGAAAACCTGGAAAATAGGCATCATGAGTAGAATTGAGCATATATATGATCCTTCTCATACATAAGCATCTCATTATTGTCATGATAAATCCTATGTTCCCTCTATCCATCCAATCCAGATTTATCTAGATATTCCACTTTATCTTGATCTTGACAAAGATTCAGTGTATACTTCAACTCTACTCATGGAAAAAATTTGATAGGATCTTTACCATTTTTTATCTCATGAAGTCCCATAGCCTATATCTAGCATGCTAAAACTCTATTGAACTCTTTGCATATACATTACCTATCTTGGTTATCCATTGCTAGACATTAGGGGTAGGTTATTGCACTCTTGTTTTTGAATAACTCTTGATCCATGTCTTATATCTCATAACGTGATATTGACATCATGATCTAGGTATCATTTGCCTCAAATCTCATCAAAAAATACAAAAACACTTGCAAAATCAAAAAACATGTGAAATCTTGTACAGCTAAAATCCAAAAAAAATAATAAAATTGTAAATTCAAAATTCAAAACATCCAAAACATATCAAAATCCCTAAAAAGGTCAAAAATCAAATAAAAAATAGTGCCATGTCGAACTATGGGTCTCTGAGCTTGAGCATAGGCAAGGCCATCATTGATGTACCCCCGAGACACCCTAGGTCAATCCTTTAGGATTCTATCATAATAAACTGGCATTCCATCAGCTATTCATGTCTCTTCTTCAATAAGTCTTGTTAACTAAACTACGTGGTCTCTGCATGTATAACGTAGGCAAGACTAATCTTTGATCAGCCCCTAAGGCCCCTAGGATATTCTTTTAGGTTAGGTTCTTGGTCAAAACTTAGAAAACCCTTAAACATTCAAATATCAGAAAAGCCTTAAACATTCAAAATCTCAAAAAACCCCAAAACATTTGGAAAACTTAGAAAAACACAAAAACATTTGGAAATCTCATAAAACCCTAAATAGCCTCAAATAGTTGAAAACCAAAATATTCACATAAACTTTCAAAAAGAACCAAAAATAGCCTCAAAACATTTTAAAATACCAAAAACATTCAAATATTCCAAAAAACCCAAAACCATCCATCCCATTTTTCTTTCACCCATAATAAACCTTCATCCATAATAAATCAATCATCCCCTTCAACCTTTGGAAAAACAAGTAGAAAGAACGTATCACAAGTCGTAAAGTGAGAACCTAAGTGTCAAAATCTAAAGTCTAGATCATAGCTAAACGATTCAATGAAGATTGTGGAAATGGCTAATTATCACACACCTCATCCTAAATCAAAACACCCGATCAACATGTCCTAGGATGTATCCTTCCTACGATGGGCATCAGTATCAAAAATCCCCTTAGCTATGTTAAAACTGGAAAGAGATATAGATAATACTGACGGTTTGTCTTTGATCTTTTCTTATGATTTATGTTATTGACCCATTCAGAGGACCTCTTGATAATGTCTATCAAAATGGTTTAGAGAGAAAGGAATGGGGCATTAGTCATTATCTTTCATTTATTGTGCTTGTGGGTATTCTTGTAAAATAATCTTAGCCCATACTTGCTTAGTTGTGTGTAGGAAAGTTTGGAGTACATTGTTGACTATTGCGTATGATTTGGTTCGATATATTCTAAGCTTCTAACTTACATTCCAATGAGGTTTTTGTATGTCAAGGTGTGAACAAGAACTATCTTATCTATTTGCAGAGTCAAAGTCCATTATACTAGATACAAATGCAATCTTGGTTATCAATACCTTGATGCATTGTGTCTATGTTTTATATCAAAAATAAGGAATGATGGAAAATCCCAATCCCAAGATATGATAAAATCATCATCATCATCATCATTATCATGCATCTCCTCGTCACCATATCTAATAAAGTCTCAGTGGATCATGGACTTGTTAGAATTTGTGAATCGATCTTCTTAATCAATGGTCAAAATTCATTCATTTTCATTCTTCTACTTCTATCCATCTTATCTTCTTATTCTTCTATCTTTACTAACATTTCTATCCAAGCATCAAATCTATGTGATCTACATCAAAATATACATGAGGCTACCCATAGTCGATGACTGTCTATACATCATGAAATCTATCTACATCAACATCTGATATTTCTAGGAACTTATTTTCATCCTCTTTACCAGCAATCTCTCTTCAACTAGAGCATAGTGGGGCATCTATATCATTTTCAGCTCAACAATCTGAAAATTTGCAGCTCTTTGATTCAAAAGTAACCTAAAATTACAAGAATCTCAAGCATAAGTATGATTTTCACTTATCGTGAGCTCGATCGAAACACTTTATTCTCTGATTGATCTCTCGAGGGGGAAACCAACCATCTTTTGATCATATCGATATCAAATCATCTAACGGACTTTGTTCCTAAACATGCTAGAAAATCTTGATCAAATCATCAAATCGATCATCATTTGGATATATCTTTCCCTAAAAATCCTCGTGTTATTCAACATAATCCTTGCATTGTTGTGAATCCTCAACAATATTATCAATCAATCAGATCATATCAATCAGCTTTATCTTGGCTATCCACATCTCAAAGAGATCATCGATATATATTTTTGCATTGTCATCAGCATGAAAATTAGCATCAGTCTTTGAATCAATGTAATGAGTACATTGCTTCAAAAGGGGAATTTAGACACCTAAAAATATCTCGATGGATCACATTGGCTAACAAACATCATTTCGTCCTCAAACCCATCCTCTTTTCGCTTGTTTAATTAAATAAGCCTAATTATTTAATTAAAATCCTCATTTTCATCTATTAATCTAATTGACCTAATTATGTTAATTCATCCCCTTTCATGCTAACAGTTTGTCCTATTATATTAAATAAATCTAATTATTTAATTTAAATCCCTAAGTCATCTTATTTAATTAAATAACTCTAAGTTATTTAATTAAATATCATATCACTATCCCCCTTTTCATTAAATCATTTATTTAATGAATATCATGAAATTCCCCTAATTGCATAATTAAACATTTATTTAAATATCAACTACTAATTAATCTAATCCCCCCACTTGTAAGGGAATATTCCTCCTTTACACATTCCTCCAAAATGGGAATATTCCTTCCCCTTTTGCACAATTAAACTTTGTTTTAATTTGCAAAATATCTATTTCCTCATCCATGAGAATATTCCAAAGAATATTCTTTCTCCTCACTCATTTGAAAGAGGGAATATTCTTACAAAACTTCATGTACAAGTTAACTCAAAACTTCATGTGTAAGTTAACTCAAAACTTCTTTGTGCAAGTTAACTTGTGACCTCTCGTATAGGTTAAAAGTATGTTTGTTTGAAGGAATGAGAACCCTTGATTAAATCTCATCATTGATTCCCATCCCTTGATGAAAATCCATGATCCATTCCTCCATCTTCTTTCCTTTTTTACCATTGATTAAAATTTTCAATCTTAGCCCTTCATTTTTCATTTTCTTTCCTATAAATAGGTCACTATTTTGAGACATATGGATCCATCTTTTAACAACAAACTTATGTTATTAAAATCATTTGCACTTGCACTTACATTTAACATAATTTTAGCTTTATTTACTTGCATATTATCTTAGCTTCCATTAATGGCTTCCATGATAACATAGATGCATACATGTAGCTTATTTGTTAAATTAGGATTTTAATCTTTTGAAGCTTGCATATGTTTAGAGTAGATTTGCATACACCCATATCAATCATCTTAGCATATATCATGTTAATTTAGAATTTTAATCATGTTTTATCACATATCCTCAGGGGGAGTTTCAGTAGTTTCATTCCCTGTGTTGTTCATACCGAACCCTGTGTATATATTTTTTCATGTTTTTGGTCAACCTTTGTCTTTGATGTCAAAGGGGGAGAATGGAAAGAGAAAGAAAATATAGAATTCGGTAAACCTTTTTAGCACATGTTGTCATCAATGAAAAGGGGGGAGATTGTTGAAATAATGAAGAAAAACACATCTCTTGATATATTTTTGTTGTAATTGATGTCATCATAATATATGAGTTGAAACTGCAAGATTCAAAGTCTTTGTAATCTAGTATTCTTAACCGGTAATAATGAATTATCCTCTGGTATCTTGCTCCAAATTTCCTCTCTAGTAATTGTTGTTATCTCAGTTTTTAGGAAATGGCCCGTGATTTGTAAAAACATGCATGGATGGGATTTTGTGTGTATAGATGCTAGTAGTCATCGCTAGTATCATTTTGTTGATTATAATTTTGTTGGTCGACCTAACAAGCGGTAGAAGATGAAATGGATTAAATTTTTTTGTGTGATCTATGTCAACATTTTTCCGCATGCCACATGGTTGAATTGTTTTTAAGGAATTTTTTTGTTTACTTGGAGCCGACCTGATTGATTATCTTATGGACAATCAAATATATATACAAGATGTTTTGAAGATATGAGCAGATGTGATATATGTGAAGGTTAGCAGATTACGCATGGAAGCGAAAAGAGTGAAGAGTTATCTACTGGAATGTGAATGTCTTGTACTACAAAGGAACTGAATCTACACTAGTGGTGTAATTTCATCAGTTAAATTATGGCGGTTAGCCATTTTGTTACTTCATTTTTGTAGGCAATGTGCCTCCCATTTTTAGAAAGTGATTCCTCACAGTGAGCTACCATTTTTGTAAAATCTTACAATCGGTTATACTATATTATGAGTTAATCCTCACCGATGTTTTTCCCATTCTGAGTTTTCCACATAAAATCTTGGTGTCTCTTGTGTTATGTGTTCCATGTTCAGTTAATGGTTCTTCTTGTCATAATTATCATATGCATTGGATTAATTAGATGGTATTTGTTCAATAAGTTTAAGGAAATACTGATTCACCCCCCCTCTCAGTATATCAGATTTTTAACAATACATTTATCAAAAATCATTTCAAGATGCAAGGAGCTCCTTCCCATCACCTACCTCAACTCATTCTTTTCTTACACTAGCTAGGGGGCAAGAATTAGATAGATTTTTTCTAGTAGTGCATTTTTCATTGTCCCTTTAGCTAGGTTGATTTGCATGTGCCTTACTAGTCTTTTGCATTATTTATTTTTCATTCTTTTATGTGATTACATGTGTGTGATGTGATCCTCCATGACATTTTTTTATATTCTCTCTCTCTTTGTGACATTCCTCTATTTGTACCTACATTCTTCTCTATGTCATAACTCTTTTATAATTCCTTTATCTTTTTCATTTGTCTTGTGTTTTACTTTTGGGGATGATGCAAGGTGTCGAGACATTCATGTCTCTTCCATGTTGAACCAAAAGGTTTTTCTTTTTTCTCTCTCTCTTTGTGTCATTCTTCAAATTATATGTGTGTTACCAAAAAATTCACTACAACTCATTTTGGTTGAGAAAACATCGTTTGTTATATTTAAAAGTGAAAGGTTTACATTTCTTATGTTGATGTTTCAACTTAATGATTTCAGTGGTTTTGCAATATATTACATTACAAAAAAGAAAATTATGAAACGTTGCATGATATGTTGTTTTTATTCATCTAAAAATGAAAATGATACATCATCAAAGCATAGGCCATTTCTTTTGGAATTTTAAGACAAAAAAGTGTTTGCATGTCCTACATAAGTCGTGGGATTAAATTCTTTGATTTGAAAATAAAATTATAGTTGCATGAAGGAAAGTAAACTATACAACTGACAATAAAGAAGGTATAAGGTAGAAAGTGATTTTTCATTGCCTGGAATGATGAATCATTGACAGGTTGAATCCTTCAGTTGTGACTCTGACTCGATCCAACTCTAAGCTCTGAATGCATCTGCAAGTATGATAGAAGTAAGGTTAGAGCAATGAGAATCAAATCCTACACTATGCCTACATTATCAATAGAAATATAGTGTACACTTGATCAGGCATCCATCAGATGATCAAATTAAAAGAGCACAAAGATTCATTAGAAGCTTTCAGCTTCAATTACTTTGCTAACATGTTTTTTCACTGTGCAAGAATAGGTTTATTATGTTCATGATCATTTTTATCAAATATGTAGAGAAAAATGGGATCCCACAAGGGTTGAGCCCAGCATATCACGAGGACACTCTCTTATTTACACATGAGAGTTATCATATCACATAATAGTCATTAAGAGAAACTATTGTAACCAAGAAGAAAATCAGAAAAATAGTTTGAGCAAGCATAATATTGCTCATCATGTTAAAAGAATGATCAAAACATGTAAAGAACTCATCAATTTCATTGATATCCTATTTCAGTTTTGCTTTAAATTTTCACATTACATTTAAATGAAGTATAGAGCCTCTTTACACTAAAGGGAAACAAAGTACTCATACATTGGAATGTTTTTTATAACTTCAAAAGAATATATATAGACTACAAGAGACTCGGGAGGAACAATGACATCAAGAAGACAGTCTACATGACTGTAAGTAAGACATTATTGCATCAAAAAAGTATCAACAAGAGATCTTCAAGTATACGCATGATCAAATGGAATTTTGAAAGGCATAAACAGTGTTCACAAAACAGAATATCAAGCATCATGATAATCTCATAGGAGCATTTAAAAACAATGACATTCCAACTCATAATGATAGTAAAAAGGCATAATGACAGTCTTAAAAATAGAAGCTACAAGTATAATCAGCATGACAAGAAATTTATCAAATACAGTTGATTGAACAGCAGAGACCATAAGTCACGCAATGGTTGAGTGAGTAGCATATAATAACATAGTATTTGCAAGACAACAAACATCAACATGGTGACAAGATTTAGAATTAAAGGAGAGAATTTGTAATGAGGGTTTGCAATTACATGCTCGAAATTTTTGAGTCAAGGTAACACTACTTCATTTTTCTTATAAGGAAGCATCCATCAAATGATAAGTATGACATTTACTCTTAGAATGGAAGCCTAGAAAGCCATTTCCAACATGGGATTTCTACAATGACAAAAATTTTAGAAAACAAGAAGGTCGAACTATTAACTTTCAGCCTGCTAGTATGATTTGAAACCCTCGTAGTCATTACAGATATTTCTTTTATATTCCTAAGGTTTTTTTTCATATCATTATTTTGCACAAAAAAAAAGAGAAAGCAACCATTTCTCTTACAAGAGTTCTAAGCTCACGCATTTGTAACAAGTGATGCTATAGGAAACAGAGAAGTTGTGAATAAAGGTCATGAGTTAAGGAACAATATTAAGGTGAACTCTCAACATTCACAGAAATGAAAATGGCCTTCAAGGACAAATAGATGAAATCTTTGACATATATTGAAGTTGTGGCCAGAAGAATAGAACAAATAGAAAAAAATGAAGAAACCTAGTTTTTCTTAAGCACAAGAATATCTCAAGTTGCAGTCACAAGTTTGATAGAGAATACCCAGAAAGCCAAACATTCACAGCACTTAGGATTTCAACATGATAGCTCGGAATGAGAGAGATATTGACCTTCAGGTAGAGAAATCATGAAAGATAAATAGACTCACCATTGTATGCCTGTAGAAGAACCCATGTCATGGCCAAATAGTTGATAGAGCTTTTAGACTCATGGATCGAGCTTACATATGACGGCCAAGGAGAATAAGGCATAGAAAATAAAGAAATGCATCAAAGAAAACTCAAGGGTTGTGGCTTGGAAGTTAGAATATGGCTCAGAAAATAAAGATTAAAGCCATGTTTGTGTCTGGAAAAAGATTACCTTGTGGATCCTGTAAGGTTCTTACACGTTCCTATAGAGAAATTCCATTAAAACACCTAGAAGGGCCTCGGTATCAACAAAGATTCACCATGAGAAAAGCCACAGAGGAAGCACAAACCCTATCCATGGTGGTGCCAACACAGAAAGTCTCAATACAATGCAAAACAACAATAAAATAATTCTTTTAGGGCTTGAGCGAGTTTTTGTTCCCTAGCCCAATGGCTTTTGTCACTTTTGAATATGGAATCATCATAAAAAAAAAACAAATGAGTGTCTGGGGTCAACAATACTAATAATGCTTTCCTAGCAATGATCACAAGCAGTGGCCAACAAGAGGGGCACTTTACATGTCAAAATGTGGTCGGTAGTAATAAGTTTGTTATGCAGGATGACCAAATAGGGTCAAAAGAAATGATGTTATGCCTTATATATTTTCATAAAAAAACAAATGTATTCACAAAGACAAAGGAGTTGGTAGAGTGGTAAATGACTTATGTTATAGAATGCATGGAGAAGAGATATGCCAGAGGGTATGCATTTTATCTTGCATGATAGGTGTACATGAAAGAGAGGCCATTTGTGCATGGTATTTGGAGTGATACGGCAGAGAAGATATATTTGTTTTATTTTTGAATCAAATATGGAATTATAAGGGTTTATATGTAATGCCTTAGTTTTATGCACTATTGATAATGTATTTGGAGTGATAAGGAGTTATATTTTTCATGCATGATTTTACAAATAAATCAACTATAAATAAATAATGAAGTAATATTCTTCAAATTACTTTATTATTTTTTACAAATTGTAAAATAAAATAGGTACAATTTGTAACCAATAATAGACTAATTATTTAGTTACTTTATTATTTACTCACAATCATTTTTGTGAAAAAGAAAAATCATGCAAATTGATGAGTTGAGTTAGCTATGGCTATTTGGAGCCTTTTTGCATGATTTGAGGAGCGTTTTGCGGCTTCTTCTTCAATTCCATGTCAGGTCATAGGGCATTTTAATCATGTGCAAGGAGAGGTGGAGTTTTCTAGGCATAGAGTGCAATTTCATGTAGTTTTGGGCTATTTTTATCAGGGTTTTCTCTTTTGTTCAGATTTTACATTAGAGATGTTTTCACTTCAGTTGGCTTCCAATTCTATTATTGGTTGCTTGGTGCATGTCTTTTGTATATATTGGAAAAACTTAGTTATTTTTCCTAGTTCTTATTTTTCACACTTTGTGAAGCTTTTGTCTTTCAAACTTTTCTTTATGCTAGAGAGAATCATTTTGTAACTCAATTTTCAATTTTCAGATTAATATAGCAGTAGGTTTATAGGTTCATTTTGTATCATTTTGAAAATATTCCTTCAATTTCAGTGAAATCAAAATTTTGCCTTGTCATTGTGTTATTTTTATGAATGATTTGATGAATTTTTACTGTGTTTAATATCAAAAAATTTTAAATTACTATCTCATTTATATTTGCATGCATTTAAAATAGTTAAAATCACAGGTCTAGGGTTGTGTAATAGAATAATCTATTCTTCTTTGCTGAGAAAACTTTATTTTCCTTCAAAAGTGGTTTATTCAAACCTTCCTTATAATCATTTTTGTGGTCAAACTATCGAATTGATTTGTCTGGATATTATTTCTGAAGTTCATTGTGAATCATAGTTGCAAGTCTTTATCAATTAGGTGTATCACCGTCAATTTACAGTTTTACGTGCATTTATTACTATCCTTCTATCCCTTTTCCAGCACAAGTTACCTAATTCATAATCACAAAATCATATAGTAACCAACCTAGAATCTGGAGGTCTATCTTCACCATAGGAATACCCATAGCCTAAAGATAGTTCCCATGTTTCAACAAATTGTTGAATTTCACCATTCAAGCATTCAGGTGCAATCTGTTTGATAATAACTTTTGGCACGCCCGATGGGACTCTGAATTACTATTCAGAGGAAGAATTTAACAGTTTCAAACTATTGTCCTGGTATATACAACAGTATTTCAGCCTTTCAAAGGATAAGTTTCATATAGTTGGTGACTCTACTCTCAAGTTTAAAGAAGATCAAGTGTAAATAGCTTATGAGAATATTCATACAAGAAGAAGTTCTTCTCCATTTGAATATTTACAGTTGTCTTCACCAAAGAGAAGAGGAAGGACAGCCAAGCAAATACCTAGTAGGCCTTCAAGAAACCAATCAGTTTCTCCATTTTTTCATAATAGAACCATTAGAATACACATCAAGAAGGAGATGCAAATCATCAACAAGGTAGCCAGGTTCACATTCAGCTTCACCAAGTCATAGAGCATCGGTTTCACCTGTACTAATTTTACAAGCTATAAATCTCAAAATACCAGAAGCTCTGATGGCCAGAGCGCATGCGTTTATACCATTTAATGGGGGAATCCCATTGACTTTGGCTCAGCATGATGATATTCCAGTTCTGCACTTAAAAATATCCCTTTTTTTATTGGTGAAAATCAGAATACGCCAATAGAACATATTAGAGATGTAGCTTCATTATGTGGAGTTCGTCATGTGACTCGGGAGAATGTGGCGTTGAGGTTTTTATCAGAATCATTCAAGGGTAAAGCACTTTAGTGATTTTGTGGCTTACTAGTTAAAATTGTCGCAACATGGGATGACTTAGGAGACAAGTTGAGCAAAAAAATTTCTGACAAGTCTGATCATCTATCTCTAGTCGAGCAGATGACGACTATAAAGAGAGCACCACAAGAACAGATGATGGACTTTAATTTCAGGATTCAATGAACCTAGAATATAATTCCAGCAATGGTAAGGCCAACTCCTGATCACTCTTTTCTATATTTTCTTAGATCATTGAATAGTCATATTTCTTTAATGATACAATCTAAGGGTGGATTAACGTTACTAGTAGCATATGGCATTGCTATTAGAGCATTAAACAACCTTATATAGGTTGGTAAAATTGCACCAAGGCCTCCCATGCCAATATTTCCAGATATTCATCCCTTGATGCCCATTAATTTACCATCTATTTCCCCACTTCCAGTTGAACCAGCCTTAGGCTATCAACCAATTGTTCAGAATGGTGCTTTTCCAGCATAATCATACTTTCAAGAGCTTAGGGGCACTCAAAAAAATATGGAAAATTTATTGCTGATAGTTAGCAATAACTTAGTGAGTCATAAGAGGCAACAAGGTCAAAAATTTAGGCCTTATCAAGCACCTTTCTAGCCTAATAGACCACCTTATCAGGTAGATAATCAGGGACAAAGAAGGAATTTCAATCCCAAACCACCATACAATCAAAATCAAAATGTTTCCAACTCTTATAAGGAGCTTGTACCTATTCAAAATAATTTGGCACAGGATTATGTGTGGTGTTATCCATGAAATTAGCCTCACAATCAGGCCACATGCATGAATGGAGTAGTTAATCAAGCCCCGATGGTACAGATCAATTATGCAGCTGCAAAAATATAGCAAAAGACAGAAATAATCATAATGATCAAACCCAACATGATGATATGGGTGTTTCCATGATGAACTGGCAAGGGAATAAATTTTGTGGAGTTAATCATGCACAAGATCAAAATCAATCAGCCACTTCTATTGCAGTGAATACAAGATCCAAGAATAGAGCAGTTGACCTTAGACAGTAGGTTGTTCCTAATGTACAGCAGCTAGAAAAAGACAAACAGCAGGTTGATAAAGGTAAACAATAATTTTTTTAGCATAAAAATCAAATTACAGCAGTTGATAAAGAGCAGCCACAACCCTCTTCTTCACATAATGTCCAAATTTAACCAATAAAACAACTTAGGACTAGTAAACAGTAGCATAAACAAGTTGAACCTGTTAAGGAACGGCCAAAAGCTCAGCCATTTCAAGTGCAGAAGGAGGTTGTTTTTCTGAACATATTGTTGGTGGTTTTTCCAGCTAAGGCTTTGTAACTCTCTAAGGGGTTGTGAATCCCTATATTTGAGGACTAACAAAGTTAGTGGCCAACTAACAAGATTTAGTCAACAACTGAGATGTCCTACACTTTTGGCTCTATGAAACCAAGGATGATTTTTCTAAATGTGTTCATAAAATGCTTAAATACCTTAAGAACACTTCCACATACAGATACATTCCCCAATAATGCAACTAGATAGCAATTACCTTGTTTTTGGCAAAACAAAGAACAATAACGACTATCTAGAGCTAGGAAAACAAGCTTAATGTAAGATTTGTATCTCGAAAGAGATAGACAATGAGTTTTTAAAATGTTCGGATATTGAATTACCACACTTAGAGCCATAGTATTGTACTTTTAAAAGAATCTTGAACAAACTATCCAGTGCCTCATCCACTGGGTAGGAGTCATATAAAACATAACCTAGACATTGTAAACTTATCACCATAATGTTTTACATTATGAGATCTTTTAGTTTCTTAAAACAGTACTCCTTAGTGAATCCTGGGCATATAATCCTAAACCTGTGATTCATTTTCAAGAATTTGATTAACTCATTAAGTTAAAAAAACAAAAAAATTACACATTCAAATAAACCATTGAAACTGAATGAATAAACCATTGATAAATCCATTCACAATCCATGACATATACACAAGAGAGCAATTGTCTTAATTTTTTTAGATTTGTTTCAATATCAGTAATTACAAAAGCATAGCATGCTTATCTTATACTATTCCCAACCTAGAATGATTTCCTAGTTAAGACCTTCAAAATCCCACATTAAAATTCTAATTGCACATACTCTAAGCTTTAGAACACCAAAATTTGACCCCAACAATGAGCCATGAAATCTCCTTTAAAGAATAGGAGAGCAACAAGCACCAGGCTCCATTGTTCATTTCAAAATGAATTTCATCCTGATGAAATGAAATTCAGATTCACCCTCAAAAAATTCCTCATCATCAGAAATAACAATAAAATGAACAAAGGAATCAAAATGGTTACACTTTTGTAACTAGTCGGAGAAAGACAAAAACATCGTGTCACCCATGCACACGTCCATATCAGACTCGAACTGCTGAAACAACATCAAAAATAAAAAGCACCACCTTGGAAACCCACATCACTTTCCTACATCATGAGAAGACACACGGCCCGGTATAGGCGACCGCTCTTGGTTCTCACTTCAGTGTGAAGAGAAACTGTTACCTTACTCTTTCCAATACCAACACCCCACCCAGCAACATTACACGGTGTCATTACAGCAATAGGGGAAACCGCAAGGACCTCCTCGTCCACTCCCATGAGCTCAATCATGGCGGTGAGGCAGCAACGATAGTCTAAATCAATTTCAGACCCCTCACCACCAGAGCCTGAAGAGAGTACAATAGGGGACATGCAACGTCCATACCGCTTATCCACTCCTTGGGCAACTATTCTAGGAGTATTAGGAATAGTTTGTTCCTCCTTCCGTCGCAAATTCCTTACACCCACTCTGGCACTTCGTCGTACTACTGACTTATCCATTGAATACACTAGCTCAAACTCAGCAAGCAAATCAATCACCTACAAACAAACTCAAAATGCGATGATACTAGTGAGCAAACCAATAGGCATTTATAGAGCAAGTTGGTGTAGGGAATATTAATTGCACAAATTATAGTATGAGCATGCGAGCGATTAGTGGTTAATGTTGCCACCATAAAATAATTCTAGGCTTATGGAAAATAGCGTACAACCCATCAGTGCATTATCAGGTGGATACCACTCGCACGCAAGGAAATCCACTAAAAAACCCACGCCATTAAATGAAAATAACTTGCAAAGTGCAAATAATCCTCACACAGATGAATAGTAACCATTTTGAATTCAAACCATCGATGTGAAAAGACTTGGCAAGTTGGATGACTCAACTTGAGTCAATGATCGTTGAAAAATCCACATCACCACCAGGGAAAACCAACGACCAATCACACCCCTCGCAACTAGGAACCTGTGACCGAGCAGCACGCCCCACCTAGCCCCCTATGCCATGGAGCCAAGCCATGTGTCACCAGCTCGCAAACCTCGCGGTACCTCCGAGAAAATCAATTTGATCGTGTGAGGCCTGCGGGGGATGGTCATCATTAATCCCCATCAATTAATATCCACCATAGAAAATACATCCACTTGTCACTATTGGTGCATCAAGACAGGCCCCACTCTACCATACTCGATAGATGGCAGCATCTCGCACACCTCACACCACTTTAGTGACATCAGCAGGAAACCTTGCGAGGTCTACGAGGAATGGTCTAGATTAGAACCTATGATCGAACAGTCTACCAAACTATATGAGAAAACAATTATAATAGTGGGGCCGGCTGGAAAAACCCTCAGAGGCACAAAAATTTAGGCCCAAGTGGAAAAGAGAGAAACCGATAGGTTGGGTAAAAAGGGACCGGTAACAGCACAAAAAATAGGCTCCATTGGATGACTTATGAGACCGGCAACCCCCAAAAATAGGTCAATGCTAAAAAATAACGTGAGGGTATAAAAGGTACCAATCAATTTTATCATGGGTAAGAAAAACCATAAACCCTAAGCATTAGATCCCCAACCATGAAAGGTAAACAGACATGCCCAAACCAAGCAAAAATTGACCAAAATTTAAAAATCCCATCAAGTATAGCACAAGGTTAGTGGTTTTGCTTTCAATATTGTATATCATATGAAAAAATCCACTGTTAGCATTACCATGTTGGATGTATTACACCTACCTAGGCAGAAAGAAATTATGCAAGAGGCTCTAGCTAAAATATCCATTTCTGATGAAACAACTAAAGAACAGCCAAGAATTCTTGCAAATAGTTAAGACAACAAGAAGGAGCAACCAACTCAAGAGGTAAAACCACCACCTTTTTATGTCAGCTTGATAATTGGTGATAATATAGTGCATAATTGCATGATAGACTCAAGAGCAAGTAGTTCAATTATGCCTAAACAACTAGTAGACAAGTTGGGACTTGAGTATGAACCATTGTCTAAAGGGGTAGTTCAATTGGATGGCATGGCCATAAAATCTATAGGAGTTATTAAAAAGTTTCCTGTTATATTGCATGCCTGTCCAAACTTTCAAATTCCACAAGACATATATATTATTGATCTCCCATCTTATTTTTCCATATGCCTGTCTAGAGATTTCACTGCAAAATTAGGTGTTTATTTGTCATCAGACTGGTCACACATGTTTTTCAGAACCAAATATGATACTAGAGTCACTACTAAATCAAAACCACATGTTAAAGACCATATCGAGCCCTATGTGCCAAATCCCATAAATGCAAACCTAACTTTCCATGATCAGGAGGATCAATCCATGACCCCTGATCCCATTGTACCTATAGAAGGAATACCTAATATAAATTTAGATGAGTAAGAAGCCGAGAATCATGAGGTTGACCCATTCAGTGTCATGGATGAAGTAGGTTTGGGAATTTATATGATTCAGGAGCCCGATGTAACTATTCCAAATCTGGTCAAGCAAAAAAAATAGCAAACTAATCAGCTCTAGAAGTTGTACTTTGATGGATCTAGGAGTAAGATAAGTGTTGGTGGAGGAGCAGTGCTCATTTCAGCTAAAGGAGACAAGTATTACTCAACTTTTATATTTTCTTTCAATTGTTCTAATAATTTTGTTGAGTACAAAGCATTAATACATGGTTTAGAGTGGGCCAGAAAAAGGAAAATTAAGCATTTACAGGTGTCTGGTGATTCTGAATTAATAGAAAATCAAGTTAGAAATTTGAATTTAACAAAAAAAATATTTGCTAAAATTGTATAAACATCATGTTTGGGACTTAATTGAAGATTTTGATGTATTTAATTTGCAATCAATATCAAGAAATCAAAACAATCAAGCTGATAAACTTGTTGCCATAGGATCACAGTTTGACATTCCAACTAAAATTCATAATGTGGAAATGTAGCAATATGTGAAGGTAGTTTTTAGACCATCAATACCTGATAATAATATAAATTGGCAATTTTTTGATAGTGATGAGCAAATAGTTCACTTTCTGATGGAAGAAGCAGAGTTTTCTGCTAGAAACCAGCAAAAATTTGATCAGCAATATGGTGATCAGATTATGCAATTAAAGTCTAACAAGCTGCCAAAGGGTTTGGTAACCCTTGAATCCATCTTCAACACTAATGATTAGGTTAGAAAAGATAAGTCCAGCATCACAATGAAGTAGGAGCATTACGAACCAATTGAAATATTCAAAGACAAGATCCTCAAGCTTGATAAATTTTGTACAAAGGAGGAATAGCGAGCCTTTGTTTTACTTTTCCAAGAATTCAGTGACATCTTTGCTAAGGAATATAGAGATCTGAAGGGTTTTAACCCTAAGTTAGCTCAGCATAACATTGAGATGCAACCCAGCATAAAACCAGTCAGATAGAAGCAAAGGCCCCTGAATCCAAAGTTAAAACATCTGATGAAGACAAAATTGAATAGTTTGATTGAAGGTAGTATCATTTTTCCAATCAAGCACACTTATTGGGTTTCAAACTTGGTGCCCATCAGAAAGAAGAACAGATAGATAAGATTGTGCGTTGATTTTTCATGATCTAAACAGAGCTTCACTTAAAGATCACTATTTTCTTCCTTCAATGGAGATAATACTATAGGTTGTTTCAGGATCAGAAAGGTTTTCATTACTGGATGGATATTCAGGTTATAACCAAATATTAGTTAAAGAGGAAGACCAGTATAAGACAGCCTTTACCACCAAATGGGGTATTATGGCTTACAGAAAGATGTCATTTGGATTGTCAAACGTAGGAGCCACCTTTCAAAGAGCAATGGATATGGCTCTCCAAGGTTTGATAAACAATTTTGTTCTTGTTTACTTGGATGATATCATAGTTTTCTCTCAAAATGCTAATGGACATTTTGATCATCTTAGACAGATTTTTGAGGGATGTAGAGAGTATGGAGTTTCTTTGAATCCAAAGAAAACCATTTTTTTTGTTCATGAGGGTAAGCTTTTGGGTTACATTGTTTCTAAAGAATGTATATCTATTGACCCAGAACGTATTGCTGCTATTCTAGCTTTACCACTTCCTACTCACAAAAAAGGTTTGCAGAGCTTTCTAGGGAGAATAAAATTTGTTAGGAGATTTATTCCTAATATTGAAACATTGTTGCAACCTCTCACATCCATGCTGAAGAAGAATATGCATTTCAGATAGACAAAAGAGGGTAAGAACAGTTTTGAACAGATTAAAGAGGCACTTGCAGCACCCCTTACACTAATAAATCAAAACTTTGATAAAGATTTTATACATATGTGTTTGGTAGTGTTGATAAAATTTATGCCATGTTATGTCATCAAAATGATCAAGGACTTGAATGGCCCATAGCATTTTTTAGTTAAGTCTTGCATGATTATGAAACAAGGTATTTGTTTGTTGAAAAACATGTGCTTGATGTAGTAAGGAGTCTTAAAAAGTTTAGACATATGTTGTCTAATAATAAAATACATATGCTGGTAGCTCACCCAATAGTCAAAGTATTTATGCCAAATAAGGACATTAATGACAAGCGAGTAGGCTGGAAAACCAAAGTCATAGAATATGACATTAACATAAAGGTTACCAAGCTTGTTAGAGGTAAGGGTTTGTGCGAGTAGCTTGCAGAAAAAGAACAAAATAGAAATGAATTAGTCACTACAGTCCTTAATAATGAAGAAGAACTTGTTGTTCTAGTTGTTCTAGCTAATTGGATCCATTACTTGCATACTGGAGATTTCCCAAAAGGTATGGACAATTCTAAACGAAGGTATTACATATTACAAGAAATTCCATATCCGCTAATAGATGGTGTATTGTATAAAAAATATTTCAATGGAGTATTCCTCAGATGTATTAATCCTGATTAGATCGAAAGAATTATGGAGGAATTCCATGATGGACCTACTAGAGATCACTTTGCACCATGCACTATAGCCCTGAAAATTATGAAGGCAAGGTATTATTGGATTGATCTTTTCAAAGATGCTCATGCTTATGTCAGAAAATATGCTAAATGTTCACTATTTGCAAGAAAACAAAAGTTAGCAGCCCTGCCCCTGAATCCAATTCAGGTTGAGAAGCCATTTGGAAAGTGGGGACTTGACTTCATCAGTCCAATAAACCCACCATCAAGTGCAAGTCACAAGTGGATATTGACAACAATAGATTACTTCACGAAATGGAAATAATCAGTTTCTTTGAGAGATGCAAATGAAACATCAGTTTTAAATTTCTATTAGGACATAGTTTCCAAGTTTGGTACACCTGAATCTTTCATTTCAGATAATGCTTTAGCCTCTATTGGTTTAAAAGTTTCAAACTGGTCAGTGAAGAATAACATTTATCTGAATACTTCATCCAATTATTACCCCCAGGGTAATGGACAGGAAGAAACAAAAAATAAGAATATGATTAAAATCATAAAAAATACTATTGAAGATAATCAAAGGTCATTGCATGATAAACTTAAATTAGCCCTTTGGGTAGATAAAGTTACACCAAAATGATCAACATTTTTTTCACCATATGTTTTGGTTTATGGAAAAGAGGCCAAGTTGCCTATTTCAATTGAGTTACCAACTTTGAGCTACATAAGAGAACCGAAGTTACTTGAGGAGCATCCAATGCAATTCAAGCTTGCTGAATTAATAGAGTTGGAAGAAACTAGAAAAGAAGCTTTCAGGAAGCTCCAGATTCATCAATCTCAGATGAAGAAAAAATTGGATAGGAAAGCAAGAGCAAGAGTCTTCAATGAGGGTGACATAGTCTTCAAATGGGATGAGTTAAAGAGTAGACCCGAAAAACATACCAAGTTTGATGCCATGTGGGATGGCCCATACATTATCATAGCAAATAAAGAGCATAATGCTTTCTAAATATCAAGGCTAAATGAAGAGGTGTTTTGAATCCACGTCAATGGGATCCATCTCAAGCAGTGATTTTAAGCATCAAAGTTACAATTGTACATAGTAGATTAGTTTTCAGTTTTAGTTATGCTTTCAATAAGTGCCCATGGCACGTTTTAATTCAGTATTGTTATGCTTTCAATAAAGTACAGTCATTGCATGAGGTTTTCAGATTCTATCATAAATAGAGTTGCAGTAGTTTCTTTCATTTTTTTTGTTTTCAAGTTGTGTTACAGAGGTTTTCAGAAGTTTAAAGAGCAGATTTTGACTCCATGCCCAGTGAATATGAGAGGCAACTGGTATGATATGTTTAGCAAACAAGCATCCAGCAGAAATCACCAAGATGTTACCAAAAATTTCACTTTAGCTCATTTTGGTTGAGCAAACATCATTTGTTATATTTAAAAGTGAAAGGTATACATTTCTTATGCTGATGTTTCAGCTTAATGATTTTAGTGGTTTTGCAATATATTACATTACAAAAAATAAAATTTTGAAACATTGCATGATATGTTGTTTTTATTCATCTGAAAATGAAAATGATACATCATCAAAGCATAGGCTATTTCTTTTGGAATTTTAAGATAGAAAAGTGTTTACATGTCCCACACAAGTTGTGGGATTAACTTCTTTTGATTTGTAAATCAAATTATGGGTACATGAAGGAAAGTAAATTATACAGCTGAAAATAAAGAAGGTATAAGGTAGAAAGTGATTCATCATTGCTTGGAATGATGAATCATTGACAGGTTGAAGCCTTCAGTTGTGACTCTAAATCGATCCAGCTCTAAGCTCTGAATGCACCTACAAGTATGATAGAAGTAAGGTTAGAGCAATGAGAATCAAATCCTACCATATTCCTATGCTATCAATAGAAATATAACGTACACTTGATTAGGAATCTATCAGATGATCAAGTTAAAAGAGCACAAAGATTCATTAGAAGCTTTCAGCTTCAATTATTTTGCTAACATGTTTTTTCACTATGCAAGAACAGGTTTATTATGTTCATGATCAGTTTTTTCAGATATGTGGAGAAAAATGGACTCCCACAAGGTTGAGCCTAGCATATAACGAGGAAACTCTCTTATTTACACCTGAGAGTTATCAAATCACATAACACTCATTAAGAGAAACTATTGTAACCAAGAATAAATTCAGAAAAATAGTTTGAGCAAGCATAATATTGCTCATCATGCTAAAAGAATGATCAAAACATGTAAAGAACTCATCAATTTCATTGATATCTTATTTCAGCTCTGCTTTACATTTTCACATTACACTTAAATGAAGTATAGAACCTCTTTAGACTAAATGGAAACAAAGTACTCATGCATTGGAATGTTTTTTATAACTTCAAAAGCATATATATAGACTACAAGAGACTCAGGAGGAATAGTGACATCAAGAAGATAGTTCGCATGATTGTAAGTAAGACATTATAACATTATGGCATCAAGAAAGTATCATCAAGAGATCTTCAGGTATACGCATGATCAAATGGAATTTTGAAAGGCATAAATAGTGTTCACAAAATAGAATATCAAGCATCATGCTAATCTCATAGGAGCATTTCAAACAATGACAGTCCAGCTCATAATGATAGTAAAAAGGCATAATGATAGTCTTAAAAATAGAAGCTACAGGTATAATCAGCATGATAGTAAATTTATCAAATATAGTTGATTGAACAATAGAGACCATAAGTCATGCAATGGTTGAGTGAGTAGCATATAATATCACAGTCTTTGCAGGACAGCAAACATCAACATGGTGACAAGATTCAGCATTGAAGGAGAGCATTTGTAATGAGCATTTTCAATTACATGTCTGGAATTTCTGAGGAGTCAAGGTAACACTACTTCATTGTTCTTATAATGAACCATCCATCAAATGATAAGTATGACATTTACTCTGAGAATCAAAGCCCAGAAAGCCATTTCCAACATGGGATTTCTACAGTGACAAAAATGTTAGAAAACAAGAAGGGTGAACTATTAACTTTCAGCCTGCTAGTATGATTTGAAACCCTCATATTCATTATAGAGATTGCTTTTATATTCATAATTTTTTTTTTCATATCATTCTTTTGCATAGAAAAAAAGAGAAAGCGATCATTTCTCTTACAAGAGTTATAAGCTCACACATCTGTAACAAGTGAGGCTACAGGAAACAGTGAAGCTATGAATAAAGGTCATGAATTAAGGAACAATATTAAGGTGAACTCTCAACATTCACAGAAATGACAATGGCCTTCAAGGACAAATAGATGAAATCTTTGACATATATTGAAGATGTGGCCAAAAGAATAGAATAAACAGAAAAAAAATGAAGAAACCCAATTTTTCTTAAGCATAAGAATATCTGAAGCTACAATCACGAGTTCGAGAGAGAATACCCAGAAACCCAAACATTTGCAGCACTTAGGCTTTTATCATGACAGCTCAGAATGAGAGAGGTATTGGCCTTCAGGAAGAGAAAGCACGAAAGATAAATAGACTCACCGTTATATGCTTGTAGAAGAACCCATGTCATGGCAAATAGTTGACAGAGCTTTTAGACTCATGGCTCGAGCTTACACATGGCGGCCAGGGAGAATAAGGCACAAAAAATAAAAAAATACATCAGAGAAAACTCAAGGGCCATGAATTGGAAGCTAGAATATGGCTTAGAAAATAAATATTAAATTCATGTTTGTGTCTCGAAAAATCTTACCTTGCGATTCCTATAAGGTTCTTCAAAGTTCTTGTAGAGAAATTCCATTAAAACTCCCAGAAGGGCCTCAATATCAACAAAGATTTTTCATGAGAAAAGCCATAGAGGAAGCACAAACCCTATCCATGGTGGTGCCAGTAGCAGAAAGTCTCAATACAATGCAAAACAACAATGAAATAATTCTTTTAGGGATTGAGCGAGTTTTTCTGCCCTACCCCAATGGCTTTTGTCACTTTTGAATATGGAATCATCATAAAAAAAAATCGAGTGGCCGGGGTCAACAATACTAATAATGCTTTCCTAACAATGATCACAAGTAGTGGCCGATAGGATGGGCACTTTACATTTCAAAATATGGTCAGTGGTAATAAGGTTGTTATGCAAGATGACCGAATAGGATCAAAATAAATGATTTCATGCCTTATATAATTTCATAAAAAGTCAAATACATGCACAAAGACAAAGGAGTTGGCAGAGTGGTAAATGACTTATGTTATAGAATGCATGGAGAGGAGATACGGCTGAGGGTATGCATTTTATCTTGCATGATAGGTGTACATGGAAAAGAGGCCATTTGTGCATGGTATTTGGAGTGATACGGAAAAGAAGAGATATTTGTTTTCTTTTTGAATCAAATATGGAATTATAAGGGTTTATATGTAATGCCTTAGTTTTATGCACTCTTGATAATGTATTTGGAGTGACAAGGAGTTATATTTTTCATGCATGATTTTATAAATAAATCAATTGTAAATAAATAATGAAGTAATATTCTTCAAATTACTTTATTATATTTTAGAAATTGTAAAATCAAATAAGTACAAGTTGTAACCAATAATAGAGTAATTATTTAATTACTTTATTATTTACTCACAATAATTTTTGTGAAAATAAAAATCATGCAAATTGATGAGTTGAGTTAGCTATGGCTATTTGGAGCATTTTTGCATGATTTGAGGAGCGTTTTGAGGCTTCTTCTTCAGTTCCATATTAGTTCACAGGGAATTTTAATCATGTGCATGGAGAGGTGGATTTTTCTAGGCGCAAAGTGCAATTTCATGCAATTTTGAGCTATTTTTATCAAGGTTTTCTCTTCTACTCGGATTTTACATTAGAGATGTTGTTTTCACTTTAGTTGGCTTTCAGTTCTATTATTGGCTGCTTGGTGCATGCCTTTTGTATATATTGGAAAAACTTAGTATTTTTTCCTAGTTCTTATTTTTCACACTTTGCAAAGCTTTTGTCTTTCAAACTTTTCTTTCTGCAGAGAGAATCATTTTGTAACTCAATTTTCAATTTTCAGATTAATATAGCAGCAGATTTATAGGTTCATTTTGTGTCATTTTGCAAAGATTCCTTCAATTTCAATGAAATCAAAAGTTTTCCTTGTCATTTTTTTGTTTTTATGAATGATTTGATGAATTTTTATTGTGTTTAATATCAAAACCTTTAAAATTATTGTCTCATTTATATTTGCATGCATTCAAAATAGTGAAAATCACAGGTCTATGGTTGTGTAACAGAATAATCTATTCTTCTTTGCTGAGAAAACTTTGTTTTCCTTCAAAGGTGGTTTATTCAAACCTTCCTTAGAATCATTTTTGTGGTCAAACTATTGAATTCATTTGTGTGGATAGTTTTTCTGGATTTCATTGTGAATCATAGTTGCAAATCTTTATCAATTAGGTGTATCACTGTCAATTTGCAGTTTTACGTGCATTTATTACAATCCTTCTATCCCTTTTCTAGCACAAGTTACCCAGTTCATAATCACAGAATCATATAGGAAGCAGCCTAGAATCAGGAGGTCTATCTTTGCCATAGGAATACCCATATCCTCAAGATAGCTCCCATGCTTCAACAGATTGCTGAATTTCACCATTCAAGCATTCAGGTGCAATTTTTTTGATAACAATGTGTATTTGGGGAATGATGACAGTTTCGAGCTCTCTTAAAATATTGTAGCAAGAAAATACTGACCCCAAATCCATATATCCCTTATGTCTTTGGAAATTTATTCTAGGGGCAACCCCTCTCTTTCCTTTTTCATGATGTATCTTTATTTGGAAACATATGACTTGGCATAGGGATTTCCAAGTTAGCTCCCATGTCTTCTTTATTATTAGCATTTTTCATTTACTACTTTAAAGTAATTTCTCATAACATGGTGTTTAGAATTTTCTTTAAAGTGGGGGCATGCATTGGCATTATTCTTTTGCATTCTTCTTTTTCATGTTTCATGGTGCAATCTTCTTATTTCATATGATGTGTTTGTCACTTTGTGGATGATATTGGGTGTGATGTCCTTCAAGAGCGTGATCTCTCTTAGCATATTATATTCCTCTTGGTGGCTTGATGAGATGCATTGCATCCCCTAAGTTGTGAATCTTCTATTCTTTGATTTGTCCTCTCTTGGAGACATTGGGCACAAAGTTCCCTAAGTTAAGACCTCATATGAATTAAGCAAGACTCCTTTGAACGTTCCTTATTGTTTCATTTGTATTTTCAATTATATGGCCACCTTGCATAACACACTTTGTGTGCCTGTGGAGCCATCTTTTTTGTTCATCAATTCCAAGCATATGAAGCTTTGCTTGCCTCATGAAGCTCAAAGTTTATTGTTGTGTGGTGCCTTATCAAAGTTATCAGGAGGTATAACTTTGGTATCATTTGACAGGAAGCCCGACCGAGGCATGAATTTCCCTTAGCCACTCATGTGTGTGTGAGTACATACTTGTTGTGAGTGTATGTTTCTCACCTTCTTGGATTACTCACCCAATGAATAGCCTAGAGTTCCGTTGCCTCAGAGTGAGCATAATTTTTTTGGAAAAGCAACCTAGATCTCATCCACATCATGTTGGAAAAATGGTCAAAGCTTAATCCACCCCTCTTTTTTTTCTTTTCTCTTTGTCTTCAATAATGTATGCTTGTGCCTTGTTATTTCTCTTTATATCATTTTCATGTGTGTTCTCTACGACTATGTTGGTTTGTCATAGGACCTTGTATAACACTCTTGATCATGACCATCCTATCTTACTAGCATTGGTACATTGGACCCCTCTTGGTATGCATGGGTCTACTTTAGTGTGAGTTGGAAGCAAGTTCCTCCTCTCACTAAAGTGGGGGCTAGATGTAATGATGGAAAAATTACTCCCTAACATCGAATTGATTTAGTGTTGTAATATGTATAGCATACTCACATTGGGTCTTGGTCCCTTGTGAACTAAATCAGCTTATTGATGCCTTATTTGGAGTGTTGTAAAGTGTTTTAACACACTTTCACACTTTTATAGGGTTTTAATAAATAATTGGGCTTCTTTATGCTTTAATTGGACTTATTTTGCATCCATAAGCCTCATTTAATGCATCTTTTCGAGGATGATCCTGACATAAATCAACATCCAATAATAATTAGGTGTTTTTAGGTTGTGTGGCCTAGATTTGGTGATCTGGGACTCATACACCACCTTGGGCGTATAGGTCCCACCTAGGGTTTTGGGTCCTAATCTTGATTTTACACCTTTTTAAGTATTTTTTAAAATGGTCCCATAATTTATGCCTAATGGGACTTATACACCACCTTGGGCATATGAGTCCCATGTGGCTAAAAATTAAAATTAATTTAAATTTTTGGTGGGATTTTATGCTCCTCAATCTAATGTCAGCTTATAGTGTTCTAATCTCAAGAATTTTTGCATAATTAAGTATAAATACAAGTTTCTCTCGCTCATTTTAACCCCAAGTATTCAAGTATTCATGCATATAGCAAGTTGAGATCACAAGAGTGTCTAAAAAATCATTCAAAATCATTCAAGGGAAAATTATCAAGCATTTAAGAGCATTATTCAAGTATCAAGCATCATTTCAAAGTCTTCATGCATCATGTTTTTTTTTAGCTAAAAATTGTGATGTAGGGTTTTATGATTCAAGCTAGCATTCCATTCAAGGTCTACATCCATTGGAGCCACTTAATACATGCTTTCTACACTTTATTACTAGGGTTTGGTGAGTTGCAACATCTTATTTGGTTCATTCATCATTATATATTCCTATTTCATTTCATTTCAAGATTTGATTACCAAAATGGGGTTTAACCAAGGCAAACCCCTTTCCACTACAAAAATAACATGTTTCCCTCTCTTTAGTGTGTGATTTGTAGGTCTAGGTTGAAGACACATTGAAGAGAAATTTTGGAGAAAATTATCAAAGTGTCCAAAGTTTTCACTTTGCATTGGAGATACTTGGAAGACTTCTACAAGTTGCAAATCAGGGTTTCGAATCCGAAAGTCAATTGGGAAGTATAGCACAGACATTGAAGACCAGATTTAGATTTTGAAGCTTCAAAAAACCCTAATTGAACTGATACGCTAGTTCTGGCATATGAATCCCATTTTAGGTCATTTTCCATGTTTTTGCAGTTCTAGAGACCCATTTTCCAAATTTTATTTTCTATATAGAAACCTAGATCTGGGACTAAATTTCCCAAACTAGTGTATGAGTCCCACCAGGCTCTAAAATCAGATTTCTCTAGAATTTCATTCTATATATTTTGAAGTGCACACATTTCATCTTGCAGCTTTATGTTCTATTTTACATGCATTTTTAGGTCATTTTGTGAAAGATTGCATCATACTAGGTTTAAGAATTTTGATTTGCATTGAATTTTTCTTTCCAAGCCCTAGTTTGGTGGTGAACCACTCATTAGTTTAAAATCAGACCTTAGGATAGCCCTATTACAAGATCTCTTTCTCCTTTTCATACTTTAGATTGAGATCTCTAGGGTTTCCCTTCAATGAGATAATTGTGAAGTGGGTTTTCTCTATGTCTTAAACCATACGAAAGAAAATCTCACCATTTTATGCTATTTCAGTAACTTATACATGCACCAAGTAAGCAATAAAACCCACAGCCAAGGTTGTATTTTTCCTATAGCCAAAGAAACAAGTACCCATAGCAAAGGATCATACAATGCTAACAACTATTCAATAATGGTAACTTCTTCTATGTAGTTAAGGAAAATTATAGTAACGAAAGTAATAATTCCTAATAGGTGGAAAACATAATGGTGATTCTTCAACAAGGATCAAGAAAAAATTAAATGATCTACACCACTCATATTTTATGCTTCCAACAAAAAATCTCTTCGTCTACATTGACTAGAATGTTGTAGTAGGAGTGTTCTTCCTCAGACTTAATTACACTCATTCTCCAAGTTGTATTATTTTTCTAAAATCAAACAATCCTCCTCCTATATCATAAGGAGTGAGTAGACAACTATAGAATAATTGTTAGCATTCCAATAGATGTATAGAAAAAAGGGTTAGTACATATTCTAGAAATCTAGCATATCCAGATATATATTTTATCCTTGCAAGTTTGTACTATTTTTTGAGAAGATAACTCAAAGATATATTTTCAGGGAAAAATTTAGTGGTGAATCTTCACCAATTGGTGAATAATATAAATTGAGACCTCCAAAAATGGCAAATAGTACAAGCTAAAACGGAGACTGAATTGCGATATTTTTATTTTTTTTAAAATTTAACTTCATTAATTCGCCTATGCATTATTTTTTAAACTTATAAATCCAATTCGATTCACCATGTAAATGATGCGTCATTGGAACCGATTTGCCAATATTTTATACTATCATTACAAATATTAATTATATTCATTGATAATATTATATTCTTGTATGTTGGATATTTTTTATAGCTAGGCTTTGAAATTCTCTGAGAGATAGCCAATCTCTATGTTCAAGAATCACAAAAGCTAGTGGCCAACTGATAGATAAAGCTTCTCAGGGCTTTATCCCTACTCTTTAGGCTATGTGAAGCTAAGGAGGGTGTTCCTATTTGTGTTCATTTGATACCCATTGTCGCGAGAACACTTCACACACAGATAAAATTCCTACTAACTTGCAAACATATAGGATTTATTAAAGGTTTGGTTCACCTTTACACAAATGATCATATATTTGCTAGGAATATAGGAATTATGTAATATTTGCATCTCAGAAGCGATAAAATTTGAGTTAAATAATGTTTTGACCTTGAATCCACAAATAGGTTCTTTCTAATTTTAATTATTTAAAAGAATCCTAAATGAACTAGCTAGTGCCTCATCAAATTGGGCAGGAGTCACATATAAAATATTCAGTCAAACATAACATTCATCCCTGACATTAGTGAATGTTTCTCACAATGCATTACATCATAGGACTTCATAGTATTCATAGCAACACTCCTTATCAGATCCTTAGCACATTATCACAGGCTTACAATCCTTTCTCAAGCATTTGATTAACTCATTTAAGTTAAGGCAAGAAATAAAATCATACATTCAACTAAACTATTGAAGACAAACAAAAATACCCTTGATAATTTCATTCATAGATTGTCACAACACACATAGGAGAAAAATTATCCTGAATTTTTTAGATTTGTTTCGATATCAGTAATTACATAAGACCTATTAAGAATATCTCATATGGAAACCCTACACAAAACAATTTACCAGCTAATTCATCCCCAATTTTGCATTATGTGCATTCAATATGTACCGCCTAGACCTTCAGGATTCAAAAATATGACCACTGCAATTAGCCTTGAGATCTCCTTTCTAGAATAGGAGAGCGACAAGCTTTGAGACAATTTTCATTACATTTCAGCAAAAATTCATTTCAAAATGGAATTTCATCTTCATTTCACAATTCCCACACAGTTGGATGTAATCATTCAGTGAACATGGGATTCAAGATAGTTACAATCTTTGTAACTAGTAGGTACCACCATAACCACACAAAAATGCCACCAAAGCCTTGTCGTTTTTGTCCACGTCACACCCAAAAGGAAACAACATCAGCACAAAAGTGAAAAACTAGAGAACCATACCACAATCCAGAACCCAAAGTAGCACCACAGCCATGATACATATGACCGCTTCATGTTATCACCTTAGTGGGAAGTGAAAATACCACTTTATCTTTACCAAAACCCTCCTCAACACTAGAACCAGGAACAGGACACGATGCCACCATGGTAATTGGAGATACTGCAAGGACCTCTTCATCTTCATTAGCCAATTTAGTTAGAGTCGTGAGGTAGCTGTGATAATCAAAATTAGTCTCGGAACCATCGCTACCAAAGCCACTGGAGACATCAATGGGAAAATTTTATTGCCCTAGAGATCCTCAATTGAACCTTGGCTTGTCCTTCAATCCTTCACCAAGCTCTAGAGACCTCTTTTCCTTTTCACAACTCATCACCTCTGCTCATGCAACTCAACCCTTCAGCTGAGAACTACATCTAGTAGCACTTAGGAGGGACCTCATGTTTTCTTCCCTAGATTCAAGAGTGCCTGGAAGTGTGATTTGTTCACATTTTTTTTCCTCCTCCTGAGATCTTTGAGTATTCATTCTTGTAGACCTACATAGCAGCGAACTATAAGCAATTGTCTTGCTCATCTCACACTCAAACCCAAAGCCTTTGCAAATCCAATAACCACCCAATGCAGAAACACAAAGGAATTTAGACTCTTAATTTCTATGATGCAAATGAATAACCAGCAAGTATTTATCAAGAAAATTGATGCAGTGAATATCAATTCCCCAACTGCAGCACGAGTGAGCGGATGATTATTTTTTGAAGTCAATTTCACCATTGTTGATTTCCAGGTTCATGGAAATCAGCATACTTTTCATCATGATTACAAAGAGATAACCCTTTGCACACATGGAAATCAAGTTGATAACCACCAAAATTCTTTCATCATTAATGCATGGCATCAATAGATCTCAAACAGTCATCACATGGTTGGTTTGATGTTTTCAAATTGGGTCGTCCATGCACCGACAAGTTGGAATTTTGAATGACTCAGATCGAGTGAAACACCTTTGAAAATTCCATGTTGTCACATGACAGGCCCATCGGCCAATGATACACGCCCCAATCAAGATACACGCATGTCACTTGCGGGCCCCAACCAACCACCTTGTGCTGCCAAACAAGCCCACGTGTCACCCGTTCACACACCTCACAGATTTTTAAAACCATCATTTTAATTGTGTGAGGTTTGCGAAGGATGACCGTGATCAATCTTCATCATCACATGACATTCATTGATCAGAAAACCCTCATTAATACTGCTGGAAAATTTGAGTTGGGCCCCATCAACATAAGTGACATGTGGCAACATCTTGCACACCTCACCATATGTTAATGGCATCATCCAAAGTCTTTGTGAGGCCCGTGGGGAATGGCCAAGATCAAATCCATCGATCTAACGATTAGAAAATATGCACATGCCACAAATGTTATACATAAAAGGGGACTGACTAGGTAGATGAGGTGCAACCCTTAAGGTATGAGACTTAGACATAGGTCTAAAATTATAAACAAATTATCGACCCGACATTAAGCGGGGTAAAATTAATTCCTAACATGGAAGAGACCAACAGACAGGTAAAGGGGGTCAGTATACGGATGGCATAAAAGGCTCAATCGATGACTTAAGTAACCGGCTACCTAGAGCAATAGGTCAACATGAAAAAAATAATGCAAGGGTTCAAAAGATGTGAAGATTTTAAACAAGGGAAATAAACCCCTAAACCCTAACATTTGACCCCTAAGCACAAGGGTAATAGCCTAAAAGGACTTCTCATAGAACCAACCAAGATTTGTATCAATTTTAAAAGCTCTATCAGTGGCTCTAGCTCGGGAACACATACCCCTGGTGGGTATGGTGAGAATTTAGATCTCTGGAGAGTAGACCAAACACTAAGTTAGATGGGTGCCCTAAAAACTACTCCATTATGCTGCATTAGAACTCATTTTAAAACTTCATTTGGTGGCCCCATGCCCCCAACAAAGAAATACCAATATTTACCCCTATCAAAAAAAAAAAATCTTTGTTGTTTATAGTAGGCCAAGTTTGAAAAAACTGCCATGAAATTCCCACAAATTAGCTCGATCACTGACATGTCCCACTATATCACTATTCTTTCCAGTTTCACCACCAATTCTGTCAATCTATAATCTGCAATTAAAAACTAACTGAAATTCATAATCATTGTGACATTTCACTTTGGCCAGCTCATTTTCTTGTCCCACTAGATGCTCACTCACTTGAGCCGAGAAATAGAAGCATTCATAGTCTATTTGATATTTCACATCACAGACTTTGACATCAAATTGAAAGCTATGATAAACAACTTGTTGTGTGTCATGCAAATCATCTTTGAACATGTCAAAGGTAAAAGATGCATATTTTGGAACATCCTTATATTGATCACTACAACATGGGCATATTTTTTTACATTTTGGTTTAATTATATCATAACACACCTTGGTATCATAGAAATGGGGATCATATGCACCATTAACATCCAAGATATGAGTAAATGTACTCATCTTAGGTTCACTAACATGTTTTGACTCATTATTCACATCATCATATAGCTCAATAGAAAATACTTCAAGGGTAGGTTCAAACAATTCTACATCAATAGGGGCAGCATAAAGACACATGTAATATTAGTTGATGTGTGCGCTAACCCGAAAGTGAGAGACTTGTTGCCAGCTGAAAACCTCTCATCAGCAACAGAACTTGAATTTTTTCTTTCTTTCACATAAATGTTTTCCTCAAGGGATGAAAAAAATTCCATGTTCACACAAGGAACATTAAACAAGAAGCAATTGTACTTAGATTCATACTCACCAATATGAGATTCATCATTATTTTTTATTTCTTGGTTGCTCTACACATGGATCAAGGACTTATGTAGTATCAATACAATCTAAAGCTTTATTGTCATATGAATCAACCAACTCTTCAATGTTATCACTGGGTAATAATGTTGACTCAAGATCCATATATTTTCCACAATGCACTGCTTGATCATTCCAGAATGAACCCCTTATTTCATCATCATATGCAACATCATCCTCTTCATGTATCACAAACAACTCCACCTCTTCCTCACATAGACAATCTTGAGTAGCAACGGAAACAACACATTCATCAACATGTTTATCATACTTAGCATTGTGTTCAAGATCAACATACTAAACATGCATATTCTTATCTTCAAATTCCTCATCAGTGACACAATCATCATGCTCCAGTGATGGCAAAACCTGAACTGCATTCTTGGTATTCACCACATGAATTTTTTTCCTTCACTTGTGGGTAGGTGACATCATGGGCATCTATATCATTGCATTCTTCAAGTAAGGAATATATTTCCATATCATCCTCAGAAAATCAATCACAATCTATAGAGAAGCAATCCAAAACACCAACCTCGTTATGATTTTTATCACAAGAAGAATCATCACTACACAAACCATGTTCAAGATTTCAGAGTGAAAACTTAAAGTTTCATTTTCAGGATCATAATCACCAGTTTGTAATAAAATGTCACTAACACCACATGGAATAGAATTTTGCATTTCATCATCATCTTAGATATCACAAGAAAATAATTATCGCATAGTTACTTAATCATTATCCCATGTATCATTTTATTCATCATTGTTGTTTTGCTTAGTATATGTGTTGTTTATGGGTTGACTACAATGCTCATTTTCTGACATATTCATTTTACTTGTTTGCATTGTTATTTGATTATTTTCAAGAGGAAATTTTATGTCTCTCTTTTGAGAATCCACATCTTGTGCATAACCACATTGGGTTGATTCTACAATCTTTATCCAATTAGGTATTTGGTCAAAACTATGGGGTTTCAATTCTTTTGGCAAGATACTCATCCCAGATTCATTAATCTCACAAAACAAATCAATGCACACAGAATCCTCTGGTCTGAAATCTTTGGAGATTTCTATCAAAGCATCCAAATATCTCAAAAATAGTTTGTGTGGTGATTCTCCCTTTTGTCTCCTCATTGCATACACTTCTTGCACATAAGACTTTTGATCAATATTTCTCAAATTTTGTTGATCCTCAACTTGGAGCTCACTATGATCTTCGTACTTTGATGATGGAGAAATCATAATAGCAGAAGCATTGTCATCTTGACAATCATTTCCATTATATGATCCTTGAAATTTATTTGTATATATTGTGTTGGGATAACCAACACTTGTAGCCAAATACCCTTTCATCGTTGACTATTTCAAATTGTTCTCAATGTCCATGGAAGTTTGATATGCCTGATGTAATGTTGCAGGCTCTTAATCCTTTAATAGATAGCTCATACTTTTATCAAATGCACCTAAGTATACAACCAAACACTCAGCATCATTTGGTCTCATACTCTCTGGAATTTCCCTTATTGCCTTTGCAAATTGAAGATTGAAAACAAGGGCCAACTCATCTTGACTTCTATGGATTTCCATAAAGTCTTTTCTTACCAATCTTGGATTTACCCTTTCTCCAAATTTTTCAACAAATTTTTTCATAAATTGATTCCATGAAGCAATAGAACTTACTGGTAAATATGAGAACAAATCCCTAGCATCATCCTTTAGAGATTGAACAAAAAGTTTCATGACAACATCCTCATCATTTACCTCATAATCCCCAATTATATCCACGAATGTTTGTAAATTTTTTGAGGCTAATTCAGTACTCTACCCTATGAACTTGGGAAAATATTTCCTAACATTTTTAGGAATCAGGTTCAGGAAACCTTCAATACCACTGAAAACCAATGGCATATACCTTTCAATCATAAAATCTGCTTGGTGAATATTATTTGCCCTGCATAATTTTTCATGATATTTCATAGGATAACCCTCTTACATCCATATTTAATCATTATCAACTTCATACATGGTTTTCAATTGCATCATTTACTAATTCAACCATGATTCTAAAACATAGATTGCAAAATTATGCCTTAAAGCTTTCTCGGAGGCATAATTCAAAAATAAGCATACTTCTCCAATCATTAGAATCATTACACATCATAAGTATGAAAATAATTACTATTATTCATTGTCTTAATATAATTTCATCTAATAGGGAACCATTTATCATCTTAGGCCTTGAAAATTTCTCATAAACTTCTTTCAAACAGAATAATGCTTTCTTTAGATTTATGAGAATACCTAAAAACTTTGTAGCAGTTATTAACCTTTCTTCCTGACTGCAAATTTTGCAAATTTGGAAGTCTTCTTCACAATTCAACTGGTTCTTTAGATAGAGTCACCACCTCCTTTATAGAGGACAAAACTTCAAAGAAACATGAACTTCTTTCAAGAGTAAATCTCGTTTTGGGTCGTCTCCAATAGCGGAATCACACTCAAATTATTTTAGATTTTTCTGCAACAAAACCTTTTCCAGGTTCAAAAATAATTCAACATCTGAACCAAATGTTCATATTCACCAAATACTTGACTCTATGATACTACCATTTGCACTTGGGATTCCTTTCTATTTAAATTTCTTAGAAGTTCTCCCCAACGGAGTCACCACTTTTTTGGTTATTTTTTCTAGCTAGGCTTTGAAATTCTCTAAGAGATAGCCAATCTCTATGTTCAAGAATCACAAAAGCTAGTGGCCAACTGACAAATAAAGCTTCTTAGGGATTTATCCCTACTCTTTAGGTTGTGTGAAGCCAAGGAGGGTTTTCCTATTTTTGTTCATTTGATACCCATTTTTGCAAGAACACTTCACACACAAATAAAATTCCTACTAAATTTCAAACATATAGGATTTATTAAAGGTGTGGGTGACCTTTACACAAATGACCACATATTTGCTAGGAATAGAGGCATTATGTGTGATTTGCATTTTGGAATAGTTAAAATTTGAGTTATATAATATTTTGAACTTGAATACACATATAGGTGCTTTCTAATTTTAATTATTTAAAATAATCCTAAACGAACTAGCCAGTGCCTCATAAAATTGGGCAGGAGTCACATAAAATATTCAGTCAAACATAACATTCAACCTTGACATTAGTGAATATTTCTCACAATGCATTACATCATAACACTTCATAGTATTCATAGCAACACTCCTTATCAAATCTTTAGCACATTATGATAGGCTTACAATCCTTTCTCAAGCATTTGATTAACTCATTTAAGTTAAGGCAAGAAATAGAATCATACATTTAACTGAACTATTGAAGACAAATTAAAATACCCTTGATAATTTCATTCATAGCCTGTCACAACACACACAGGAGAGAAATTACCTTGAATTTTTTAGATTTGTTTTGTTATCAGTAATTACATAAGACCTATTAAGACTATCTCATATGCAAACCCTACCCAAAACAATTTACCAGCTAATTCATCCCCAATTCTGCATTATGTGCATTTAGTATGTACCACCTAGATCTTTAGGATTCAAAAATCTGACCACTGCAATGAGCCTTGAGATCTCCTTTATAGAACAGGTGAGAGAAAAGCTTTGGGCCCATTGCCATTACATTTCAAAATGGAATTTCATCTGCATTTCACAATTCCCAAATAGTTGGATGTAATCATTTGGTGAATAGGGGAATCAAAACAGCTACACCTTTGTAACTAGTAGGTACCACCATAACTGCAACAAAACTCCACCAAGTCCTTGTTGCTTTTGTCCACATCAGACCCAAAAGGCAACAGCATCAGCACAAAATTGGAAAACCAGAGAACCATACCACTATCCAGAACTTGGAGTAGCACCATGGTCATGATACATATGGTCGCTTCACGTTTTCACCCCAGTGGGAGGTGAAAACACCACTTTATCTTTACCAACACCCTCCTCAACACCAGAACTAGGAATAGCTCACGATGCCACCATGGTAATTGGAGATACCATGAGGACCTCTTCATCTTCATCAGCCAATTTAGTCAGAGCTATGAGGTAGCTGCAATAATCAGAATCAGTCTCGGTTTCCATCACTACCAGAGCGGATGGAGACATCAATGGGAAAAAGATTCTGCCCCAAAGAGCCTCGACTGAACCTTGGCTTGTCCTTCGATCCTTCACCACGCTCTACAGACCTCTTTTCCTTTTCACATCTCTTCACCTTTTCTTGTGCAACTTGACCCTTAAGCCGAGAACTGCATCTAGTTACACTTAGGAGGGACCTCATGTTTTCTTCCCTAGAGTCAAGAATTACTAGAAGTGTGCTTTTTTCACAATTTTTTGCCTCCTCTTGAGATCTTCGTGTATTCATTATTGTAGACCTGTGTAGTGGTGAACTAGAAGCAATTGGCTTGCTCATCTCACACTCAACCCAAACCCTTTGTAGATCCAACAACCACCCCATGCAGAAACACAAAGGAATTCAAACTCTTAATTGTCATGATGCAAATGAATAACTAGCAAGCATTTATCAATCAAATTGATGCAATAAACATCAATGCTCCAACTGCAGCACGAGTGAGCGAATGATTATTTGTTGATGTCAATTTCACCATCGTTGATTTCTAGGTTCATGCAAATCGGGTTACTATTCATCATGATTGTAAGGAGATAACCCTTCACACGCATGGAAATCAAGTTGATATCCATCAAAAATCTTGCACCATTAATGTATGCCATCAGCAAAGCTCAAACAACCATCACATGGTTGGTTTGATGTTTTGAAATTGGGTCAACGATGCACCGGCAAGTTGGAATTTTGAACGACTTAGATTGATTCAAACACCTTTGAAGAGTCCATGTTGTCACATAGCAGGCCCATCGGCCAGTTATACACACATCATTTGCAGGCCCCAACCAGCCACCTTGTGCCACCAAACAAGCCCATGTGTCACTCATTTGCACACCTCGCAGCATTTTTAAAACAATTATTTTAATCATGTGAGGTATGGGAAGGATGGCCACAATCAATCTTCATCATCACATGACAGTCGTTGATTAGAAAACCCTCATTAATACTGTTGGCGAATTTGGGTTGGGCCCCATCAACATAAGTGACATGTGGCAACATCTCGCACACCTCACCATATGTCAATGATGTCATCCAAAGTCTTTGTGAGGCCCATGGGGAATGGCTAGCATCGAATCAATCGATCTGACAATCAAAAAATTTACACATGACACAAATGTTATACATAAAAGGGGACTGACTAGGCAGACGGGGTACAACCCTTAAGGTATGATACTTAGACGTAGGTCTAAAATTATAAAAAAACTATCGACCTGACATTAAGCGAGGGAAAATTAAGTCCTAACATGGAAGAGACTGACGGGCCAAGTAAAGGGGGCCAGTATACAGATGACATAAAAGGCTCAATCGATGACTTAAGTAACCGACTACCCAAAGCAATAGGTCAACATGAAAAAAATAATGCAAGGGTTCAAAAGATGTAAAGATTTTAAACGAGGGCAATAAACCCCTAAACCCTAACATTTGACCCCTAAGCACAAGGGTAATAGCTTGATAGGACTTCTCACAGAACCAGCCAAGATTTGTATCAATTTTAAAATCTCTATCACTACCATTAATTTTGGGGCAATATTGCCACAATAATAAATTACCATTTAATTTTAGGGATATTATAGCCTTGAATAGGGCTTTTATTTATTGCCATAAAATCATCAATTATCTTTTTAATCGAATGGTTGCAAGTGATTTCACAACCTAATACACACGTGCCTTTTAAAAGGCTTGTTGAGTCCCAAAAAATTTTTTGGGCCACACAATTAAATCTATTCGTGTGGCCCAAAAAAAAATTTGGGCCTCAACAAGCCTTTTAAAAGGCACAAGTGTATTAGGTCGCAAAATCAACTTGTAGCCATCTGATTAAAAAGCTAATCGATGGTAACATTTTCAATTTTCATTTAGGCTTACTTTTAAAGTGAGATTTTTAAAAAACACTTAATCCATGTGTGCTCCAATATATTTTTTATAGTGAATTTATGCTTGGTGGCAAGGGGCTCTGCCCCTCAACCCCACCTGTATTATGACAGGAGTGTGTCAGCATTGTTGTCCCTGAACCCTGCGAGGCGGCGTTGCCCCCTTGACCTTGCCAATGGGTGCCGCCCTCGGGCCCCTACTTCAATATTACAAAAAATTAAAAAAATATGGGGGAACTGTGCCGACCAACTATGCAAATTTTTAAAGGAGAGATTCACCATTGGAATCAGACGTTTTAGTGATTATTCACTAGGATTCGCCACTGTGATTATTATTTTTACCAATTATTCATTGAGATTCGCTAGGATTTTACAATTTTTTTAATAATGTGCATAGATTCGCTAGGAAAATTAATATTTTTTTCAAATAAAAGGAAAGATTCGCCAAGAAAATTAATAATTTTTTCAAATAAAAGGAAAGATTCACAGGGATTTTATAGCTTCGCTAAGGGGGGGGTTTCTTAAAGTTATCCCTGTAGATTTTCCATATTAATTAAACTTTTGTGGTGAATTATAGGAGGATCTAATTTGGTTAAAAAATAAATTGAAGAAGAAGAGAGGTTTAATTGACCCAAGAAAGGGCCCACTTAAGGTGAACTGGAACTACACTTTAAGTATGTTAGTTTAATTATTTTTGTAATCTTAGTTAGATTTTCTATAGTAATTTTACTATTATTAATAAGGAAATTGTTAACCTATAGCACCTATAGTAGACCTATAGCTCAACTATTTTTTTTTTTTCAATTGAAATTTTACATAATAGATTTCCTTGTATTTGAAAAGTATTTTTTCTACTATAATCAATTGTTTGAGTGAAGCTCGAAAGCCTATTTCTATGCATAAAGTACTATCACTATTCAATAAGAATGTTTCCTTGTGTTTGATAAGATAAATGAAGTACATCATAGTTAATAGTATACTTGATATGAAATAGTGATTTCTATTGAGTTTTCTATAAGCCTTAACTACATCAAATTTACTAACAATTGATGGTTCTCAATATTTTTGGCAGCATTGATAGGGATGGTGTCAATCTCTATTATTTTTTGTTCTTGAATTAATTTTTCCTACTTTCCTTGGAATATAATTTTATTTTAAGCACTTAGAACCTATAGTCATTAGTGAAACTACCAAACTATCCACTAATACTATACAAGAGAGATAACAGTTTAGCTCTAAAAATATTTTATATAATAGAAAAGAGATCCCTTAGGTAGATTCTTTTAATATAATAGTAATCAAGAAGAGGTATCAACAATAGGAGATACTACAATAGGACTATTAAGTGAACCTCTATTCCTTCAGGAATATTTTCCTAAAGCCACCCCACCAATTGTAACATTTCAATGGTCAAGAAAGCTCCATTATCAATTCATTTCTATATCCCATAGCCAAAGCTCCAATTCCTTAATGGATGATGCAACAACCGAGGAGGATCCATAAATAATTACCCTCCAGTTCCCCATTTTTTTATCAAATAGGGCAATTTTGATTAAAAAACTTCCACCGTATACCCTACCAAATAACCATAGCATAAAGGATCTAAATATATTGTTGTTTAAATTTTATGTCCTTTGTCAAAGCTAAAACTATACTATAGATGTAAATTGATTGAATACTTTTATAGAACACTCAAGGATGTTTCCTTGAGATGGTTTATGGGATTAGGTAGAGATGCAATAGTAGACTAGGGAACTATGAAGGAGAAATTCCTAAATAAATATAAATACTACTATAGAGGAAGTGACATGAGGGAAGATAACATATTCAATATGATACAAAAATAAGATAAACCTTTGGAAGACAATGTGGAATGGTTTCCCTTTTTTTTATGAAAGTATTAGAAAAAGAAAATTAATGTTGGAAAAGGGATCTAGGGTCTAAATCACACCTTTTCTAACATTATATTTGAGAGGAACAAAAATTGATCATGTAAGACCACTTGGCTACTTTCCTCAAGGAAGAGATAGAATGGTTGATCAAGGTTTTGGTCCTCTTTTTTGGGGGTTTTGAGAGAGTTGATTAAGATTAGGATTTAATTGGTGTGATTGAATGTGTGCTAGGTCAACTATGCAACTACAATGAATTGATGCATAGAAACTAATCACATAAAATAATATTAGAGATATAGAGGAACCTAGAATATAAATTTAGGTTGAACTTGATTATTCAAGGGTGAATTCGCACTAGATTGAGAATTTTGACTTTCTAGAATCTCTAAATAGGTATCAATAGGTTAGAATTTTTAGGTTTTCTCCTATTAGACTCAGCTTTGAAACTTCATTTGTTGATGAATAATTCCTCTTTCCCTAATTTGATGAATGAAAATGCTTGGATTCTTTATCTTGATTTTGAGTCTTAAATCTTATCTAAATCCACTTTATATTTTCCACCTACAATATGAAAGGGGAGAAAGGGTTGTTTCATATAGGGGCTTTCCCAATTCAAACTTCAATTTGGTGTTTCCACCTCCATAATGGCTATGATGTTGTTGGATAATGAGTGCTTACCTTAGGTCAAGTAAAGGTAAATGTATAAACAAATGATAAATCACAAGTGTTGCAACTTACCAATTAGATTTGATTTCCTTGATGGACTGAAGTCATGGTACTCATCTCATGCAATGAGAATTGGATGCTTGATTGAAGGTCCTACAAGTTTTAGTACTCACATAACAATGAACATCATTAACTTGATGATGCATTGCTAATGAAAATATTGGCATATGAAAATTAATGTTAATTCTTCTCTTACGGATCTTTTAGGATTCTCAATTGGAATTCAATCTACCTTCTAGATTTCTTAGGTTTTCAAATGGTGAAAAAAACTTGTATTTATATGCATTTCTTGTTTTTCATAAAATTATTTATTAAAGGCCAACAAATGAATTTAAATTTGTAAATATAAAAAAGCCAACAATAAAATATAAAAATTGGGCCAAAATAGGCTAGTCAAGGGAAAATTCACCCTAGACTATACCTATTTTTAAATAAATAATTTATTTTAATTCCCAAATTTTATTTTTATTTTCTAAAAATGATAATAAAATAGGAAAATAATTAGAATAATTAGGTCCAAGCACATAAGGGGGAGCCAAACATAGCATGAAACTGTAAGGGTCAATAATTTATGATGCTACAATAGGTTTCCCCCTAACTCCCTTTAAATTATATTCTTAAGAGGAATTAATGAGGAATTTATATACTCTTTGGACTTAATTGGAGGTGGATATATCTCCCAAGTACCATTTTATGATGTTTTTCAAGTTTGCAAAAACTATTCATGTTCCATTATAAAGAAGAGTTATTTCCTAAGAGTAGTGCCCACTACAAAGATAATCATAGTATTTTATTGAATGGATATCACCAACCCATTCAAACATATAAAAAATACATAATCAACCATATGGAAACACAATGTTACACACTATATGTGAGAAAAAATAGGAAGAAATAGAAGCATAATTGGCTAAGTATTACCCCCATTATTTTTGTAAGAAACTTGAATGCAAATACAACCATGTGGCAAGAATAACAAATTTAGGCATGAAAAACCATATTTGAAAATAATAAAAAATGAATATGTGCAATTATTCTACTTGGAAAGTGCAAACCTGTTGAATACCCAAGATACTGAGCGAGGGGGTGAATCAGTATCTTCTTTAACTTATTGAACAAACACCACCCAATTACTCCAATTCATATAACAATAAAAATGAGTAAGATCATTAACAGAACATAAAAGCACATAACACATGAACACTAGAATTTTTATGTGGAAAACCCAAGATGGGAAAAACCACGATGAGGATTAGCTCATAGTATAGTGTAATTATACAACCAAATACAAAAAGGCTCATTGTCAGATACAAAAGCTCACTTCTTGCAAAGAGGACTCACTTTCCAAAAAAGGAGCCTCACTTCCTACAAAAAGGATTACAATACAGAAGTGGCTCCATAGCCAGAATGAACTAGTAAGAGTACACGTAACAAGTGTTGATTCAATTCCTTTGAAGCTCAATAAACTGACTTAACACACTTCATCATTTTTGCACACTTCACTTCACATTTTCACAATACTTCACATTCAATTAAGCTTCAAAAATCTCAAAAAAATCCAATATATATAGTTGATACATCCGCAAGCATCAATTAGGTCAACCTAATTAAATGCAATCTTTATTCACCAAAAAAACTAACTATCGGCTCCAAGTTAGTACAAAAAAATTCCAAAAATAATCCAAGCATGTAACACACTACAATATGTTGGCATGGACCAAATATAGGTCACAGATATATCCACAACACAAATTAATCCATTACCATATCAACTATGTATTAGGTCAGCCAGAGATAAACCTAATAGCAAAATTCAATCAACAAAATAATGTCAACTCATCATACAAGCACATGAGCACACAAGATTTTGAACTTACAAGCTTCCAACATCCACAAACCATTTCCCAAAGCTGTAATCAATGATAATCACCAGAGAAGGATTGCAAACCAAAATACCAAAGACCAAAATATTGAAATATCAGAGGATATATCCGCAACCCAAATACCGAACCAAAATACCGAAGGATGTAAACTAGTTCTTCATACCGTTTTAGAGTACCAAATCAAACTGACAACTCCATCAACATGGTGACATCAATGACAGCACAAATTCTTCACAACTAGATGTTCTTCTTCATTCTTCCAAAAATCTCCCCCTTTGTCATTGATGGCAACATGTGCCAAAAGAATATATAACCCCCCACACAACTTCACACAGTTCTTCATTATTTTCTCTTCACACTCCCCTTTCTACATGAAAATCTATCCCCCTTTGACATCAAGGACAAAGGGTGACCAAAAATAGGATGTAAACATATGTACATGGTGATAATGTATATACAAATAAATTATAACTCCCCATTTCAAACATTCAAGTGAAAATGATGATTTTTACATCAAAAAATTTCTTGTACCTTTCTCTTATGATCAGAAGAATCCTCTTGCAAGCAAACACTGTTGAACCCATTTTAGCACTCATACTATCTAATAAAGACAACAGTGTAAATGAGGATGTTTGGTCCAAAGATAGACATTGTTTTTCACAATCTTCTGCATCAGAAAGTATTCCAAAGAGATTATCCAACCGGACCTCAACAATTTCTTTAACTAGCCAAAAAATTTTAACCAAGTCTTCCCTCTACCTCTGAGCAATCAAAAACTCTACTTGCAATTCACTGATTCTTATTCTTCGTTTTCCATTTTTGTCTTTGAATAAATAATAACTCTTTCCAATATTATTTATCTCAAATTCAATAGCTTCAATTCTGCTTCTAAAATTGTCAATAGCTACAGGCCATCGGAGACAATACTTGCAGATTTCATACATCTCCTTAATGCATTCTCTTGTCTCATCAATATGTTTAGATAACTTCTATTTGGATTTGGCACATCTTCTCTCAATCATAGCTTCGAACTAATTTCCTTTAGGTTCTTTCAACAATATTCTTTCTTCAATAACTTCTACTATATCATACGATAATGAGTCAGACACGTCTGAAACTGTAATACCCTTTCTGAGCAAATAATCAATCAACACATCATCAATTTAAGTCTTTTGATCGCAGAGTGGGCAGGCCACATTTCACCAACCTTATCCAAATCACCTTTATCTAACATCGTCTAAATGTCTTCAGGATCATATTCAAGTAGGGACTATTCTTCATTCTAAATTTCTTTTGAGATAGTGATGAAATATTTTGTGATAATTTTTCTCCTTTTAGATTATGGAGGGGAACCACCAATAACAACTTCCAAATCTTTCTTACCATAAGAGGAACCCTCTTCAAACTAACTATACACTGGCACACCAAAGCACAAATTCATCTACAGGGATAAGAAATAGATTTTACGTGCACTTTATTTATCTTCCATACATTCCAAATACCTATAAAATTTATTTCCGATAGGGATGTTGGATTCCCACTTAACATTCTCTCTTTCCAGTAGTGAACTCAAAAATTAAAATACCAAACATATAAGCAGAGACCCAAACTAGAAATAATAACCCTCAACCAAAGACATTCTGACATTCTCAATTAGGTTTTCCATAATTAGGCTACACAAATCAAACTGCTTGTTATCCTTCACCATTTCATGTGCAATATATACAGCAATAGCTGAAGTATAACCTTCACAATTTCTAAAATAGACTTTATAAGTGATTTCATAGGTGACATACCGTACTACAAAATCGATAATGGTATTTATCAATAGAGCTCAAGGGTTTTTGTTGGCACCAGTAATTTCCTCCACATCTTTGTATTTCACTTTTTTCTTCCCAAGGAGGTTACCAACACTACACAAACCAGTAATAGCTTCAATTGCTTCCTTCATGATCGGATAGGGTTTCTCCAAACTAATATTTTCATCCTTGAATTGACTTAATAGGAACAAGATAGATTCTTTGTCTATAAACCAAGAAAATTCTCCCCATAAATCCATGCCCAAAGTGTTTACATTCTACAATTCATTTTTCTTCAACCCTAGTTCCATTTCCTTCATCTTTCAATGATCAAAATCTTCCAACTCAACTCCCTTTAGCCCTAGCAGAATATTTCCAATCGATCCTCTATCAATAGATTCCATTATTGCGCTTATCTTCTTCAAACTCTTTCTTGCTCAATGAAACTTCTTCTTTTTCCCCTTTTTTTGTAAACTGAGAGAGATGATTTTGAAAAAAAAAAAAATTTATTCTTAATTATTCATAATGATTTCTCTAGATTGCCTCAGAATCAGTCCAAATCGCTTCAAGATCACTTCAATATTGCTCCAAGTCATTCTTCAAACTCTTCAATTGCACAAATGATCAAAAATGACTTATGAATTTTTCTTTATACACCATCATGTTGCCCTAATTCGCATTAACTTATGTAAGTTTCAAAAAGTTGATAAAAACCCTTATGTTGCACTGAAAAACCCTAATCTCCTTCACAAGATATCATGCATGCATATTTTCTTCCGATTTCTTTTGCATAATCTTTGCCTATTCATTCCTTACAACATATCCTTGTGCCAACATTTGACACACCAAATATCCAGGGGGTTCAAACATTTTTTTGTTAATACTCCCCCGAAGACCATGCTAGGTCTAATTCTCAGAGGAATTGTTTGCACTAGATGAGGGAACAAATGCATCTGATGTTTTGGGCTCTTCTTTCTTTTTTCATATCTTGTCAACTTTCTTCACTAGTTTATTCTTCTTTACCGAAGTAGACTACTTTCCCTTTTTACTTCTACAAAATCTTGAAATATATCCCAATTTGCTACAATTATAGTAGACAACATTTCTCTAATTTTTTTGACCTACACTAACCCTTGATCTACACTGATTTTCTTTGTTTCCAAACTTATTACATGTATAGCAGTAGCCAAAAAAATATTGATTCATTCTACCTCCATTAAAACTAATTCATCATCTGAGTTATGCATTCACTAGCTCTATGCCCAACTTTCTTGCATGCAAAAAATTGTCTAAAGAAGGAACCAGAAAACTAATTCATCCTACTTTTGCACTCAGTTTCCCTATGACCAAATTTATTACATAAAAAATAAACATCGTTGAAGGATGGATACCTTTGAGCATCTAGTTGTCTGATAAGTAGTCTTCTAACAAATTTCCTTGAATTTATTTTTTGCTTCCCTTTATCTTGATTCTTTTGATTGTCCACTAGATTTGAGGTCTTCATAGATTTAGAACTTTTACATATTTCTAGTCCCAGACCACCTTTTTCTTTATATGGTTTTTTTCCTACAATCAATTCATCAAGCTTGGTGGAGCTTGTTTTGAAACTATCTTCATAGAATTTTTATTTTTCTAGTTTTGTTCTCAGGTTTACCACTTCTTGTTCAAGCCTTGAGCATACATCACACTTTCTTTGCACCACTATATTCAGACATTCTTCAATTCTTTTCTTTTCCTCCACTTGCACCTTCAATCTGGTAATCTCTTCATTTGCTTGTTTTAATTGCTCACTGACTTCTCTATGTCTTTCTTTGAATTTTTTCAATTGCTCTTTCAATTTTCAGATGCATTCATTTGCCTCATCAATATTTTCTTTCAAATATTTGTTTTCACTTTCATCTTTGTCAAGATCATCAAGATCATCCCGGAGTTCTTCTTTTTCATCCATTTGTTCAATCTTTAAGATCTTCCTCAAGCTGTTAGGCTTCTTGAAAGGAACTAGGTTGTGCTACTAATTGTTGAATACCCAAGATACTGAGAGGGGGGTGAATCAGTATCTTCTTTAACTTGTTGAACAAACACCATCTAATTACTCCAATTCATATAATAGTAAAAATGATCAAGAGCATTAACAAAACATAAAAGCACACAACACATGAACACCAGAATTTTTACATGGAAAACACAAGATGGGAAAAACCACGGTGAGGATTAGCTCACAGTATAGTGTAATTCCAAAATCGAATACAAAAAGGCTCAGTGCCACATAAAAATCTCACTACTTACAAAGAGGACTCATTTTCCAATCAAGGAGGCTCACTTCCTATCAAAATAATTACAATACAGAAGTGGCTTAATAGGCATAATGAACTAGTAAGAGTACACCTAACAAGTGCTGATTCAGTTCCTTTGAAGCTCAATAAATTGACTTAACATAATTCATCATTTTTCACACTTCGCTCCACATTCACACCATACTTCACATTCAATTCACTTCAAAAATATCAAAACAATCCAATATATATAGTTGATACATCTGCAATCATCAATTAGGTTGTCCTAATTAGATGCAATCTTTATTCACCAAAAAACTAACTGTCGGATCCAATTTAGTAAAAAAATTCTCCAAAAATAATCCAAGTGTGTAGCACACTACAATATATCGGCATGGACCAAATATAGGTCACACATATACCCGCAACACAAATTAATCCATTACCATATCAGCTATGTATTAGGTTGGCCATAGATAGACCTAATAGAAAAATGCAATCAACAGAATAATGCCAACTCGCCATACAAGCACATGAGCACACAAGATTCTAAACTTACAAGCTTCCAACATCCATAAACCATTTCCCAAAACTTCAATCAACGATAATCACCAGAGAAGGATTGTAGACCAAAATACTAAAATACCAGAGGATATATCTACAAAATGAATACCAGACCAAAATACCAGAGGATGTAAACTAGTTCTTCATATTGGTCCAGAGTACCGAATCAAATTGTAAACTCAATCAACATGGTGACATCAATGACAACACAAATTCTACACAACTAGACGTTCTTCTTCATTCTTCTAAAAAACCATGGCCACAATGATAAGGTATTTCTTAGGACCCTTTAGCAATATAATGCTTCATTTCCTAGTTCATTTTCAAATAATCCCAATTTGTATAATGTATTATAGAAAAACATACAAGCCTAGAAAAATTATTACCACCCAACTAGACACCACGACAAGGAGTATGGTCACAATTATCATACCAATCCTAAGTCAAAAACTAGTAGTGGCATCCACTACAAAATGTATGGTAGCAGCAATGTAGAGGGAACCAATTTTGGCCTAGTTCAAATATTGGTTATTAGCAACAACCATGAGTTTTGCCTCATCAACTAGCCATTATGCCAAGTAATGTTGTTTTTTCTCCAATGCCACCAAAAGCTACTCAATTAAAATCCCAACTTGTACCTAACCTCAACAATAAGCCAATTTCATCAGCATATACTAATAAAGCATTTCAATACATGACCTATGTAATTGAGGTAAGTGATTTTCAACAATTCTCAAGAAAAATGCTTACAATACCAACCATATCACTTATATTATAACTCCCAATAGAGGATTTGAATCATGAGGAAGACCCATCATAGGTAGAAATTATAAACTGGGATCCTCCATTTCTAGTCTAACTATGAAAAAAAATATCAAAATTCCTTTGTTTTAGATAATTAAGGATGTGCCAATCTATACTAATACTATTAAGGAATAATACTTGAAGAATCCAAGACAAAAATATAAAGATCCACAAACTATCTAAGTTATTGGATAGGTTTTTCATATTATTCTTGGAAATATAGTTGTTCAAAATATGCAAACCCTAGTAGCCTAGTGGTAAATGTTCACATTAATGACACCCTTGTATAAAATACTTTATTGACTTTGGTTTCACCATTAATGTAATAAAAAAATAAAAAATGTAAATCTTACAACTTTTTAAACTTTGTTCTACCCCTACTATTATAATTGTTAGATCGATCAACTATAAAACCAAAAGGAATTATAGAGGACTTGTACATTACACTAGATTCCTAGGAATACCCCTCAAATTTTACGGTCTTGCAACCAAAGGCTAACTTAGGAGGATACCCTCTAATATTAGGTCAACCATGGTTGGAAACTACTAATCCATTTATTGGATATAGATTAGGAAATATGATAATATCCAATAGAAACATGACCAAAAATTTGGCCATGTACCCTCTAGCACAACCTTTTTACCAACTTAGAACAAATAGTATGGTAGGACCCTAAAGGCAACTACCAATATTCACTTCAAAAATTGATGACTATTAGAAGAATTAATTTTATAGAAACCTAGGAAAAGAATACTATCTCTCAAATATCATGAAAAATAATTATAGAATGGACCCACAATAGAAACATTATTTGGGGTCTATCTTGATCATTGCATAGTATCCTTCCTACATCACACTCACCAAACTATACATATGATATCCACGTATTCCATCACCTATTCCCTTATATTTTTAGCCTTATTATATCATGTCTAAATGTTTCTTCAATGACACCATTGGAAAATCAAGTAGATATCTCTCCTGGAAAGTCACTTAACATCAACAACAAACTAACCAAGCAACAATGGACTAAACTAATTAGCATGATGCAACCTCACAAAAATTAATTTGCATAGGAGTATCATGATATAAAATTCCTTGGAGCAAACTATACATGCACCATATATACATCAAGGATCATTTCAGATCCATAAGGAAACTACAAGGAAGAATCAATATTGCAATCCAAGATATAGTGAAAATTGAATTAAAGAAACTCTTAAACATTGGATTCATCTATTCAATAGTAGATATTCAATGGGTTTCTCATCTGGTGATAGATACCAAGAAGGGAGGAAAGTGACATGTTTGTGTAGATTATAGAGATCCTAGTGTAGATACAAGGAAGGATCACTCCTTCTTCCTTTTATTTACCAAGTCCTAGACTCTTTGGCAAGACATAAATATTTTTCCTTTATATATGGGTTTAGTGGCTATAACCAAATTAAGGTTGTACCATAAAACTAATACAAAATAGACTTTATGTATTAATGGGGTATCTATACCTATTCATTCCTTCCATTTGGTTTGTGTAATGCTCGTGCCAATTTTCAGAGAGATGTGTTGAGCATATTTTTTATCTCGCTCATGATTGTATGGAAGTATATATGGATGGCCCCATAGCTTATGGTAATTTTAGACATGTAAAAATAATCTAAACAATTATCACACATCCTAAATGATTTTTTCTCATCATTGAAATCATTATCACCTAATATGACTACATTTCACATCAATTACATCAAAAACCCTAATTTCCTCTATTAATTAAATAATATTACATTATTTAATTAATTCACTTTTCATCACTTTTGACTAATTAAATAAATTTAATTTATTTAATAAATTCCTAATCTAACTTTATTCCTTTGGATTAATTAAATAACGTCAATTATTTAATTATGTTGCTAATTTACCCTATTCCCCCAAATCAATTAAATTATTAATACTTAATAGTTTAATTAAATCACTTTGCCCTAAACTTGAATAATTAAATTAATTATTCAAAAACATCATCCAAAAGGTCAAAACAAACAAATACAACTTCGTTTGCAAAATTCAAACATGACTTGCATGTTCAACTCAAAAGTCTTAATTAATTAATTCAATTAATTAATAACCTTCACCCACTTTTATGATTGAGAAAATTATGATCCCCCGATTGCTCACTCTAATTGGTTGACTAATTCATCTATTATTCAATCCCACTGGAGGCTCAACTTGATTTTTTCAATCTCGCTGAAATCTCAATCTATTTCCTCAATTCCACTAAACACTCAAATTGATTTCATCAATCACACCGATTACATAATCAAAATCCACTGATTCTTCCCATCTAATTCCTCTCAATGGTTTTGAAACATTGATCAGAATATTCTACTACATCATCTTGATCATTCATTTCAAAAAACAAAATCTAAATAACAACCTCATTTCTTCTCAAAAATGATTAGAGAATTCACATCTTTTATATAACAAAGTAATGCCAAATTAATCATTGATTTATTGGAAGCTTTTACATACATCTTTGATCAACATCACACAAATTTGAAGCTTTTTCTATGCACAAATGGAGGCTTCGCATTGATACAACAACGACCCACAATCATTTCAAATGCACTTCAACATGGGATGGTAAATTTCTTTATTTTTTAATTCATTATGTTATCTTAGGATTTCATTAGTTGATTTCAATAGTTTAAAAACTTCATTTCATGAGTGATGGGTATGAATCTAAATCCTTGTTTTGAATTAGATATTTTTTAATTTGTTTAACATTGATTATCTAAAATGTTATTGATTTCCCCTTACACATTCTAGCACGCCCAGTGGGACCATGGTCTTTAGCACTAATGTTTCTAAGAGTTGTCATTGAGCAGTTGTGGGTTCTGGAAAATAGATGCACTTTCCAGAAACACACTTGAAAAATATTCACACAAAAGCTACAGAAAACTCACATGGTCACTCTTTCGTTTCTGCCACAGTCACTCATTTTTCAACTACTTTTGCCATTTCTAATGCTTTTACTTTGGAAACGGGGCTACTTTTGAAAATTTCAGCCGCTTATACTTCAAAAATAGAGCCTCTTTTTATTTTCCTAATCGCATTTTCTAAAATAGCATGGTTTCTTTTTATTTAAATTTTTGCTTTTTCTCTATTGTTTTTTAATCCAAAATTTGCAAAGTAGTTTTTCAATTTATGATGTTGACGGGTGCTTGTTTTGGGATGTTTTATGTTTGTTGACTTCGTTTGTGCAGCTCTTGCAAGATATGGTACACTTTACATCAAGAACAACTAACAATTTTTCTGTAGAGAAGGTGAACGGTCCAATTCAAAAAAATTTAAAGCTTTCTAGATTAGAAAAAAATTAATTTGATGCTTAAAAAATGAACCCCACAACTTGCACACTTTCGATTTGGTGTTCTAAAAATAATCTTTCAAAAAGATTTCTAGTTTAGAGAAAATTTTAATTTGGTTCTTAAAAAGAATCTTTCAAAAATATTTCTAGCTTAAAAAATATTTTTTCATTTGGTGCTTTTAAAAAGCTTTCTAGCTTACAAAAAAAGATTTTGATTTGGTGCTTTAAAAAGAATGTTCATTAAGCTTTCTAGTTTAGGACATCTTTCAGTTTGGTGCTATAAAAATGAACCCCACAAACTTACACACTTTCGATTTTGTGTTCTAAAAATAATTTTCAAAAGCTTTCGTAAATTAGAACAACACTTTAATTTTGGTGGTTATAAAATGGAATCCTATTTTTTGACCAATGCTTTCAATATGTTGATGAAATGAACAGTGTTATTTTTTTTACCATATTAAGACAAGGATTGTTAGAAATGCTCAATTTTTGGTGCTTAAAATGGAACAAATATATTATGATTTTCATACTACTATCTTCTTGCTTGAAATCCAAAATACTTCAGTTTGGTGTACATAAAAAAAAATTGCTATCTTGTACACATTTCATTTCCTTTTTTTGGATAGCACCACTTGAGGGTCTTAAAATAATATTGCAATGAAGTGTATGTTGTGTCTTGCATATTTAAAAAATTGAGTGTCTATCCTCTCCCCTCGCGTCTTTTGGAAATCTTGAGTGACAAAAATCATTTTGAGTTACACACTTGTTTTAATTCAAATCATTACCTTTAGAGGGCCTACCTTTTGATACACATCTCACATTGGAGAAATAAAAGGTGTCTCAAAGTGGTATTTCACTCGAGATGCTATATAAATGGTCAAGCCTAAATGCTAAATGAATTGCACAAGTGATTAATTTTCCATCAGTACCATTCATGAAAGGGTATGTACCTTATGTATATTGATTCCTGATTAAGTTGGTTAAAGTCTTAAGTGGCTTTCTAGATTCTAGCAAAGTTTTGGATCCCCTGAGCATTACTAAGAACCAATATAGTAGAAGCCACCTTTTTAGCCAAAAACATTCTTTGAAGTCGTGCATCGAAATTTACTTCTGAGAAGTTACTTACCAAGTCTAAATTATGGCTAAGATTAAAACACTCTCCATTAGTTGCAAGTAAAATCATCCCTTTGGGGCATGAGGTAAGCCCACCTAAAAGAACTTGCCTATCCATAGGGTGTAAATTATTTTCATGAAATTTCTAAATATTCTCGGTTACTTTGGACATAAAACATTTTCTTGAATTAAAATGAACACATCGAAACAAAAACTCAACATGGTTATCAAGCATCAAACCCTTTGGACTTAGTGTGAATACTTTGAAAAGAGACCTATATTTGCACTCCTTAAGGATATCTTAAAACAATATCTCTAAAGGGTTCCAAATATTTAGGCTTACATTTCAAGTCACACCAAGAACAAATTTAACATTGGAAACTATGGCTTTAGCATTTCAACTTTCACAAACTTTGAGCTTTTGTGGAAGGAAACATGCTTAATTTTATAGACATTTAGGGTCAAATAGTTTTGATTTTTTTTTATTACCACTTTCCAAAATTATCAAAAGACAAATCAAATCAAAACAAGACATCAAATCTACAAATGTATCCAAACTATTGCCGACATAGTAACTGGAAAACAAAGTTGCACATAAAACCACTATTGCTCCTGTTTCTGCTACTATCGAAAAAAATAGACCACTTTTTCTCTTTGGTTTTTGATAGTAACTATCAAAAACTTACCTCTTTAGAAAATCAAAACACAGTCAACCTCATAATTTCTACAGTTGATCTTAATTTTGTCACACTTGACATATTTTCTTAGCCATAGTCGACTCAAAATTGGTTGCTTTTTCTCAAAACCACCAGTTTTTCCTGCACTATTTACCAGACAGAAAACTTGAAATAGAGGCCACTTTTGAGAAATTCTACTACAATTCTCCTTCAAATTTGGTTGTAGTCGACCAAAATCTGGCCACTTTTGACATATATTATTGCTACTATTTTGAGACTATTGCTTTTGCCTTACTCCCTGGTAAAAATTAGAAATTGGTCTTAAAATGATTAAATCTTGTGAGAACAAAAATATTTAGAATCCTAAAATACTTCATAATTTACATCAGTCCATCATCCATTTTCAAAAAAAAACACTCCACCCTAATTTTAGGATTCAAAATTTAGAAAAACTTGGATCATTCCTTCACTCAAACTTCTAAGATGTCAACATTTACTTGAACCTCAAGGCTAGTTCAAGTAAATTCTCCACAACATATCCTCTAGAAAAACGAAGTGAAATATCGGTTTAGGTTTTCAACATTTTGAGTTCCAAAAAAAGCATCATTCCCAAAACATCACTCAAACTTTAGGGTCTTTAGTATCACAAAAACCATATCAAAACATCACTCACTTTATGACCATTTGGCATCCAACTACTCCATTTCCACAACCAAATATTATAGCACCTATCATACAACCAAGTCTCATGCAAATTGAAGGTGAACAAACAAACATCATTAGTAGTTTGAGAAGTTTCATATTTGAGAGAAATGAAACACCAACCCAGTGGAGAAATGTAACTAATATCCTAGAAAAAGAGGAACAAAAAGTAGATCGTGTGGCAAGAAGGCCCGTATTACCACCTCATGTGTGGAAATAGATACCATCCTTAAAATAGAAAATCCCAAAATACTCAAAAAAATATAAAAGTACCACCAAAACACTCAAAAAATAGAAAATCCAAAAACAAAGCATCGGTTCATTTCCATAAGTTGGAAATCACCAACTTTCATAAAATCTTGGCACTTATTTTTGACAACCACCAATCTCAACATAGAAAAAAGATGGAAGCAAACAAAATTAGCTCAGTGTGCCCCCAGCAAACATCGCCAATGATGAAAATGACCTGTGGGGATATAAATCATGTGACCCTACAATAGGGTATTGAGCATCAAAACATCCTCAACACGCAACCATAACATCCCCAAAACATGGCAATCTATTACCCAAATCTAGTTCCACTCTATAAAAACATGGGGGAATCCTACACTACAAATTTTAATGTTATATCAACTATGGATTCCCCTAATCAAGGTTTTAGCACATTGTTGATGGTGTTTTTTGCACAACAACAACTCAAACAGAATATGATATCCTATCTCTCTTGAAAGGTAAATCTCTATCAGCAAGCCTCTAGAGATAACCCCAAGGTCTCTAATCTCAGGTCTTGACAATGCAAATAAAACAACTCTGAGATAATGTGAAAATGTTGGTAATCACAAAGGGACCTTACTACAAGCAAATGTTGAACTTGAATTTATTAGATCTAACGATATGTTGATACTTCAAAGCCTAAATTGAACCCAAATAATAAAAGAAATAACAAAAGATAAAGGTTTCAGAGATAATTCTAAGATTAATTCTAACCCTAAGATTAAAAATGTGAAAGATATCCTAAGATTAACAATGCAAGAGATAAGATGCTTGAAATGGACCAATCCCTCAAAATTGATTCATGTTCAACCTAGATAAATCTGCAATCTTACAGAAATAATGCAATCTTCTAAGGTGTTAAAGATTTTAAAATCATGTGTATTCATTCAAGACAGCCCTATTGCAATTGAAAATTACAAAAATTCATAATTGAACTAAGCCCAGTTTAATTTCCAGGCTAACTTTGCAAAGTAGCTAACAATCAACTAACTGCAAAAAGTATGGACTAGAGATTGTTGCATACACTTCAAGCATAAAACCCTAAACATCATCAAATCATCTAACATTAAATAAACTTAAGAAATTTTAAAGATAGAATATCAAGAACCATGATAGATAAAACTCAACACAAGAAAGGCACCAAATCACAATGTATTTGCTTGTATTAAATCACCCAAAGTGGCAACAATTCCAGTCTTTTGTTATAGCACTTGGTTGAAGATAAACTAACTCTAACTCTAATTCTTGCTCTTACAATTTTCGCTAATGTAAAATTCATCCAAATTCTACCCTTACAAATGAGGCATAATGCCAAACTTATAGAGAACCCCCAAAGATATCGGCCCAAATTAGGGTTTACAATGATAAACACCACATAATAGGTCAGCCAAAAGATATTCGAAAATAATATGAAATGTGAAATTTGCACCAATTTCATCCAAGCCGGCCGAGGGCTCCAAAAAACTTGGTCCAATGCATGCAAAGAGGAGTATAAATAATGGGTAAGCACAAATTTTGATATAGCATTGCATTAACTACTTCCCCCTTTGTCCTTGGCATGCTCCATCTTATCATGTACCGCCAATAATACTTTGTCCAATTCAGCAATGAGTGACATAGGAAAAACAATAATTCTCCTCTCAAGAGACTTGATGTCATCTCTTGACTTCTTCACTATATTATCCCAATCCTCCTTATTTTTTTTTTTTTTTTCAAAATCATCACCAAGGTTAGCCCAATATTCCTCTATGTTATCCTTGTGGTTGTACACTCTGCTAGCCTTCTTCTATGCTTCACCAATTATATCAAACCTGGCTCTTTTGGAATGGAAGGAGAGACCAAGAGTGCTCATTTCTTCTTTAGAAGCATGGGTTGAGTGGATAGAAGGGCATACTTCACTAGTGCCTATCCTCAAAGGGAAGTCATTACCAAATCCCGTCTTGTGCTTCTCCCCCTTTATAATTACATCAAAGTCACAAATTTGTCTTGTGACCTCTAGAAGTATAACATGGTTTGTAGGGTACCTTGGGAGTCTGTATGGAGCCCTCTAACAACCATCAATTCTTATCTATGAAAAGGTGGGAAACTGGATAAACCAGGCTCCAAACCTCTTGATTAATTCCTTGGCCCTATCCAAAATTTGAACATGCTCAGCACCCTGCAGTAGCCTACTGATGTACATGGTGAATGCATCATTCACCCTCCTATAGCTTTCGCCACCCAAGTGTAGTTGTGGATATACTTCATAAATTACATCTTTCCCAAACACACCTCTGGTGCTCAGTCCCTTGTATGGGTGAAACCTTGCAAATGCATATACCAAATAGGAGGTCATTGTGAAGGTCTTTGTCTGTAGGACATTACACATCTGCTCATGTATCATTACACTTATAATACCTACCCAATGGTAATCTATACCTTTCTCAATCCATGCAATGACATTGAACATCCAATTCTCAAACACTCCTGCATTTTTCAATCCTACTACTCTACTGAGGAGTGTGATAGCATCATAATATTCCTTCCTGAACTTGAGTCTGACCAGCTTCTTGGGTAGCTTGGATAAGTGGGACTTGGGTTTCTCCAACCAAGAATTGATAACCTATTGGGACTTGACGACGTTCTCCTCACAATGTTTCTTTGCTAAATCCATATTGAAGGCCACAATATGAGACTGATCAGGCATGTCAAAGTTTTGATCTATAGATACAAGGTCAAAATTTGCCACAATTCTTCCTTGAGGACCAACTATCCTTTGTGTACCCTTGTCGTAGTGCCTAGAACATTCAAGCACCAACTCATAACACTAGACCATAGAAGGAAATCCAACCACATGTGCCAACTCGGACTCCAATGTCCATCTGGCTAACAAAGGGAGGTTTTTTGTTGCCATCCCTGCCTTGAATTCTTCATAATCCCACATTCCAACATTCGTATCAGTGATCCCTAACCAGATGGAAGTCATCTTTCTTTTTGGGATTCTACTCTTTATGTCCATTTTAACTCTCTCTGCCTCAAAGATAGTTGAACCTTCAACTTTTGGATCCATCACCTTTCCCTTGCTCTACCCAGCAATAGCCTAACCTGGTTCTACCTACATACAATAAAGACACCAAAATAAGATCCATCATAAAATAAATTTCAGCTAAATCCATCACAAATGATAAACTCATTCCTCAATACAAGATCCATGATAAGAAAAATGCTCAAAACCCACATAAAATTAATCATCTCAAAGTTTGGGTTTTTTAGCCCCCTCGCAGAATCCAGGCTAGAGAGGGATTCTGAGAAAATTCAGACTAGGTGGAATCTAGGGAAATGAGCATACAAGCATCCAGTCCATCATTTGATCAATCATTTTAACCAAGAAATCACATGATACGCTTTAGAACAAGTTAAATCAATCGTCAAATGCATAATCACCAAGCAAACCTTCATGCAATCTCTTGATTCTTCATTTTTAGCAAGACCTCGGGAAAATCCACCTCAGACGGAAATCCCTAAGAATGGCAACAATTTAAGAATTCCGAGAAAATGATGGAGTCAAGAACATTTAGGAAAATCCCCAGGGCGCAGATTCCAGCGAAGTCAATGCAATTCTCACCATTTAAGCCCAATTTCAGGAAAATGATGGAGCAACGGACAAACCAGGGAAATCTAAAGGTAGCAAAAATCTGCGAGGCAAGCAGAAATCCAGATCAATGCACATTTTGGAAAAACAAAGAGAAAACAGGAAATTGGGGAATTCCAGCAGATAAGGAATTCTGCGAAGACTCTGAAAACCCAAATACCTATGCTTTCTCTCGACCTCACTCAAATTGATCAAACGATCACAAATTTGAGGATTTGGAGCTTGAAACCAGCTCAATCCAGACCTCCTATAGATCGTCCTTGAATTTGAAACCCACCTCACAGTAAACCAAGAGGGATTGGTTATGCCCTAGTACAAAACCCTAAACTTCCACCATGGGTGCACAAAATAAACTTGGGCTCAACTTGCTTGCTCCCAAGGGTTTACAGAAGGTTTGTTGTGGCCTATACAGGCAAGCTACCCCAGGGTAAATTCAAAAGTCAAGCTCAGAACACTCACCTAGGAATGGCACTCGAACAAAATGGGAAATCCCCCCAACTTCCAAATACATAACCTTAAAACTGGTAGGAACTCAAACCCCAAGAAAACCCAAAACTCCAAAGAAGCATGCACATTGAACAAGAAAAAGCACAGCAACGTGAACAGCATGAAAGTGCCCCAAATGAAAACCAGAAACCCAAGCATCAATCGCAAAACCCTGCCATACCAACATTCTGACTAATAGCATGTACGCACAAATCATAAAGTAATTCATTTCAATCATAAAAGAGAGAAAGCATCATGTACATACCATGAGGACAGAGAAATTCAAACAAAGGAAACTGGCAAGAAACCTCAAAATCCAAGAAGAATGTAAATGGTGTTCAAAAAATCCAACTACAACAATTGAACCCAATCCCAAACGCACAATCCAGCAACAACACTCAGGATCAAGCACTCCAAACCAATAGGAAGCAAATAATGAAACTCAAAAGGCATAAAACTTCCCAAAGTTGATTTAACACCTCCGTAGAAGTCATACAATCGAGCATTAATGCAATCGATAACATAGGTCAAACCAAACCCGGGAACTTGACAAAGCAACGGACCCTCGAAGAAATCTGGTCACAACGAAATTCCGCGGAAGACCAAAATCTCTAGATTTTCAATGAAAATCATTTTTCATCAAGTTTCGAAAGGAAACCAAGAAATTCTGCGAGGAGTGGATTTTCTCGAAAAATAGTGAAAAACCCGAAATGAGCACAAAACTTAAGGTTTTCAATATAAAACAAAAAGGGGGCCCAAATGCAAGCAAGATAAACATCCAAGAACATGCCCAAGCGAGCAAATCCTCAAAATCGAAGGGCCAAGACACCAAAAGCAAAAATCAAAAGAGCAAAAAAGAGGGTCCCTACTTTCAATGGGGCATTTGTGCAAAAAATTCACAACACACATCTTGTCACATGGAAATTTTCAATCAAAATCTAACTTATCAAGATTCAAAAAAACAACAAGTAGTGTTTTAGTAACACCAAGATCAAATTGCCCTAAATTCACTTGAGAAAATAATTGACACACTTTATCAAAAATACTTTGGACACCATCCAAAGGGTGAGTCACAATATCAACAACATCATGACACTCATCAAAACATTGATTCATATCAGCAACAAAGTATATTTCCACAATATCAAGTGAATCAACAATATCGATGGTCACAAAATCAAAATCAGATCATCCAGCATCAAGATCAAATCTATCAACAATATCAACCCCCAAATTAGCAATATCCACATCAAAATTATCAAGTACAAAATCATCAATCTTAATACCAACAATAAATTCCATCTCAAATACAAAAATCATCTCCACCACAACAAGCCTCACAACCCAACCACATTTCTAAACATAAATACACTCCTTTAGGGGAGATAATTGAGAGGTTGTTAAACAAATTATTTAATGCTAAACTTATCACACTTCCAAAACTGTCATGAAGTTGTGAACCTACCATCAAATTCCCATGGTATGATGACAATACCTATTTTAAATACCATGGATTAAAAGTTCATGATGCATTAGAATGTGTTACACTCAAAATACTCATCCAAGACCTTATTGATCAAGGAGAAATAGCTATTGAAGACAATGATCAAGATCTATCTATCACTGATCACATTGACAATGTCTCTACATCATCCAATGAGCAAGAGGACATACGTCAAAAATTTAATCCCAAGCATGATCAAAATCAATCACCAAAGTCTAGCAATGATCCATCCCAAGATATATTGACATCATCCAACCTCATGATAGTATATATTTATGATCAATAGACTCTTAATCCAACACATATACCCAATGTAGAAAATCTAAGCCAAGAGTTATCACCCATATGTCCACATTTTGAGGAAATCCAAGGATCCTTTATAGGAAATCCCTTCTTTCAAATCGATTTGTGTCAAGAGCATGAACCAAAGCATATCAAAGATAATACCACATGAATTCAAGATCAAGAAACCCTACCATCAAAATATTATAAGGAATTGGTGGATATCTTCCAAGACATCCATTTTTTTCCAAAAAAGGAACAAATCCATATACCAATCACACATATATCTACCCATGAGATGCTTACTCCTAATAGTCATGTAGATGATCTTCATCCAAAACAATATTCTAATAATCTTGGTATCATTACCAAGGAACAAGGGTAACCTACTCTTAACATCTTTACACATGATGAAAGAATAGAAAGATCTATAGACATATCATAAATTGATCAAGAAGAAGCATTAAAATCAGAAACATCCTCCAGGTAGATTGAAGACATTGAGTATGAAAATATTGAGTGTGGTATCTTAAAATCAGCAAAGATAATTAACAATCTTGAGAAACAAAGCATTGGGTATACAACAGTTAAAGAAGCACTTATATTTTTTGAAGGTCCATTAAAATCTAATCTCTCACAAAACCAAGCCAAAGATATCAATCAAGAAGTTATCCCACATATGGAGGATCTGACCAATGAAGAAGCTATCAACTTTGAAGATCCACAAAAGAGTAGAGAATGATTACCACCTTGTTTCCAAGGTAAATCATATCCTACTCCAAATAAATAATTTCAACATATGCATTATCAAGGCTGGGGATTAGGAAAACATAAATAGGGTATCTTGGAACTAATGTAGATTATTAAAAATCTTAAGCATCAAGGTCTTGGTTATTCAGCAATTCAAGAATCTATACATATCAGTGATACCTCTATAATATTGTGGGCAACTTTATCTAATGCAAACATCAACATAGAGAGCACAAAAATTCATTATGATGAAACTGCTACCAATTCTACAACTAGTTGTACCCTGAATCATCATCCACACATATTTCAATTCTATCATTGGGACCAACAACAAGAGAAAAATATATATCAAAGAAAGGAACAATTAATTGAAGAAAAAGAATCAACAAAAAAAATGGACAAGAAAAATTCAAATGGATACAAAATAAAAAGCAAGAAAATCATCCCTATCAAACTCCATTAGTCAAAGAAACTATGGGAAAAAATCAAAAAGGGAAGTTCATCCATCATAAATGTCTAGCAATGAAAAATAAGGCATCAAGAGAGACCTACAAGGTATATCAAGATGTTGGTCCTAATAAAATCTCCATATCCAGCCATCATTGCTCATCATCCCAAGTTTGGAAAATAAAAGGTTCCAAACTGTCAACCAATCCATCTAAATCTCATATCCCTCAACGCATTTCATCATCCATGATATCCAAATATCACATTGACCATGTGATGGTAGTAACTCTTTATCATAAGGATTCTAAGGGCACTCTATCACAATGTTCCAATCTAGGCAAGGAACTCATATATCAATAATGAAGCCAAGAATTATCAGGGGTTACATTCAATCACTTGTATCCTAGAAAAACAACTCCTCCAAGCAGGATATCGTTGGCATGTCATGGTAGTAACAACACCCATATTAGCATCAACATTATCTACATAAGCACCACCAGGTGGTTCAACATGAGCAAAACAATTGTCACCTTGATGAAAACTTGGTAAACAAGCATCTTGTGTGACATCAAAAAAATTAAGAAAATAGTCAAGAGAAAAATCATCCTCCAGTGAAAATCACTATGGTGGCACTTTGGACAAGTACCATGATGAAAGTTACCTGGAAAATAGGTTTCATGTGTAGAACTAAGCTTCTACGTCCACCATTTCAAGTAGAAGAATCTCAACTTATCCATAATAAATCCAATCCATTTTATCCAAATCTAACTTATTTTGATCTTGAAAAATGTTTGGTGTACACTTTACACTTGCTTATGAAAAACATCTTGACATGGGTCACTATCACTTATCCTATCCTATCCAACATTATCTAAGCCATGAGGCATTATCCAAAGGGTCATACTCTCTCCAGGCATGTTATCTTATTACAAAATAATCCATCATCTACATTGTTAGACACTGGGGGAAAGTACTTGCATCTTGCTTTAGAATAAATCTTGATCCATGTCTTCAAGCTTACAGTGTGATCTAGGCATTGTCCCAACAACAAGGTATACCACCAACACATTACCAGGGTAACCTTCAAAATAGCTCATCCCAAAAACAAGGTATACCACCAAAGCACTACCAGGGTAACCTTCAAAATAGTTCATCCCAACAACAAGGTGTACCACCAATGCACTACCAGGGTAACCTTCAAAGAATTTTGCATCCCCTAATGAGGCTAATCCTATCTCAAGTTGGGGATAGCTTCCCAAAAAATGGTAACGGATTGGATCTTATACGTCCCATCAAGGTCAAAAACTATCAAAATCAAAAACATCCAGAAACCAAACAAAAATCAAAACAAAGTAAAAATAATCAAAAATCCCAAAAACATGTTATTCTTTGAGTCAACACTAGTTGAACTATGTGGTCTATAGGTGTATAAAATAGGCAAGGCTTACTATCCCCTAAGGCCTTAGGTCAGTCCCCTTAGGTGTTTATCATGCTTTCTTTCAACTTAGTCAAAAAATTCAAAATCCAAAAATATTCACAAAATAGAAAATTCAAAAACATGTTCTTATCAAACCAAGCAAATTACGAGCCTCTACATGTACAACATAGGCAATGATTATCTTTGATTAGCCCCCAAGGCCCTAGGTTAGTCCCTTGAAAACAACAAAATAGCATCATTTAAACTCAGAAAATAAAAAATTTCCTACTTCCATCATCACCAACCACAATAAAAAAATTTGTCCACAATAAACAAATCATCACAATCACCCTTTGACAACGCAAACATCAAAAAAAAAAAAAACATCAAAATCAAAAATTCCAAAGAGATGATCAAAATAATAAGACAACTATCAAGTGAAACAATGCCAAAGTGTTACCTACTTATCTATTGATTATTCACCAACAACATCCTAAGATATGTCCTAATGGATAAAACATTCCTACAGTAGACATCATCAACACCGGATAATAGTTTGAAACCTCAAAAATAGATATGGCAATTGATATTGTAACATTTTTTATCTTTTTATAGTCTTATCTTTTTGATTTATCATAATACCACATTCCCAGGATCTCTTGAGGATGTCCAAAAGGATTTAGAGAAGAAGGAATGGTAGTAGTAACAGTTGAGTTTTGTTAGTTTTGTTTGTAAGATATTTTTGTGATACTACCATGGTGAATACTTTCTTTTTTGGTGTATGGAATTTGTTTTGAGAGAATTCGTGTAGTGGTTGCATGATAGGTATTTCATACCTCTTTGTGTAACTAGTCTAAAAAAATTTAAACACAACTCAACCATATATTCTAACAAATTTTTTGTATGTCAAGTCAAAGTTCGCACAATGGATACAAAGCCACATTGATTATTAATACCCTAGTGCATCATATCTTTTTGCTACATCAAAAAGGATTGTTAAAGATACGAAGCCTCTATGCAAAGAAAAATCAGCTCATCGGTAACTAACAAACATCAAATTTCTATCCATCATCCAACATTTCTTTTAACTAACAACTCCATCTTGCATCACAATATCATTAGTACCACATCCATCCTGTATCCACAATTTCGTCAATACATATCATGATCATAGTAAAGCAATAAAAACATCATGCATCGCATGTATAAGATATCAATATCCATTATATACATAATAAAACATCATATATCATATCGATATATAGATCATCCATCCATCCACGTCATATGCATACATTAGAAAAGAACAAAACATGTATAAGCATACATCGTCATCCATAATCATCACATAAACATAATGGAGTTGAATCAAAACATGTATATCTCATATATATTATCATCAAAAATGAGAATGTCAAGTACATCATCAAATAACATGTGTGATATCATAATACATATATACGAGGCCTCAACTGGGCTGATGAATGTATATACAAAATCATGTCTAAAATATAAGTCTCTAAAATAAGAAACAACATAAAGATCAAGTACAAGCACTCCTATTGCCCAACCGAAGGTGGAGATCTAATGGTCATGGCTCCAGTGTAGAGAGGATTGTGGCATAACTAGCAACTGATTTGGTTGCCTCACTGACTGATCATTGGAATCAGCCACAATGGTACATGTACTAGGCTCACCGAACTTGGGATGTCTACGTGCTCTAGGGATGGAAACCTCACAAATTTTTTGATAATAAGTTGCCTCCTTCATATACTAGTTCTACTCTGCTCTCAAAGTATCACGCTCTGACCTGAGGGTATCCCTCTCAACTGTAATGACTTATAATTATGCCTCGACAACATGGCATCACCCGCTCTCAGTGTCCTGCTCTATCCTAAAGTCATCACTCTCATGCCTCGCAATGTCTCTCTCCATAATCAAAGTAACAACCTAAGCTTTCACAATCTATCATCGCACTACCTCTGCATCTCTAGCAGTTGTCAATTGTACTATATATGTTGCCACTACTGCATCACTAGGTGGTGGAGGAGGACCTAGAACCTTTTCCTAGTCTTGTTGTATGGGATCATCATGTCCATCTTGCTATCTGCCATGTTAGGCTCTATCAAACTGCTCCATAGCGATCCTAACTCACTTTCTCTCCCCACAACAATCTGTGATACTTGCTCTAAACACTGCAGGCACAGTGCCAACAAGATATGTAAACCAAAGTGGAATCTGTTGAGCCCACCAATAATCATAATCTAGGGTAGTCCTAGGATCTGTGTCCAATTGGCCACCCCCATTTGAATGGGATAAGTTCTCAGAACTTTTCCATAGTTGCATCATGAAGTTCCTACAATCCCCACACCTAGACCTCTTAGGTGGTCCTACCAAAACAAGCTTGGTAGTCATCATAAAAATTAATCTCTCTCGCCAAAATGGCAAAGCACTCAATCAGGTAAATATCACTCAAGCAAAGAATGAACACAGCAAATCAGCCACCATTTTTATCTACAAAATGGGAGCTACTCCTGGTCATCATGTCAGGCATCACAATCCAACCACAGTCTCCAAACAAAACCAGGCATGTCATTTATCCTGCAATTCCAATAAGGTAGTTGCCCGGTCCAAGTATAATGAAGCAAATCACCATATATGTACAAATAAGGATCCTCTAGATCCCAATCCTAAATTCCATCGGGCCTAGTAATGGGGATTACTCCCATTCCCATACGTGAAGTAATATCATAACAACAGAAATAGAATTATCTCCTTGATAGGAAACCTTGTGCATGTCTCAGTAAAGATGTGCAAGGAGACACGGGCCCCATGCATATTTGGTACCATGCTCTAACATTTTCTTGATGCATACACCCCAATAGATGGGAAACCATCTACCTCACCGATTAGGAATGACGAGCCTCAAAACCAAAGCACATAAACCAATGAAACATAATCTGTAATACCCACGAATGGAGACAGGTCTATCTCTTACTCATGAACCCAAAGACGTTTGACACCAAGGACTTGACACATAGCATGTGTACACTATCATACAAAATAAGTGACTAGTTCTCCATGAATTGGTACACAGAGGATCCTCCATACATCCTCTAAGGTGATGGTGGCCTTGCCAATAGGTAAGTGAAAGGATGATGTCTCAGAATTTCATCGCTCCACAAGGATGGTCATCATATCTCGCTGGCATTTGATCATGGGCATGTAGAAAATATGACATAATCCCATAGCATCTAGAACATCTTGCTCCAGCTCGCAGAACCTAGAAATAAAATCAAAAAACTCATGTGGTTGTCACTCCCTCAAATACAAAGGTTTGAGAACCACCTGCAACCCTTCAACCCACGATGTTAACAATTTTCTACAAAAACACGAAACGAACCTATGATTGTAAACAAACTGGCTCAAACTTCCAAAAATATCAAAAGAAATGACTTTGTTGACAAAAGAGGTAGAACCAGCCAAAAGCAGTCACTATTTTGTTGAGAGTGGTAGATAAATTCAAAATTGAATATATTTTTCAAAAGTGAACAATTTTGACAAAGGCGGCCATTTTGAAACAAAAAATTCAAAAGAAAAACTTTCAAGAAAATGCAAAAACAAAGGCAAACATTTAGGTCAAAAGCGAATATTTGTATCAAATGTGACAAAGAAACTCAAAAGCAGCATAGATATAAACATTAATAGTAGTCATTTCGATGCAAAAGCGTGAAATTCACAAAACTACTACTTACACCTAAAATATTTTCATGCATTAATTACAAAAAATTGACAAGATGAAAATAGAAAAGGAAAGGACCTACATACTAGGGCATCGATGCCTACAAGTTGCCCAAACTCATGAAGTGCATCCACACGATGTGAGGCTCCTCGAATCCTCACTATAGCTACTCAACAATTGAAAAATCATGAAATCCATAGGCAAGAAATTACTATAGGCTCAAAATGCAAATGAGGAAATTAAACCCTAATTACCTATTTTAACCCCCCAAACCCTAATTTTTTTACCTAGGAAACCTTGCCAAGTTGAAATTAGGAGCTCCTAGGAACATCTAAACTACCAATGAGCATCTTATAAGCTTAATTTTTCATCCTTTATGCATCTGAATTGAAATAAACATTGTCGTGAGCCTAACCCCAAAATTGACCATTTTGGCCAACCTCTTAAGGGGGCAACCCAAAGTCCTACCATCTTTTTGCTGACCGCCAAAGCATAGTGGGGCATATAAAAAAATTTAAATCCTTATATGAACATTGAATTATTTGAAACAAATCAACCAATACTTTGTCTCAAATAAGGGAAAAATGTAGACATGTAAAAATGACCTAAATACATATTGCACATCCTAAATGATATTTTATCATCATCAGCATCATTATAACCTAATATGACTGCATTTCACATCAATTACATAAAAAAAAACCTAATTGTAGACATGTAAAATTAACCTAACACCTATCACACACTTTAAACAACATTTTCACATCAGCATCATTATCATCAAACACCCCTACATTTCGCATCAAAAACCCTAATTTCCCCTATTAATTCAATAATACTATATTATTTAATTAATTCAAGTTTTCACCATTTTCAATGAAAATTTCATTTATTTAACAAAGTCCTAAAACCCTATTTCAATTATTAATTGAATAATACAACATTATTTAATGAATTCACGTTTCGTCAATTTCCACCAATTAAATAAATTATATTTATATAATAAAGTCCTAATCTCACTTTATTTCATCCTGATTAGTTAAATAACACCAATTATTGTATTTTTTGATTAAAAAGCATAGGAGCTTGTATATATTATATTATATAATAAAAGACTACATCTATGTCTGTAGTATTTAGGAAAATATTGCCCGATAAATTTACATCTTATCTGTATTCTTAATAATATATCTTTAACTGGTTGCAGATAAAATAAAATATCAAAAACAATTAAAAGTTCAACATTCATAGCCATAAAATATGATTAAATATACAAAAACCAACCTTCAAACGAGCATCTTCGAGCATCTACAAACACCATTACTACTTAACAAAATATCTGAAATCATCCTTTCTGCAAAGAAAATCAGCCTTAACAAAAACTAAAATTGAAAAGTTGAACTACTATTCTTCCATACACTCACCATGCACCAAATTTTCATCTTGAGCTTCTGGGACCTCTTGCAGCTGCATATCTCGAGCAAATAAGTTGAAACTGATTAATGGCTCCTTCTTTGTCTACATAGCTTAATTGATGTGTGCTCATGCTATGAAACCCTGATGCCCACCAATGGAAGTCTCAGAAGCATTTTCCCTGGCATTAACTCCACATTTTTGTCAACTCGAGCAGGCGGAAAAGCTCCTTCTTCCAAATTAGTTAATTATGTTGCTAAATCACTTTATTCCCCTAAGTCAATTGAATTATTAAATCATAATAATTTAATTAACTCACTTTCCCTCCAAATTTGAATAACTTGAATAAAATATTCAAAACATTATCAAAAATTGAATCAAATTAATGCAACTTTGTTTGCAAAATTCAAACTTGATTTACACATTCAACTCCTAAAATGAATTAATTAATTAAATCATTCTCGACCAATTTAATTAATTAATAATCCTAAACCACTTTCCTAATTGAGTAAATTACTATCCCCTAATTTCTCAATCCATTCTTGATTGATCAATCTAAATCTTGACTGATCAATCTAAAGCCAGATTGATCAATCTATTTCTCAATCCCATTGATCATTCAATCTATTTCTTCAATCACACAAATTGTGCAATCTACTTTGCACAATCTATTCACGTCTATTTCCTCAACATCTTTCAACTATCAATCTAGATATTTTACAACACGATCCTAATCATCCATTTTAAATTACATTTTCTATATAAAAAACCTTTGTCCTTACAAAAATAGGATCAAAGAGTCAACATCATTTGCACAAAAAATTATTGTCAACATTCCTAACCACCATTGATAGAGCTTCAACATTTCTTTGATCAACCAACACGTGACACATCATTCATCAAGCTTTTGATCATGAACAATGGAGGATTCATAGTGATACGAGCAACCACATCCTCGCAAATATACTATGATACAAGATGGGTAACAGTTTTATTATTGAATTCAATTTTTTATGTATTTCATTTTCATGCTCTTGAATTCATTATTCTAAACTATTCATTTTGTAAGTGTAGGAATAGATCTTAGATTAATGTTCTTGATTGTAGAGTAGATTATATTTCAATTATGTTTTATCTATATTTAGGTCTATGATTTCCCCCTCACACATTTTGGCACACCCAATGGGACCATGGTCCTAAATACTAACATTTCTATGAGTTTAAATTCAAGTTGTGGGTTTTCAGAGCACTTTTGAAAAAAATTCATGAACTATTCCAAAAAAAATTACAATTTCCTATCAAATAATCTACGTAGTTGTCTCTGAAATCTGTGCTCTTGACCATGGTTTATGTGCACTTGATATTTTTCAACGCATTTGACTATTGACAAAAGGTGCACTTGCCAGTTTTTAGCACTTTTTTCTCTCTAACAAAGGGTGCACTTGCTGATTTTTTCAGCGTGTTTGATTTGTCAAACCTGTGTCCGTGATCTACAAATTGAAAAAAAAATCACTAACGAATGCCTCATTTTGGATGTGTGCCAATTATTAATGTTTGTGTATGTAGGATCGAGAAGCCACTAACACGTTTTCTATAGGGAAGATGAAGGATCAAAGGATTTTAGATTTTTTATGCTTATTAAGTTAGGAATTTTTCAATTTCAATGCTTAAAATGAACCCTACAACAACACATTTGGTTTAATTTCTTTAAAAATAATCATTTCCAAACTTTTCTTAAGTTAGGAATCTTTCATTTCAGTGCTTAAAATGAACCCTACAACAACACACCTTGTTTTTGTTCTCTAAAAAGAATCATTTCCAAAGCTTTCTTAAAGTTAGGAATCCTTCAATTTCAGTGCTTAAAATGAACCCTACAAACAAAACATTTTGATTAAGTTTTCTAAAATGAACTCTTTCAAAGTTTTTATAGTTAGAGGAATTTTCATTTGGTGCATAAAAAGAATAAACAAAGTCATTTGGTGCTCTAAAAGATTTTTAAACCTTTCGAGTAAAAAATTTGGAGTGTTAATTTATTTTTTGTTGACCAAAACAGTTTATTTTTGTTGATGCACGCTCGAACTCACTTTGTTGGCCAATTAATAATAGAACCAATTTAGAATCACTCAAATTTGGGCTTTAAAATCGACAAATCATTATTCTTGTCTTGCACCTTTGCTATAATATTGACCGATGTCTAGAACACTTCCATTGGATGTAATTAAAAATAATCATTGATATCTTATTCATATATTTTTGGGGATAGCACCAATTGAGGTGCTTAAAAAGAATCAAACTACTATGAATTATATGTCATACATTGAGTGTTCGGCAAGCTAGATGGTTGTCTTCTCCCCTTGCACCTTTTGGTGATCTTGGGTGAGCAAAAATATCTTGAGCTTTGAACTTTTATTTTCAAGGCATACCTTTTAAAGGGCTTGCCTATTAAGACACATCATGTGTCAGAGAAATCATAGGTGACCCAAGAAGTACTCTCATTTTAGACCGCTATATAAATAAATTATAGGTGTGAGGAAAGTTCATCATCTCGTCAGGTGTTGCTATCCAATATACTAACATCAGTCTCCTCTAGTATCCATGTGATACATAAAAACTCACAAGGGCTGGGAGACCTCTTAATTGAGAAAAATGTCGCATGTATAGGGATCCAAAAATAATATCTCCAAAACATTACTAAGAACCAAATTATTTTAGAAGCTGTCCCTTTATCCAAAAACATTTTTTGAAAGTGGTGCATTAGAATTTACATCTAAGAAGTAAGTTACTTGCCAAGTAGGACTATAGGCCCATGCCATAAGTTTCATGTAAAATCGTCTCTTCGGAGCATGAGGTAGACCTACCTAAAAGAATGGTTTCTATCCCTAGGGTTGTAAATATTTGTTCATGTTAAGCTTGCAAAAAACATTTAGAACAAACTTGACATCAAACTTCATGCTTGATCAAAAAATAACACATCCAAACAAACACTCAACATGATGGTTGAATCAGATTCCCTTTGACTTAGTGTATGCTTTTAAGATAAGCCCTATATTTGCACTCCTTAAGGATTTCCTTAAAGGTTTATGAATATTTAGGCTTCAATTTCAGGCTACACTCACTAGTACAGAAAAACCAATATAAGACTAAAAAAACTACTAAAAACTGCTTATAAATGACTAAACTTGGTCACGTGACCATTAGTAGTTTATTGCCAGTCATTTATAACGTGACCAAATTTATGAGTAAACAAATTTTAGTCATTTTATTGGTTGTTTTGATTGATCGATTTGGTAGTATATTTAGTCGTTAATTTCGTCATTGATTTAGTCACATATTTAGTCATATTATTTACTGAGCTTGGTCACGTGACCATTAGTAGTTTATTTTCAGTCATTTATTTAGTCATTTGATCAATTTGGTCATATACTTAGTCATATTTATTCACTAATTTATGTATTAAACAAATTTCTATCAACTAGTAGTATATTTAGTCATTTGATCAATTTGGTCAATATTTATTCATATTTATTCATTGATTTTTGTATTCACTGATTTTTGTCAACTGGTAGTATACTTAGTCATATATTTTTAGTCATATTTATTCACTGATTTTTGTCAACTAGTAGTATATTTAGTCATATATTTTTAGCCATATTTGAGGATTTAAACATAAAACACAAAAATACACATCATGAATCATCAATTGCACACAATAAGACAACCATTGAGAAGGAAAAATTGGTGAACTTTATTAATAAAAGAATGGTTTTATAGTTACAGCTTAGAAATAGAGTATTACAATTTTATTTTCAGTCACAAGACTGAAATTCTAAGTTACAATATTAAATAGAAATGACTGCAAGAAAGAAACTTCTCCAAAAAACTACTACAATGATGCAAACACATGCTTGGATCCCTTTAATGATGTGGAATAGAAGAAAAAAGAATCATTTATCTGCCACCATAGTGAATCCATTCTTTTGTCCTCCTCAATTCTAGGTGCATTCACATTGCCATCAACATGACTTAATCTTGTCTCCTTGATGAAACATAAGTTTTCCAATAAGTAGTGAGTTGTTTCTAATTCTTGCAATTTTATATAATCTCTTGTCAAAAAATTTAACTAAATCAATACCTATAAATTTGATTGTAGCAATGCCATATGTCAAAGCCACTTCTTCCTCAGTTGTTGCCAAATTCAAAGAGCCAACGAGTTCACCACAACTATTAGGTGGTTTACTTAATGGATAAATATTTTTTATAAGTGAAATATATAGTAGATTTGTTCATGTTCGGTGCACTCACTGTATGTTCCCAGATATACATCTTTGTTTCCATTAACTCTTCCAATTCTAGCTTGCCACTTTCCTTTTTGATGGTGTATGTGATATGTTATAGATTTTACCATTAGAGTACAAATTTTCCTAAAAAAATTATTGAATAGCCATTTCTATAGTTAGATCAAGATCTCAAAATTCTAAATAAAGTTATCAATTTAAATGCATACCTTGCTACTCCACAGTACATTGGTGTGCCTCTAGTAAAGCCACTACTCCTCCTATATCAATAGAATATTATACGTTAGCACCATACATGAAAGTAATCCAATACAATATCTTACTCAAACTAAATCTAAAATTTTGTCATAGACCTGTTAGAAACCAAGATCAGACATGCAAACCAGAAAAAGCCTTCCACAAGAGAAAAACAATAAAAAGAAGAGCTTTGCATGAAGATGTGCAAATTGATATTTTTCAGAATTGAGAAATTACAAGAGATGAATCTCTTTATAAAAGCAATGTATGCATAGCCCTAATGTTGACCTAAAAATAGCTCAACTAAATAAATCTTACTTATTAATTAAGTAAACTAATTATTACCTAGGAAAACTTAATAAAGTGTAATTAAATAATTAATTACACCAACAAGACCTTATGGTGATCCTACTATGTATGAATTTTTTTATGGTTCATTTGAATATGAATAAATTCAAGCTAGGTAAACTCTTCATATATTTAAAATTTTAAGATTTTTATACCAGTGTACCCTTTCTTATTCTAATAGAAATGCATATATATACTGTCAATTCCATAAACAAAAGCTCCATTGCCATAATTTTAATCTAAAAGACTTAAATGGAAAGAATTTTGATACCTTTTGAGATAATTAATAGAGTCTACGGTGGTCATTTGTTTCATGACTTCAATCTCTTCTTTGTATTCAATTGTCTACATAAAACATGTCATTTTAATAGTATTATGCAAAGGTATATGTGTGTGTAATCTAGAATAATAAATAGTGTTATATGTAATACCCAATGTAAAATTCTTATAGGAAAAATTGTTGTGCTTTTGTCACCCAATACTTGAGAGCAGCCTTATCATAAGCTCTTTTTTCTTTCAATTTAGTGTCATAGCCACCTACAAGTACATCAACCCTAAGTCAAAACTTCAATCCAATCTAGTTCAGCTGGCAGCTAAATGTAAAATCGCAGAGACTAGAGTATCAAATCAGTATTCAAATGCAATTCTTAACAACTTCAATATATCTACAAAATGGTAATGCTCACCCAAATATTCTATTGAATATTTCAATGGATTTCCATATTTTGACAGATGACAAGGTCACACACACAAAAATTAGCATTAGTAGCTAGGTAAAGACATGTTATATCTATAAACAGCAAAGAAAATGAACTACTCCAAAAAAAAGTGATGAAAAATGCTAAAAAATACTCTAAATACAAACATTAGGGTTCCATAGTCTATTATAACTATAATTAGGGTTCTAAAGTGTAGTATAATTATATTTCTAATTTTTTGATAAAACTACATAATAATTTTTATGATCAACACTTCAAGTTAAACTTAGAATAGTGAATCATGGCCAATCTTTCTTATGGTAATCTAAATCCTTTTAACATACCTTGTCCTCCCTTTCATTTGTGACCTCCTCTAATGAATTTTTTGTCCCACAAATTGGATTCATATCTCCCTATTCATTTGTGTTTACAAGACAAAAGGTCCAAGAGTTGTAGCCAACTATAATGCATTGGATGTTATTAGTATGTTATAGATATTGAATCATGAACTAGATTGTCTGATACCTTATGACTGAAGATCTTGTATCAACGGGGAGATGTGGATCTTGTTGCCACTAATTTTCCCAAAGAAAGCCATATGCTAATATTTGACTTCTAAAAAATACTTAGATATTTAATTTCTTGTTTCATGTGCCTCCAAATAGGTGAACCAGATCCTTGAATTTGATTAACATAAATTTATTTAGCAGGAAAAAGAGACAAATTCTATATGATTTTGCTTTGGAATTCATCCCAATGATGAGATGGATCGTTATCAGCATTAGGATGAATTATAAAGAAAAATCATATAGAATTAGTCTCTTTTGCCTGCTAAATAAATCTATGATAATCACATTCAAGGATCTAGTGCACCTATTTGGAGGCACATGAAAAAATAAATAAAATATGTAATAAAATGCAATCAATGGGTGTACAGCCCACCTCCTCAACCTTTGAAATCATCCTTCCTACCTATGTGTTAATTGGAGCTTTGGATGAGGAAGTTCTTTCAAAGCCAACAAAAACGAGACCAATATATAAATGATTAAAACAAAAGAATACAATCAAAATAATAAAAGAAATAAGTAAAATCTTACTGCACAATATCCATCTTTGTAGATTCTATTGCATCATTAACCACTTAACTTTCAATAACTCATTGTGAACCCCTAAACCTGCAAATGCACAAAGATGACAAACATTGTTAGTGTTAGATCAAAATGCATAAAGAGTGAGAGATTCCCCACAAAATCCATCTATTAAAGCTAAAATTAGGAACAAAGATGAAGAACACTATACAAAAGATAAACTTAAATCCTAATAAAAGCTAATAGAATGATGATCCCATGGGGGAATTGGTGCCAATGGAATGTTGCAATTGGCCCTTTCCCAATTCCTTAAGTAGCAATGGTGTGTAAATGAGGAATAGTCAAATCTCCAAAGAGATTTGAGCATAACCTTGTTGCAAGTCTTGAAAGATGATTGATGGTTGAGTGCAATGGGAAAAATTAGCTCTCAATGTCAAGAGAGTAACTTTGCATATGAATTGTGGATGAAGATTGAGGAGTAGAGTCTCCAATTTATAGATTCCAATCTTGAAAGAGATAATGAAAATAAGCAATGTGGGACAAAAGATAACTCAATGGCATTGTTCCACTTGTCCACATGTGATTGGAGGAGGAATGAACACATTTTGGCCAATGTGCATGATAAATGCATAAATTTGAATTTGAAATATTGAGTTGACTTGTTGAAGGGGGAAGAGAAGTGAAGTAAATGTCACTTGGCTCAAGGTCAAGGACATGTAAGAGGCATTGAATGCCTTGTTCGAAGGACCAAGTCCACTTGGCCTTTTTGAATTCAAATGAGGGAATATTCCCTTTTGATGCTTTGTGAGGGAAAATAGAAGAATTAATAAATCAAAGTAATTGATTTATTGTGCAACTTGCATTCTCTAGAGGATTTTAGTGAGAAGGATTAAGTTAATCAATGTTTTGATTAATTTAATGAAGAATTAGGTGATGTGACAATTTTAGACTTATGCTTATGAATTGATTTAAGTCAAGAATTGAGAGAAAATGCTTTATCAAATAAATGATTTGATTTATTTAATCAGGAAGGAAAATGTTAGATTAAATCAAATAAGGTTTTAATTTATTTAATTTAATAGGAGGACTTTAGAGACTTTAATTAATTAAAATGATTTATTTAATTAAACAGATATGCAATGGTTAATCAAATTAATTGATTAATTTAATCATTGAAAGAGGAAGGCTTAATCCAATAAATAGTGATTTATTGAAACAAGTAATGAAATGTTGAGAATATGAGGAAGCGTTGTTAGTAATCGGGATCAGGTATGCCAAAATGATCTTTTACTTTTTTCATGTCTACACTCACTATCCTACCAAAGACATCCAGTCATCCACCATCCACTACTACACCGCTATACACAAACTAGCCCATCATTGTAAGGCGGTATCTTTCGCTCTACTGCACCAAGCCTCATACACCATCATGGTGTGGAGGTGACTATATTGTACCACCATAGGATACCTTCGACCATCGATGTAGGGTAGTGGTAACCACTGCTATACCACACCAATCAACATGAAGCACCGCGGGGTGGCGGTAACACCGCACTATCGTAAGATCAATCTAACACCTCTACGGGGTAGCGTTAAGTATCACTCAGCTACCAGTCACTCCATGAGACGTCATAGGATGGAATTAAAGGCCTAAACTCTCATTTGGTGTAATCTAACTTGATGATGACCAATTTGGGGGTCCACCAGTGAATTTGGGCACATAATTCCAATAGGTAAATGCCTTAAATTGTCCACAACAAATACACATGTATCATACTCAAGTCAATTAGGCAAACAGGGCATGTGAGACTTCCCACTAAACCAATTCAAAATTAACGTGTAACTATACGGCTCTTTTAGCACTACAATTAAGTTATAAATCACAAATATATAATCAAGATGGGCATAGCTTCCAACAATTGCAATCTATAAATCAAGCACTACTGAAAAGGAAACAAAAAGAGAGATTGCAATAGAAATCTTGGTCGAAAGATAAGGCTGTTATTTAAAAATAAACAAAAGGAAAAGATTAAACTTGTATAATAGTATAGAGCACCTAATCACCCAGTATACAAAGCAACATTTTTATATAGATCTTGATCATGGGACATCCATCAAAGCATAAAAATGGGGATTTTTTGTCATATATTGTAGTTACAAGTGTCCTTTTAGACATACATGAAAATGTGGAAGCATAGATAATTTGTATCAAGCCAAATGTCAAAAAGCATAACTAAAAAGATGAATCCTTACAATTAAACCAAGTAGACTTATGATTTTATCTTTATAATGTAGGAACTTTCTCTATCAGAGCTTCACGACCTCAAATTTGATTAGAAACTGGATAAGCAGATTTATGATTTTCTTTGTCCACCAACGTTTATATTCCTATACTCAGGTTCTGCTTCCAATTGAAAAAACCTGGAAGTGTTTCAGGCCGACTGAAAGTACTCTCCAACCTGGTTATGTCACTGATAGCAATTCAAGTTTTCCTGACCCGTCCATACCCAAATGTTGCATCATAATCTATTCTTCTTGCACATAAGAATTCCACATATTAATCCCTTCTAAATAAAACATTTAATCATTATAAAACCATAATTAAGAAATCATTTCAATTTCAAAAAGAATATGATGTCATTTACTATCAAAACAAAAGTTGTATAAATAACAAAAAATCCATGAAGCCTCCTAAATGTAGCTTGGATACAAAATTCTTCACAATCAAAGTAATGCAATCAAATATTTAATCCAAAAGTATGTTAGCAGGAGTTAACAAAAAATAGAATGATTTTTTTCTTGGTTTCTTTTATCAATATGCCACATGGAAATGGAATAATCACTAAGAAACCCTAACAATAAAAAATGAAGTAAAGGTTTAAGAAAGGAAATTCTAATGTACTATCGTGTAATGGTGATGAAGGAATTTACATGCGCATGACTTGCATACAAATCCCTACCATTGAATTCCCATCCATCCAAAGAGAAAATATGCAATGTAAGGATTTGAGCAATATAAGTCCAAAGGGTTATGTTGTAACGATAATGGAATCACCATAAGAGCACAATTGAGGAAAAAATTCTTGTGACTGTAATTATGTGATCCATAACTCTATTGGTCATGTGGCACAGTTGTGCTATAAAAAATATAGGATGCATTCATGTGTGACCCAAGTTTAATGTGGCTATGTTGTGATAGAAATTGAGGCACTCATATGAGCACAATTCATGTACAAATTAATCACTGTCATCACAATTAGGTGTCAATCATCATTGGGTGCATTTAGGTTGACTCAAGTTTAACAGGTTACAAATTAATTTAATGATAGCATGATCCAAGAGTGATTACCTCTTGCTGCAATAAAGATCCTATAACTCTAGTTGATATACAAATTGATTGTGTTATATCAATTATGTAGTGCATTCAAGCACAACCTATGTTTAATGGGCTATTCTAGAGAGTGATCAATATTTTCTAAACCTTATGAATGTTACTTAAAAGTGAACAAGTTAAACTACAAACCAATTTTTTTACATACTTGAATATAATCTTGGGTTACCACAAACTATAATAATGTGTTCTACTAATAACCATTATGGGAAGTATTAAAGCAAGACTCGTTCTATATAGGATACATTTCCCTGGTTAGGTTTACATACCTTAATGGTCAAACAAAAGCTTCACACACACTCTAGGATACAATCCAAGATCATACCACACCTTGTCAAGAGAGCTAATTTTCTGACCCAAGATTTAAGGTTGTTTTTTAATACAAAAAAAATCATTGGTAAGAGCATGACTAGGGTACAAACCCTAGGCCTCTGTAGAAACATAAACAATAACTCTTGCAGATTAGTGAGGTTTCAATACCAGAAATATTGAGACATTGTAGCCAATAACAAAATCTTGCAATAGAAATATTGTAGCCAATAACAAGCACACCATGTAGCTCAGTGACATTTGTAAATGCAATCTATGGTAAGAAGAATGGCAGTTACTTGAGGTGTGATAGTCAAAAAGAGGCTAAGCAGTGACAAGATAATAAAGCTCAAAACTTGCATAGTAGAGTGGATATTTTAACAGTGGGTTTCCTTACCCCCTTGCTGACCTTGAGGGTTTTTCAAATTCTATTGATAGTGTTAGACATGAAAAATGCAATCAGAGAATGACTATCCAATTGAAGTAGCAGTGGTAATCACAAGTTCAATGTTTCTTCTTAGCCATTGTATAATGGAGGTAGTGGTTACATATTTGAGCAATGTTTTGAGACTCATCAAAGATGGGAGAATAGTGGATAGTACCTTGTGGACTGTGAAGTAGTGACAATAAGGTTGAAGGATCTTAAGACCCACAATACCATGAAATAATGAGTCCCCAGTAGTAAGTAAGTAGGCAGTTTATAAGGCATAGTTTGATTTTATAAAAGGATGCTCATGAAAGGAATCTTCAAGTGAAAATGAGTGAGCTATTTGAGAATGCAGTTGAGGGTGCAATATCTAGTCTTAGAGGTAGTTAGCAAAGCAATAAACTAGCAAGAAAATAAAACCCTACACAACAAACAATTCACAATGTTATCTTGCATAATGCCTTGAGTTTGAAGACAAAAATATCATTGAATCATGATGAAAGTAGTGACATTAATGGTCAATCACTAGAAAGAATTATTTTAAAACATGCCATTGTGCTTATTGAGGAATCATTTTAAACAAGACAGTGAGTAGTGGTTTGGAACAATCGTAGGTATGAAGGACTTGCTTTATATGCATACTATGTAGTCTAGCTTAAGACAATGTTCTTAGAAGAGACTGAAGGTGGATTATGGAGCTCAAGGGTTACCATGATAAATATTAAATCAGAGATAGATCTATTTAAAATCCATTATCATGAAGATATTAAAGATGTCACATGCAAAACCCTAGCAGCTAGAGTAATGAATACGATGCAAAAGAGGATAGTGATACTTCATTCTAAACCCTATAAAAGATACATTCTAAACCATATATAGGATAAATTGATACTTCAAAATAATCTAAAGGAATTTGAGATTATGCAAATATATGTCAATTAAATACCTAGATTACAAATAGTAGAATGAACAATGTAACCCTTGTTGAGTAGAGCAGGAATGAGATAAGCTACAATGTATCATGATTTCACAACTTAAATCCATAGACATGAATGTCACACAAGTCCATGATTTTTGAGTCAGTCCAGTATTTGTGTATCACGTGCCATACTCCAAACACAAAGGAATTGAGGAAAAAACCAAATTAAACTTGCAAAAATCTAGAGAAAGATTGCTCAAACTGGAAACAAAACACACAAAGACCGCCTTTGCACAAAATTTCAATGTAGCTACCTAATTTTTTGTTGTTGTTGCTAAAAAATCATTGCATTTTCTCTTTATCCTAGAAATTTCACTGATGAAAATAGGTTGCATTCGACAAAAATTATGCACTTGATGTGAAACCCATGAACTTCCTCTTATTTTCTTCTCCAAACCCAATGCACTTTCCACTAAACTACTCGTCATTGCCAAAAGAAACTCACTTTTCTTGAGTAATCATTGCATCTGACAGAAACACACAAAAGCCACACTTTCCATTATAGATTGCACCTGCTTCTAAAAAACTTGCACTCTTGACACATTCCAGGTCGCACTTGATAAATTTGGCTGCTCTTGCTCATAGTTTTGTGCCTTTGCTCAAAAACTAGCACTATTGCTCTATCTTGTTGATAATGGGGAAAAACAAACTAAATTTGCTTATAGGATCCTTATTACAATGAAACAATTAGAAAACCAAATAATTCATATAGTCCTTCATCAATTATTTACATCCTACTTGTTAGGAATCAAAATCAAAACAAACTACTAGGATCATTCCTTCACTCAAACGTCTAAGATATTAACAGTTACTTGAAACAAACGGCTAGTTCAAGCAAGATTTTTTGCAACATATCCTCTAGACAAGGAAGTGAAATATCGACCTTAGTCCTTCAACATTTTGATTTCTGAAAAGTAGCACCATTCCAAAATATCACTCAAACCTTAGGGTCTTGAGCTTCATAGCAACCATCTCAAAAACACCATTCCACTTTATGACCATCTGGTGACCGACTACTCTAGTTCAACAACCAAACCTTGTAGCACTGATCCTCCAACCTAGTCTCCAACACATTGAAGGTGAACAAATTGATATCATTAGTAGTTTAAGAACCTTCATATTCAAGAAAAATTAAATGCCCAACCAATGGAGAAACGTAGCACAAATCTTAGACGAAGAGGAAGAGAAAGCAGACCTAGCAACTGAAAGACTCGTATTACCACCTCCTACCTAGAAATAGATATACACCCCTCATGATCAATGGAAAGAAAAAAATCCTTAGATCTAGAAAGAGAAAAATTCTTAAGTGGAAATCCATACTCTGCTTCCAAAAAACTGCCCTAAAAAAAAGTTTGCAAAGGGTACATCCTAAGAAGGTATCGCGCTGGTCAAAATACACTAGAACATTTCTATTTTTGATTCTTAATGGGAAAACCACCCTTGTATTTTTTTAATGGATGATAGTTTCGGTCAGATATAAATAATGAATGCTGAAAGCATCTTCGTTATTTATATATGATCAAAGATTATCCTTAATATAAATTTTTGGAAATCAAATTTATGAGCATATATATTTATGTAAATTCGTAATAATAAAGATGTTGAAATTTGCATTTAAATATAAATCAGAATTTATATATATCCACCACCTTTTGTTTTGCGTGTGTTAAGACACTAACAAATTGTTATTAATAGTGTAGGGACCCACGCACTCTAAGAGACATGTCTCTTGAGCGGACGTGTCTCCACTTGTGGAGACACGTCCTCTCTTGAGACACGTCTCTTAGAGGCAGGTCTCCTACATACTTATGGTGGCTTCCTCATTGATATGCAAACATCAAAATCAATTAATGTTCTGCAATCAGTACATTCGGCATTTAGAGAAGAAATCTAGAAATCGTATTTTGACTTAGGATTTTCTTACTCAGAATTTCAGACCTTAGTTTATTCTTAGATTTTAGGATCCTATTTGTAAAATATTTTATTACATTTACATGGTATCAGAGCCACGTTGTGTGAATCCAAATCAAATCTAAAATCAGTTTGCTCTAGAAAAATTTGTATTTTTCAAAAATTGAATTCACATCACATTCTTCATAATGTCAAGTGTGATCAGATTTGAAGATCATCTTGCAGGAGCAGACAATTTCACATCATGGAAATTTAGAATCATGATGATCCTTAGAGAGAATAAAATAGACTCACTTGTGAGAGAAAATAAAAGGGAACCAGAGGCTAAACCTGAGAAAACTCAATGGATCGAAAACAATGAAAGAGCCATGAAAATCCTAGTAGATGCAGTTAGGGATCATATAGTGCCTATCCTAGCAAAACATGAAACTACATACCATATGTACAAATCTCTTGAGAGTACTTATGAAATCAACAACACCTGTAGGACTCTAGCATTAAAAAGGCAAATCAACAATGCTCAAATAAACAAAGGAGAGTCCATTAATGCATACTTCATGAGGATTATTGAACTAAGGGATCAATTATCCACAATTGGATATCAGATTGACAACAAAGAATTAACTCTAATTTCACTAGGAGTCCTACCAAACTCTTGGGAGTCATTTGTTCAAGGAGTAAGTGCGAGATCTAAACTTCCTAAGTTTGACAGGCTAAGAATTGACTGCCTTCAAGAAGAAACAAGACTTTCCACAAAAGAGAATAAACAGAAACACATAGATGAAGACATTCATGTTCTCTACACAACATCTAATAAGAGGAGTAAGAAAAAATCATACAAGAGAGGATCTTTTAAAAGAAAAATAAATTCCAATGGAAAGGAATCTTATAAGAAGAAATATATATCTCAAGTACAATGCTTTAGATGTGATCAGTATGGTCACTATGCAATGAAGTGCCCTGATAGAACTAAACAACAAGCATCCTTTGCCAAAATAGGAAAGTCAAAACCAGATCATAAATCTGAGAATCTTGTGTTATATACAGCCCTTTCTAGTCAGGTATCTGACAACACTCAAATTTGGGTAATTGATAGTGGTTCATCTAAACACATCACAGGGTTCAGAGAACACTTGGACTCCGTGACTGAAAATTGTGATGAAGAAGTAGCCATCGGGGATGATTCTGCATATCCTGTAAAAGGGGTTGGAACGTGTTCCATCAAGTTGAAATTTGGGATTTCTCTGCAACTCACTGGAGTCTTATTTGTACCTAGAATAAAGAGAAATCTTATATCCATCTTTGCCCTTGAAGACAATGGTTACAGAGTTACATTTATGGATGGTAAAGTTCTAGTATGGCCTAAGAACTTAGCTATCAAGAAAGCCCATACCATAGGCATAAGTCAAGGGTACCTTTACAAACTATGCACTAAGGTTAAACAAGCCCTTACCCTTGACATTTTTGATACAAATGAAATTTGGCATAGAAGATTAGGACACCTCCATTTCCGTGCCCTACCTTCTATGGAAAAACTTGTTACAGGCTTACCCAAGCTAAAACCATCTCATGAGGGAACTTGTAAAGGTTGTGCCCTAGGAAAGAATACTAAGGGATCCTTTCAAAATAACCTGAGTAAAACCCTTAATGTGTTAGAACTAGTTCACTCTGATCTATGTGGACCCATGTTTGTACCTTCTAAAGTAGGATTTCTATACTATGTCATATTTGTAGATGACTTCTCTAGGAAAACCTGGATCTATTTCCTTAAGTGTAAAGAGTCAATAGAAATCCTCAAAAGGTTCAAAGAGTTTAAAGCCTTCACTAAAAACTTCTCCGAAAAGAAAATAAAAACCTTAAGAACAGACAATGGGAAAGAATATACCTCTGAGATTTTTAAAGAATTCTGCATGAGTGCTGGAATTAAGAGGGATTTCATAGTTGCCTACAACCCTCAATAGAATGGGGTTGCTAAGAGAAAAAATAGAACCATTGTAGAAGTTGCTAAGGCAATGTTGCTGGACCAAAACATTGAAACTTCTTTTTGGGAAAAAGCCTCTAGGATTGTTGTCTATATCCAAAATAGATGTCCTCATTCTCATCTTGATAACAAAACTCTTGAAGAAGCCTTTACCGGCATAAAACCTGACATTAGTCATTTTAGGATTTTTGGTTGTCCTATCTATATTCATGTACCCAAAGAGAAGAGATTCAAACTAGAAACTTTTGGAAAGAAGGGAGTATTTGTGGGTTATAGTGAAACCTCCAAAGCATACAGAATATTCATACCCGGGCAGAAGCAAATTGAGTTGAGCAGAGATGTCATCTTTGAAGAAGACATTGTATTCAAGAGGGCAAGAAATTCTAGTGAGACAGAAACCTATTCCCCTAGAGTACCTAAAATGGAACCTGCTCCTGAGATTCAGAGGGAGCATCCTGAGGAAATGCCACATGAACTTCCTGTCACTTCAAATGAGGATACAAATGACATCGGCAAAAAGATACCACTTTGGGCCAAGAAGATGATCAAAGAAGCAGAGGATCATGCAGCACCTAAAGGAACGTTCAAGGAGAGTAAAAGACCCAAATGTTTCTCTAGCTATGTTGCTTTAATGAACAACATCATAAACTCAGAACCTGCCAGTGTTACAAAAGCCTTCAGACATCAAGCTTGGAAGGATGCAATGATGAAGGAATATCAGTCCATCCTAAACAATGATGTATGGGATATAGTGCCTAGACCAAAAGAGAAATTTGTTGTCTCTTCCAAATGGCTCTTCAAAATCAAGCATGCTGCTAATGGCAATATAGAAAAACATAAAGCACATTTTGTGCTAGAGGCTTTTCTCAAAAGGAAGGCATTGATTATGAAGGAACATTTGCACCTATAGCCCATTACACATTAGTGAGATTAGTATTAGCCATTGCAGTAGCTAAAGGCTGGAAGATCCATCAAATGGATGTGAAAATTGCCTTCCTAAATGGAACCATTGAAGAGAAAGTCTATCTGGAACAGCCTGAAGGTTTTGTAATACACAAATCTAACTCACATGTGTGTAGGTTGAAGAAAGCTCTCTATGGACTTAAACAGGCTCCCAGGGTTTGGTATGAAAGAATTGACAACTATCTCTTGGGATTAGGATTTTCCAAGAATGATGTTGACTCCAATATCTACTTCAAGGTAATCAAAGGTGATATTGTAATACTTATTTTATATGTTGATGACCTGCTGATAACAAGAGAAGATCACCTCATTGCTCAAGGGAAGCAGGATCTAATTTTTGAATTTGACATGAAAGACTTGGGCATTCTACACTCCTTCCTAGGTTTAGAAGTATGGCAGAAATTAGAGGGCATTATACTAAACCAAGGGAAGTATACAATTGATATTTTGAAGAGATTTGGAATGTTGGATTGTAGACCGATGTCTACATCTATGGAAACCAACCTTAACAAATTAAAAGAAGTGGCAGTAGAATCCAAAAGTGCAGATCCAACCCTTTACAGGAAGATGATTGGATCCTTGATGTATCTGGTTAACACCAGACCTGATATTTGCTATGCAGTGAATGTTCTCAGCTAGTTCATGTGTGAGCCAAATTAATTTCACTTAATGGTTGTGAAACATATTATGAGATATCTTCAAGGCACTATTGGATATGGTCTTCTCTACAAGAATGATCAAATAGATCTACATAGGTACTCTAATTCAGATTGGGCTGGAAGTGTAACCGATCGAAAAAGCACATCAGGATGTTGCTTCAGTTTAGGATCGGCTATGATCTCCTGGATTTGCAGAAAACAATCTTCAGTTGCACAGAGCTCAACAGAAGTTGAATACATTGCAGCCTCAATGGGAGCAAGAGAAGCAGTTTGGCTTCGTAAATTGCTTGTGGGACTCTTTGGTGAGCCCTTGAATCCTACAATTATTCATTGTGATAATCAGAGTTGCATCAAACTCTCTGTGAATCTTGTCTTTCATGATAGATCTAAGAACATTGAGATCCCCTATCATTATGTAAGAGATATGGTGGAAAGGAAAGTGATTTAGTTGGAGTATATTAGTACAAATGATCAAACTGAAAACATTCTCACCAAGCCTCTCTCCCGAATCAAGATAAAGCACTTCAGGAAGAAACTTGGTATGGTTGAAATGTAATTTTTTATTTATGTTTGAAATACAAATTGTTTATAAATTGTACTAATATATAAAGATGTTTAATGTGTAAACTCTTTTGTCATGTGTGTGACTCCATGACTTTATGGGCCTACTCCTCCTATGTACATTATTGAAAGGTGACGATCTTTCTAATAATGAGCACTTGTATTTGACATTGTAAAGTGACGACTCTACAATGATAACCTATCATGATAGATATCATGTGACTTGATATTTGTGGACATGTCATGATAGTATCTCTTGAACACTTTGATTGATATCATGTGACTTGATATCATTTGAAGATCATTGTGATCCTTAAGAGATAATCATGGTGTATATTTATATCCGTGGATATGCCATGAATTATGGTAGACATCATGTGACTTGATGTCAATGCACATACCATAATAATAAAGATATGTTATGAAGAATGTCATGTGACTTGACAACACTGAGAAATCATACCATGTCTTAGATATCACATGTTAAGGTGATATCTCTACTTATTTGATTTGCAATATCTTCCCTAGCTAAGAGGGAGTGTTAATGGATGATACCTTCGGTCAGATATAAATAATGAATGCTGAAAGCATCTTTGTTATTTATATATGATCAAAGATTATCCTTAATATAAATTTTTGGAAATTGAATTTATGAGCATATATATTTATATCAATTCGTAATAATAAAGATGTTGAAATTTGCATTTAAATATAAATCGGAATTTTTATATATCCGCCACCTTTTGTTTTGTGTGTGTTAAGACACTAACAAATTCTTATTGATAGTGTAGGGACCCGTGCGCTCTAAGAGACATGTCTCTTGAGCGGACATGTCTCCACTTGTGGAGACACGTCCTCTCTTGAGACACGTCTCTTAGAGGCGAGTCTCCTACATACTTATGGCGGCTTCCTCATTAATATGCAAACATCGAAATCAATTAATGTTCTACAATCAGTCCATTCGGAATTTAGAGAAGAAATCTAGAAATCATATTTTGACTTAGAATTTTCTTACTCATAATTTCATACCTTAGTTCATTCTTAGATTTTAGGATCATATTTGTAAAATATTTTATTACATTTACAGATTTAATGCACTAAAAATCCAAAAACAAAAGAAACCTTCATTTCCCTTAAAACAAAAAATCCTAAAAAATAAAAGCATATGTAATTCCATATCTAGGAGTAATGAAAACGTTTGCAAAATATTGGTAGTTGTTTATGACAACTACAAGATCACAGCATAGGAAGAACATGGAAGTGAACAAGAAAAAAACCAACATCCCATCAATAAACACCACGAATGATGAATGTGCCCCATGGGGCTATAGTCCAAGCGACTTTAAAACACCCCAAAAGAGACCCATGTATAGAGACACATTCAGTGAGGAAGAGCTAAACCCCAAATGACAAGAAGTGATAGAACAAAACAACCAGGACCCATAAAGAGTAATCATAGAGGAGGTAGATACTAAGGAGGAAATAAATGATGAGGAGATATTTCAACATTCCAACAACCCAAAATTTCTCAAACTAATGGACAAATTGTTGAGAAAGGACCCAAACTCATATTTCTTCAAGTTATCATAGAGTGGTGCTAAATTTCTAGTGGAATTCAACGTGGAGACCCTCAACAATCCTAATATTATTCCCTTAGGGGATAACTCAGTTGTGAGATAGATAATCAAACCCCCAGAAACTCCAAACATGCCACCCATGTTCTCACAAAACAATGGTCAAACTAAGGAAAACCCCTTGTACAAAAAACCAACTTAGATCGAACAAGCGGTAGTGGCACAGTAGTATGAAGGAGGACCATCCTAATATGTACCACAAAGCAACAATCCACCTCCCAAAAAATATGTACCTCAAAACACTTTGTGGACTCTTCGGAAAACACACAGTACCATCAACAAGGTGGACCAGAGGGTCCCCCTCCAAATTAGTACCATCAACAAGGTGGACCATAGGGTTCCCTTCCAAATTAGTACCACCAACAAGGTGTAATATAGGGTCCCCTTTCAAATCAGTAGTACCTAAAACAAGGTGGACCATAGGATCCCCTTCCATATTAGTCCCAACAACAAGGTGTTCCACAAGGTACCCTTCTTCAGTCATCCCATCAACAATGTAACCCACCAACACACCATCAGGGAAACCTTCAATATAGTCCATCCTAGTAGCAAGGTGTGCCACATGGTACCCCTCCTAATTCATCCTACCAAAAAGGTAACCCACTAATACATCAATAGGGAAACCTTCATTATAGTTTGTCCCAACAGTAAGGTGTTTAACATGGTGCCCTTATAATTCATCTTGCCAACAAGGTAACCCGCCAATGCATCATAAGGGAAACCTTCAATATAGTTTGTCCCAACAGCAAGTGTGCCACATGGTTCCCTTCCTAATTCATCCCACCAACAATGTAACGCGCCAATGCATTAATAGGGAAACCTTCAATATAGTCCATTCCAAAAACAAGGTGTACCATAGGGTCCCCTTCCATATCAGTCCCAACAACAAGGTGTACCACATGGTACCCTTCCCAATTCATCCTACCAACAAGGTAACCCACCAATGCATCATCAAGAAAACCTTTAGTATAGCCCATCCCAGCAACAAGGCGTTCTACAGGTTACCCTTCTCTAGTCATCCCATTAACAAGGTATCCCATCAATGCACCATCAGGGAAACCTTAAGAATAATTCATATCAACAACTAGGTGGACCACAGGGCACTCCTCTCAATTCATCCTACCAACAGGGTGTCCCGCTAGCACATCAACAGGGAAACATTTAGTATAGTATTTCCCAGCAACATGGTGTGACACAGGGATCCCTTCTTTAGTCATCCCATCAACAAGGTAATTGGTCAATGCATCATTAGGGAAACCTTCAGTATAATTCATATCAACAACCAAGTGGGACATAGGGCACTCCTCTCAATTCATCCTACCAACAAGGTGTCTTGTTAGCACATCAACAAGGTAACCTTCATTATACTTCATCCTAGTAACAAGGAGCTAACTCATCTTACACACAACAAGGACCTAACCCGCTCTATGTCCAAAACAGCTACCAAGGTTCAATACCCCCATTATATTTGACTTATGACCAAAGAAAGGTAGGACATCAAAGCCATTACACACAAGGCTTACAAAAAAATGTACCAAAAATAGTGGTCATCACCTAATAGATAGCAGACATGTAGGTAGGAAAACAAAAGAAGGCCTACACCCTTCAGGAAATATGCCCATTCCAATTTTATCGCTTCATCACTACACTACCCTTTTCAAAGAACTTTGAGATACCCAATTTTGACAAGTACAAAGGAAGAGGAGATCTAGTAGAGAATGTATGATAATTCTCAGTGTCATGTATGGAGGTACAAAAAAATGACGCTTATCTCATGGGGCTCTTTCCATGTAGCCTTATAGGTCATGCTATGGAGTGGTTTACCCATCTATCACCAAGAATTAAAACCTTTGACGAACTATCTAGCAAGTTCATAAGCCATTTTTCATTCAACATAGAGCAATATGTCACAATCACAAGTTTATCCAAAATTAAATAGAGTCAAGGAGAGTCATTTTCTTATTACTTACAATGAATGGAGATACAAGGCTAGTCGATGCAAATGGCACATTCCTGATAAGGAATTGGTAGATATCTTTTGTTAGAGTAAAGGTTTTAACTTAATTATGTTAATTAAGTTACTTTTATTCCTCTCTTAAGATGTTACTTTAGTTTGCATAATGTGAGATTTAATAATTAATATTAATTATTAAATGTCTATCTATTAGGGTTACTTTTAGGTTTTGCATGATCTCCTTTCTTAAGGATTGATCTCTTTGTATTTTACACTCTCTGATTAATACAATTCTTATCTTTCAGATCACCCTTGCTTTTTTGTCTCCAATGTCTTCTTCTGTGACAGGTTATTTGCATGCAGGTGATCTTTGGGGTCTGTGAAGTTGGATTTCACAACTTCTACATGGTATCATAGCTCTAGACCTGTTGCTTCTTGTCCATGTTTTTAAGGAATTTTTGGAGTTTCAAGGGTTTGGGGTTTATCTTTCTTTTTTATCCAAGAGGTGGGCATTTTCAGTGCATCCAGGGTCAAATCAGATCTCTCCATTGAATCCAAAGTTGTCGGAATAGTAAAGATCAACCTTTGTTTTGTCAAATTTGGCTTTGTTTGTCAAATCTGCAAGGGTTTCTATCAGTACCTTTTTTTCTAAGATCCAGAGGGTACCTGCAATTTCAAAGCATTTTGAGTCCAAACAAACCTCCCCATTGAGTCCGTAGCAGTCCAAAACCCCTAAATTGACTATTCATTTGTCCAGTTTGGAAAAAGTTGATTTGAGAGGCAAATATTTTTACTTGTACGGCCATCTGCATGCGAATCAAAAAAAAATTCAGCCCTGGTAAAAAAAAATTATTTTTTGACTGATTTTTTTAACATTAAAAAAAAGGTGAAATTGTTTTTTGAGTTTTTTTAAAAATCAAAAAGAAAAAAAAAGTTTTGAAAGCCTTTTAAAGCCTTGCTGAGGCTTGGTACTGGTAGGTACCTGCGTACGCAGGCCTGTGGGCCCCTTAGTACATTGGTCAGCATACTGCCAGCCACTGATGGCTTTACCACCGACCAACGGTCTGATAGTACTGTCGACGGCAGTACACAGGCCGTCGGCCTTTTCATTTTTTTCATTAATTTTTTTTAAAAACAAAAAAATTATTTGTAATTTTTTTTTATTGTTTTTTTAATAAAAATAATAATTTTTATTGTAATAAGCCCACCTATGCTTGTGCGGAGATAGCCATTAAGCCGTCAAATTTAGGCCTGGATTTTTTTTGTGACGGTCGTATGACCGTCAAATTCAATCCAATACTATGTTTTTCCCTCTTTGGAGTTGTTTTCGTCCAGAGGCCATAACTTGGGCATACGACATCGGTTTTTGGCAAACGAGATATCGTCGGAAAGCTGGTTCTAAACAATTTCCAATGGTGCAAGTTTTATTTTTATTTTTTTCTGTTTTGATGCCATTTTTTCCAGTCAAATTCAGAACTTGTGTTTTTCACTCCCAGGGGCGTATCTTTGGCGTTTGAACTCTGTTTTGTGCAAACAAATAGGCATTGGAAAGGTGTTGCAATTCTCTTTCCAGATCTGCAGTCTATTTATTCAGAAAATTTACAAGGTAAATTTAATTCAGCTTTGTGTGTTTTTACAGTTTGCTCAATTACTTGGACGTTCTCGCACCTATATGGGTTTTATTTGTGTGGGATGGGTTATATTAATTTGATCTAAATACAGTAAGGTCAAATTTCTCAATTTTTTTCATTTGAATATTTATCATGGGTTTTTCTACTCACCCTTCAGTTGTATTTTTGGGTAAGGATAATTATGAGTCATGGGCAAAGGGCATACTTACACATTGTAAGTCGCTGAATATTTTGCCTTACTTATGTGATCTCATACCTACACCAGACACATCAAGGGGTTTATCAGCATGGGATATCATTAGAGATCACATAGTAGGAATTATATTGTCTAGTGTTGATCATGACACTGTGTTGGCTATATCGGACATTGATTGTCCTCGCTCACTTTGGACACATCTTTGGGAGATCTATGGAGACCATAATATTTCTCCATTCCCAGAGGACCCTACTTCAGATTTTCTCTTACCCATTTCTTAGAGAGATAATACACCCTTTGATCATGATACTTTAGAGGAGCTTGAGTATTTAGACACCCTTAAATGTTTCGATGGATTAGAGGCTTGTCTCACAGTTCCTACTCTTCAGACTGAGACTTCATTAGCATCTCCTATTGTTCTTGATTCAATGCAATAGGACATTATACATCTTCCAGACATAGCTACTTTGGACTCTTATGTTGCAGACATATATTTCTTGTTTGTGGAGTCCTATATTGTAGATTTGGAGGATTATTTTGAGGACATTCATCTCCTCTACCTTGATAGTCAGGTTATCACTATATACCCACCATTATCAATGCATTCAGAGGTTGTATTTCAGGATTCTCCACATCAGTTTGGATTTGACATCATTTGTTTCAGTTCAGACAAAGAGATTCTTCAACATCCTATCATGGCACACATCTTGAGACGGATTGGTTCATCACTCTTCACAAGGTTTCTTCGTCATCATCCTTTGGATCCGTTTCTTCCCAAGGGGGAGGAATATCATTTTCCGCTTCAGGATCTCCTTTTGAATTCTACATCAGGCATCTACCATTGTGACAAGAGTTTCTTCATTGTGGGGGGGCCTTCTTCTCTCTTTCTATCTTTCTTATGGAGACCATTGTACATGTACTTATATGATAGAATCTGTCTATGGGGGGTATCATCTAATCCACCTCCTATTCTTCTTTCATTAGTGCATTGCATTCCTTCTTTGCATTTTATTTTGGGGAGGAGTTTTGTTCCCACTGGGTTTTCTCCTTTACCCCATTTCATTTAGTTTGCATTGCTTTTGTAAATGGGTACCTGATCAGGCCTAGTTGTTGGGACCCATGTTTACTTCCATGCATTGTAGTTACCTTTTCTTTCTTGCACATGTTTGTAGTTGCACTCTTGCTCATCTTAAGGGGGGGTGTTAGAATAAAGGTTTTAACTTAATTATGCTAATTAAGTTACCTTTATTCCTCTCTTAAGATTTCACTTTAGTTTGCATAATGTGACATTTAATAATTAATATTAATTATTAAATGTCTACCTATTAGGTTTACTTTTAGGTTTTGCATGATCTCCTTTCTTAAAGATTGATCTCTTTGTATTTTACACTCTCTGATTAATACAATTCTTAGATTTTAGATCACCCTTGCATTTTTGTCTCCAATGTCTTCTTTTGTGACATGTTATTTGCATGCAGGTGATCTTTAGGGTCTATGAAGTTGGATTTCACAACTTCTACATATTCATCTCCAATTTCCTACCTGAGATTAACTACCAACTCACTATGTTATGTCTCATTTATTTTGAAGAAACAATTGAAAAGGGACTACATATTGAGAGAGCACTCATTGCAAGGGGAGTCCTTAAATTGAACAACTCAAAAGATAGTCCCTCTCGTTCAAATGATAAACCAAAAATCTAGGCAAAGAATAAGAACGTTATAAACGATGGAGTGGTTGATGCTAGAGCACTATGGAATGCACAAAACATGCCTCAAAACAAACCACAAGTGGCACAAATGAGTTATGTTCTAAATAACACACAAAAAAACCAACTCACCTATCCCAAGAACAATTAGGTTGTCAACCAATAAACAAATCAAGGAGGAAAACAGAGACAATATGATCAATCCAGGAGGTAGTTCACGATACTAGGAGAATCACTTGGAATTTTCATGCATAAACTAGTATATCAAAACATCATCAAGGTGAATGATCGCTTGAACTATGAGGAACCTAGCTTCAAGACTCCATGGTATAACGAGAAATACTTGTGCAAATTTTATAAGATCAAAGGACACACGACCAACAATTGCATGCAACTCAAACACACCATCCAAGACTTAATAGACAAAGAAGAAGTAGATGTCAAACATCATCCTGAGAACAAGGACCTTCAAATATACTCAAACCTAATCCTGAATCATGCTAAAAGGAATGATAAAGGAAAATAACAAGAGTACCACAATGCTAATTACACATTTGGTGGCATGGTTTTAGGAACCCTCTCACAATTAAATGACAATAGGGAAAACGTAGTCACTATACAAGGTGGAGACAAAAATTGCAATGTAACTACCCATTGAGGGAGAGTTACAATATAAGGAGCACCACGCAAACCTACAAATAAAGCATCAAATTACTATAGCATTGTAGACCAACTAAAGAGGACTCTTGCCTTAATCTCAATCCTAGAGTTAAAAATATCACTTGCACATAGGAAAATACTTGAAAAAGCATTGGAAGCATCAGTCCCCAATGACCTCGATCCAAATTAGTTTCAAACAATGGTTGGAAAAATCATGGCCAGCAATCATTTAGTCTTTTTTTGAAAAAGACCTTCCACTAAATTCATTCCACAACTAAGCCCTCTACATAGAGGTTAGTGTCCACAAGAGCATGGTAAAAAAAGTGTTGATAGATAATGGTGCAAGTCTAAACATTTTTACCTTGAAATTCATCAAACATTTGGGGTATTCTGATGACGTGATAAATAAATCAAGGAGTATCACCATAAGGGCTTATGATGACCTTGAAAGGAACTATGAAGGAATGGTCATTCTACTAGTGCAAATAGGACCAGCCACCATGGAAACCACTTGTCAAATGCTTGACCTTGAATTTCCATACAACCTACTCCTAGGATGCCCTTAGATTCACGCACTACAAGCAATCCCTTTCACTTTCCACCAATTCCTAAAGTTTCCTCATGAAGGAAAAGAACTGACTTTATATATTGATCCTAATCCATTCCATTTTTGTGCAAAGTTGGAAGAAAATTATAATAATATCTAACGCATACCTAGCAATGACATAGCCTTCCACTCATTCTTATATGTTGACCCTTCCACACTTCCATCGACCTCAATCAAGACCACATCAAATGAGCAACCAAAAATGGAAACCAAGGTACAATTACTTGACAAGGTTAATGGGAATTACCACTTTAATCAAGCATTTTGCATTGGTATTCTACCACCAACACCTAAAATCTATGGAGGTCCGAAAGAAATCAAGCTTGCTAAGATAATGCAAGTAATAGCCAAGCCCATGATTTTCACCAAGTGGGGAGACATAAAAGATGAAGAGAATTTCAAAGATTAACTCTCATCCATGATTTACAAATAGGACCAAGAAGAGCTAGAATGATGACAAACCCTTCTAATAGACCCTATTAGTAAAGGCTACCAAGTAGTTAAACAGATGGGATATAGTGGAAAATGTTGCCTCGAGATACACAAATAAGGTAGGTGGGATCCTATCATAGTGGAATAGAGAAAGAAAAATATGGGACTAGGTTATGAGCCAAAAGACATGGTTATTCCAAAAACTAGATGAACCTCTTATAAGAAACAAGAGACTTTTGCAAGTGTTAAGGCACTGTATATCTACCATATCATGGACAACAATTTACCCATCGAAGACTTATTCGACAACTTTAGCATTGATAGGTTCCCTCTCCAGTTTATCAAAACCATTCCCAATATCTACTATCAGTCTAGAATGGACTCTAATGAATATGAATGGGAATCCCCTTAATTTTTCAGCGGATATAGTTCCCCTACTTCAAGTAATGATAAACTAGAAACCCAGTGGGAAAAAGATACCAGAGCCATACTAACCATTTCACCAACCTTCGTAAGCTTTGTAGAACAAAATTATAGCATCCCACTTTGTTACCCGCAACTGATAGATTGGGACCAACAACAACAAACACTTGTTCTAGATCGATTTCAGAATGATGAGGCAATCACAAAGTTCATGGGACTTCAAACAGGCATACCAACAGGAGATCACAAAGCAGGGTTCGTCATGGAGCTCAAACATGATCCATACTTTGGTGGAGATATTGAACCTTCTAGTCGCAAAATGAAAGAGAAAACATAAAAATAAACACAAGGTCCCCTAGAGAAAACCACATTGTGGCTCTATTGAATCCAAAAAAGAAGAAAATAAAGGATACATATGAAGGTGAAAACCTCCTAGAGGCACCTGAGGATGGGGAGATTGATCCCAAAGAGAAAGCAAGATTCGTAGAATTCATGAATGACAGAAAGGTAAATTTTTCCTAGACTTATGCTGACATGCCTAGACTAGATCCAACATTAGTGATACATCATTTAGTTGTAGTGCCTGGAGCAAAGCCTATCAAGCAAAAAATAAGAAAAATTTATCCTTAGATAGCATTACTAATAAAGGTAGAGCTAAAGAAACTACTAGATGTGTTTTTTTATCAAACCCATCAATTATCCACAATGGATATCAAATCTAGTACCTATGTCAAAGCCTATTGGGGGCATAAGGATCTGCACAAATTTCAAAGACTTGAACAAGGGTTATCCAAAGGATGAATTTCCATTTCCAAGTATCAACACGATCATGGATCTCATAGCAAGGCATGAGGTGTTGTCCTTAATGGATGTTTTCTCTAGATATAACCAGATAAAGATCTCTCCAAATCATCAACACAAAATAGCCTTTACTTGTGATTGGGGGACCTTTTGCTAGAATGTAATGCCCTTTGGTCTAAAGAACACAGGAGCAACATATCAGAGAGAAATGACAACCATATTCCATGATATGCTACACACCATCATGGAATATTATGTGGATGATATTTTAGAAAAGTTCATCAAAAGGGAAGGTCACTTGTCAAATCTTGCAAGGTTGTTTGATCGGATTGAACAATACAATTTGAGACTCAACCCTAAGAAGTGTGTGTTTGAAGTAACATCCAAAAAACTATTAGGATACATAGTGTCAAGAAGGGGGATTGAAGTGGATCCTATAAAAGTAAAAGCTATACTAGAGATGCCTCCACCAAAAACACTAAAATAGCTGAGAAGTCTACAAGGAAATTTTTGGTCCATTAGGTGATTTATCACAAAATTGATAGAGAAATGTCACCCCTTCACTCACCTTCTACATAAGGATATCACCTTCAAGTGGGATGGGAGATGTGACCAAGCATTCCAACAAGTCATGGATTGCCTACTTACTCCTCTTGTACTCATGTCACCTATCCCAGACAAGGAAATGGTGCTCTATGTGTCTACCACACAAGTAGCATTGGGAGCTCTCCTAGACCTGATAGATGATAGCAACAAAGAAAGAGAAATATACTACATTAGCAGAACATTGGTGGGCTCTGAACTAAATTACTCACCCATTTAAAGAGCATGTCTCTCACTCATATTTTTGACACAAAAGCTAAGACACTACATCTTAAATAGGAAGGTAAAGATGATTTCAAAATTAGACCCACTCAAATACCTACTAGCAAAAGTAACCCTAATAGGACGAATTTCCAAATGGGTGATGATCCTAAGTGAGTTTGATATAGAGTATGTGGATAGAAGAGAAATCAAGGGACAAATCATAACAGACCAGCTAGTCGAAGCACCCATAGATGATCACAAACCTCTCATAGTGGACTTTCCAGATAAAAGTATCTTAATGACATAACAGACAAGCCATTGGACTCTATACTTTGACAAAACAGAGGAGGCTGCTGAATTTTTCCTATCCCATGCAACCCCTCTAGCTCCTTCACTCATGCGCCCTTAGGCACATTTTCTGATTATCTTTTATTAGCCATAACCATAGCATCTTTAATTTTCTTCCTCATGCATACAGTAAGACATGACCTTTGGTTTTTATTTTATTTTGTTCACATTCATGCTATAATTTTTCATCTGCTTGCTGTCTCTTGCAAACCCATCTGCCTTTTCAAATTCTTCCCATATGTATCAAAGCTTTCATATGATGTGGCATGAAAATCGATTGCCTTATGAAACCGAACAGATTTTTAAATGATAATAATCAAATAATTTTAAATCCATCAAATATTGCCAAATCACCACCAGACCAGAATGAACTATCCAAGGGAAAGTAAAACAAAACCAAACCAGAAATTTTTTTGTTGATGTCGATTGTGCTTCACTCGGGATGCTCTTGCATCAACCAAAAAAAAAATTGAACTTCGACTACATAAAAGTGGTCTTTATGTTTTAAATTTCAAAATGATGTAAACTAATAAAATGTAGAACTCTTGATGAAGTTTATTCTTGTAATTTTTTTAGATTTTTATTTTTTTATCAATTTAAGAACAAATTTTGGAACGCTGAAAATTTCAGGAAAAAGTGATGTTCAATTGACCTAAAGAAAAAAATTGAAAAACACTCCCCTAAATTTTTTCTCCAAATAGGTAACTTCAATATCTAGTGCATGGAAGAAAAAAATTCAAATTTTGATGTATATTTTTCTTGTAATAATGTTTTAAAGTCAAACTTTCCAAAAAATTGATAGTTTTAATTTGATGTCAACTAGTGCCTACTTTTTTAATTATTTTCAAAAAATAAACTATACCCTTTTTGAAGAGGATTCTCTCCTCTACTACACCATATATTTTTCAAAAAAATTATATGTTTTACTATTTTTTGAATTTTTAATCAACCTCTTTTTTAACTTTAAAACCTACTTGCATTATTTAAAAATATATATATTGAAAGTAATCAAACTATTAAAAAAAATACATAATTGGATTCACCACTCCGAGCTCTACAAAAGGGTATTTTTCTTCTTCTTTTTCAAAATCATTTTGAGTGAAGAAATACTTATTTGAAGTTGAAAGTTTTAAAAAAACTCTAAAAAGGGTTGAGTTGGCTGCCAAGTAGGATGCCAACTAGACAATTTTGACCAAACCATTTTTGGCCGAGAATATTTTGATCGAAAGGGTTTTAGCCGAAACCATTTCGATCAAAACATATTTGGTCAAAAATCTATCGGCCAAAATATGTCTAGCCGAAAATATCCATATAAATACTTCTTCTTTTATACAACTCGAGGATATTCGAGAAAATGCAAAAGAAGACTTATTTCGACAAAAGAGGAGTTATTTTGAAAGGTACATTGATCTTCAACTTATAATTGATTATGTCACTCTTTTCATGGGTGCATTTGTAGTTATTTTTCACTATTTTTCATTTGAATATGGTTGAGAACTAGGGTTATTATGTTATGGTGTACACATACAAGGACCCACAATTTTGTATCATTCTTGCACCTACAAACTTGTACTATAAAATTTGCAAATATATGCTTCACTTCACCTAATTTTGGACTCAACTTCTTGTGTGCTTATTTTAATATCTATTGATATTTTTTTATTTGAATGGTTTAAGAAAATGAATTCAAAGGTTCGTGTAGGTATGTATTGTGACATCATTTTTAAATGAATTTAAAAGATAAAATAGGAGTGCATTATAATGTATTTTTATCATAGGGTAAACAAGTTTGATCTATGTCTATTCATATACTAAATATTTTAATGTGTTTTTACAATTTCTTATGTCTTACCCATGGACCTTTGAAGGCATTATTTCCATATAAACACACATATCTATAATTTGTCCCAAGTGCTCTATGCATACATTAATTCATATTATATTTTTCATCTTTCATAGAACTTATTCTAGATCACCTTTCCATCCATTTTAGAGGATATTTTTGTTCATTTTTTTACATGATTCATAATGAATCATATATATTTTATGGAAAATAATGAGGAGGACCTACCATAATTTTTTATAATACATCATGTGAATTTATTCTTAGAAAACATATTTCTCTTACATCTCATTGTAGTTTCTTACATCCAAAACCTCTACTATCCATGTCTTTATTTCTAGACATCTTTCCTTAAGGATCTCGTAATGTATTTTTTGTTTATAATAATATTGATGAGCCTTCTAAAGATGATTTGGGACATACTTATCTACGGTGATCATCCCAGTGATGCATTATTTGGTGATGGTATTACCCCTACCACTAGAGTGATCTATCTTTTCACAATAGTGCACGTTCTTTATTTTCTTATGATTTGATTGATGACTCTTTGATTCATATTGTACCCATTGATATTTATTATGCTTCATCATGTGATTAAATATTAGATCTAATTTATATTTCTTGTGAACACATTATTTCTAATCTCATGTGTTATCTAAATCTAATGATTTTTCCCTATCTTCTTTGAATACATTAAGGGTTGTGATACATGTAACAATACCCCTTTCTTTGAATACATAAAGGTTGTGATACATGTAATAATACCCCTTCTTTGTCTCTAAACTATTTTGTAACAAGGATATCCAGGATTCATTTTTAATGATGATGTAATTGGCTTTCCTTATCACATGTGATATTGAAAATTATGAGCATGTCTTGTCAAATATAATATGAGCATCTCTTCCTATGTTTTATAGTAATCATTTTATTAAAGATCCACATATTTATGCATTTAGTGATGATAGTAAGTGATATCATGATCTAGTGTATCTAGTTACATGCTCAATATTTTCTTGATATATCCCAAATATGCTCATGATATGTTTCTAATTTATGTATTTAAAGAAATTTTAATTGATGAACCTTTATTGTGGTTTAATTTGTATATAATATATGCTTCTTAAACATTTCATTCATGTATCTTGTATATGTCATCATATAAAATTTTACTTTTAGGTCTAATGAGTATTTTGCCTATTGATGTTCTAATATTTCAACTTTAAGTGGTTATATTTATCATATGGTTTCATATTCTTATCATCTTATCTCATGAGAGAAACAACATAAGTAACATTGTAGACCTTATATTTGAAAATAAATTCAAAATTTGAGTATGATGATGTTAA